>JACBWV010000552.1:5082884-5097884 GCA_013435795.1 Chlamydomonas sp. ICE-L | reverse complement strand
AAAGCTTTTTCAAGCTGTTCTGTGTTTGAAGCTATCTTGTTTTGAAAGCGGTGTTAAAGCTGTTGAAAGGCCTGTTGAAGCTTGTTGAGCGGTTAAAGAAAAAGCTGTTGAAGCGTTGAAGCTTTGACGCTTTGTTGAAAGCGTGTAAAGTGTTGAAGCTGTTGAAGCTTGTTGAAGCGTGTTAAAGCTGTTGAAGCTGTTGAAGCTTGTTGAAGCGTGTTAAAGCTGTTGAAGCTGTTGAAGCTTGTTGAAGCGTGTTAAAGCTGTTGAAGCTGTTGAAGCTTGTTGAAGCGTGTTAAAAAACTGTTGAAGAGCGTGAAGCTGTTGAACTCCTTGGTGAAGCGTGTTAAGCTGTTGAAGCTGTGAAGCTTGTTTGAAATCGGGGTTAAAGCTGTTGAAGCTGTTGAGCTTTTTGAAGCGTGTT
Organism: Chlamydomonas sp. ICE-L; assembly: GCA_013435795.1. Taxonomy (NCBI): domain Eukaryota; kingdom Viridiplantae; phylum Chlorophyta; class Chlorophyceae; order Chlamydomonadales; family Chlamydomonadaceae; genus Chlamydomonas; species Chlamydomonas sp. ICE-L. The sequence goes on along the minus strand of JACBWV010000552.1, from coordinate 5,097,460 downwards.
TCAGCTTTTTGGGTTTGGAAGCTGTTAAGCTTGTTGAAGCGTGGTAAAGCTGTTGAAGCTGTTGAATCTTGTTGAAGCGTTTTAAAAAAGCGTTGAAGACTGTTGAAGCGTGTTGAAGCGTGGTTAAAGCTGTTAAGCTGTTTAATCTTGTTTGAAGCGGTTTGGAAGCGTGTTAAGCGTTGAATCTTGCTAAGTGTGTTAACGTTAAGCTGTTGAAGCTGGTTTGAGCTTGTTGAAGCGTGTTAAAGCTGTTGAAGCTGTTGAAGCTTGTGAAGCGTGTTAAAGCTGTTGAAGCTTGTTGAAGCTTGTTGAAGCGTGTTAAAGCTGTTGAAGCTGTTGAAGCTTGTTGAAGCGTGTTAAAGCTGTTGAAGCTGTTGAAGCTTGTTGAAGCGTGTTAAAGCTGTTGAAGCTGTTGAAGCTTGTTGAAGCGTGTTAAAGCTGTTGAAGCTGTTGAAGCTTGTTGAAGCGTGTTGAAGCTGTTGAAGCTTGTTGAAGCTTGTTGAAGTTTCTTAAAGCTGTTGAAGCTGTTGAAGCTTGTTGAAGCGTGTTAAAGCTGTTGAAGCTGTTGAATCTTGTTGAAGCGTGTTGAAGCGTGTTAAAGCTGTTGAAGCTTGCTGAAGTGTGTTAAAGCTGTTGAAGCTGTTGAAGCTGTTGAAGCTTGTTGAAGCGTGTTAAAGCTGTTGAAGCTGTTGAAGCTTGTTGAAGCGTGTTAAAGCTGTTGAAGCTGTTGAAGCTTGTTGAAGCGTGTTAAAGCTGTTGAAGCTGTTGAAGCTTGTTGAAGCGTGTTAAAGCTGTTGAAGCTGTTGAAGCTTGTTGAAGCGTGTTAAAGCTGTTGAAGCTGTTGAAGCTTGTTGAATCGTGTTAAAGCTGTTGAAGCTTGTTGAAACCTTGTTGATGTTTCGTAAGCTGTTGAACGGTTGAAGCTTGTTGAGCGTGTTTAAAGCTGTTGAAGCTGTTTGAAGCTTGTTGAAGCGTGTTAAAGCTGTTGAAGCTGTTGAAGCTTGTTGAAGCGTGTTAAAGCTGTTGAAGCTGTTGAAGCTTGTTGAAGCGTGTTAAAGCTGTTGAAGCTGTTGAAGCTTGTTGAAGCGTGTTAAAGCTGTTGAAGCTGTTGAAGCTGTTGAAGCTTGTTGAAGCGTGTTAAAGCTGTTGAAGCTGTTGAAGCTTGATGAGGCTTGTTGAAGCTTGTTGAAGCTTTTGAAACTAGTTGATGGTATGTTTGTTATGTTATGTTAGGTGGTGGGCCCTTTTGAAGCCAAATGCAATTGATGCCGGCAATGCGTTCAGTTGCTTGGTGAGGTGGTGGTTCGAAAACAAGAAAAAACTCTTATACGATTATATTATATTATCATGAGGTTATTTCTATCTTCATAAATATGTGAAATATCGGTAGCCAAGCAGCCCTGATTGACTGACTTCGTGAACTGATACTAACCCGATCTCCCCCCTCCCTTCCCCCTGCAAGGTCTGTTTCAGATCATCCGCTACCCACTGTTTGTATTTGCTACATGTTGAGCAACAGACGGGTTGTTATAAGTCCATGTGTGAAATCTACTACCCACTGTTTGTAGCACTTAAACTGATACCGACCCCCTCTCCCCCCCCCCTTTCTTTCCCCTGCGAAGTCTTTTTCAGATCATCCGCTACCCACTGTTTGTATCATTTGAACTGATACCGACCCCCTCTCCCCCTCCCTGCCCCCTGCAGGTTCTGTTTCAGATCATCCGCTTCCCACTCAACATGTTGAGCAACGGACTGGTTGATGTAAGTGATGAATTTACTTGACTATATCTGACTATATTATTTATATTTGTTACTTGTTGAGCAATGGACTGGTTGATTTAAATGAGTTTCTTTACTGTATTTTGCTATATTATTTCTTTTTGTCACATGTTGAGCAATGGACTGGTTGATTTAAGTGAGTTTCTTTACTGCAATTTGCTATATTACTTCTATTTGTTACATGTTGAGCAATGGATTGGTCGATGTTAATGATGACATTTATTTATTGTATTTTACTATGTTATTTGTATTTGCTGCATGTTGAGCAAGGGACTGGTCCACGAAAGTCCTGTGTGTAATATAATATAAGTTTCAGATCATCCGCTTCCCACTCTATGTTGAGGACACAAAAAAAACAAAATATATGTAACCCCCTAAAACCCTGAACCCTAAACTCATAAACCCATACACCCGTACACCCATAAATCCATAAACCCATAACCGTAAACCCTAAACCCTAAAACAAATAAATATGTTCATTATGTAAAGATTATAATATAACATGTAAATACATTCATGTTAAGCAATGGACTGGTGGATGTAAGTCATGTGTGCAATCTGGTAGCTAATTATACTACCAGTACATACTTTTCTTGCCTGCATTTTACAACATTATTTACTGTATTTCACTGTTTATTTGTATTTTGAGCTATGTGTTGCAACAACTAGGCAATTCCAAACCAGACCAAACCAAACAAACCAACCAAACCAAACCAAACCAAACCAAACCAAACCAGACCAGCCTAACCATACCTAAACCTAACCTTACCTAATGTCTGGGCTTGGAGCGGCCTATACCTCAGCATCTCGACTGAGCGCTTTCTTTGCTTAAGACTTCTCCCAAGCTCACCTCAACAGACACACACACACATAACCACCACCACCACCACATGCTGCCAAGTGAACTGAACCCAACCTAACCTAACCTAACCTAACCTAACCTAACCTAACCTAACCTAACCTAACCTAACCTAACCTAACCTAACCTAACCTAACCTAACCTAACCTAACCTAACCTAACCTAACCTGACCTGACCTGACCTGACCTGACCTGACCTGACCTGACCTGACCTGACCTGACCTGACCTGACCTGGCCTAACCTAACTAACTAAACTAACCTAACTAAACTAAATTAAACTAAACTGACCTAACGTCTTGTTTCTGTGCACTCTGCAGCTTGGAGCAGCCTACACCTCAGCTTCTCGACTGAGCGCTTTCTTTGCTTATGAGGAGGAGAATGTGTATGTGGAGCGTCCTGACAAAGATGGGGGGGACAAGGACGCCAACGGCCAACTTAACCCTTTTACCTTGGTCTTGAAAGATATCAAGGATGTGGAGAGGAAATGCAAGGGTGCGTTTGTGTGTGCTCATGTGCACATTTGATTTTGCGTATGTGATTTTGTGTTTTGTGATTTTGTGTGTGTGATTTTGTGTTTTGTGATTTTGTGTCATCATCATCATCATCATCATCATCATCATCATCATCATCATCATCATCATCATCATCATCAGCAGCAGCAGCAGAAGCAGAAGCAGAAGCAGAAGCAGAAGCAGAAGCAGAAGCATCATCAGCAGCAGCATAAGAATCATCATCATCATAAGTAGCAGCAGCAGCAGCAGCACCATCATCAGGATCATCAAAGTGATTCCATCTCTCTAATTACCTTGCCGAAGACAAGTGTGTGCAAGTCGTGAGTGATGGCTGTGGGTGGACCATCAGCCCCAGGGAGAGGGGGAGGTAACTCACTACTGCACATATACATGTATTTGTATCGTGATTCCACGTCTCTGTTTACCTTGCAGAAGACAAGTGTGTGCAAGTCGTGAGTGATGGCTGTGGGTGGACCGTCAGCCCAGAGAGAGGGGGAGGTAACTCACTACTGCCACATATACATGTATTTGTATCGTGATTCCACCTCTCTATTTACCGTGCAGAAGACAAGTGTGTGCACGTCGTGAGTGATGGCTGGGGTGGGACCATCAGCCCCAGGGAGGAGGGGAGGTAACTCACTACTGCACATTACATGTATTTGTATCGTGATTCCACGTCTCTGTTACCTTGCAGAAGACAAGTGTGTGCAAGTTGTGAGTGATGGCTGTCGGTGGACCGTCAGCCCCAGAGAGAGGGGGAGGTAACTCACTACTGCACATATACATGTATTTGTATCCGTGATTCCACCTCTCTATTTACCGTGCAGAAGACAAGTGTGTGCAAGTTGTGAGTGGTGGCTTTGGATGGACCATCAGCCCAGGGAGAGGGGGAGGTAACTCACTACTGCACATATACATGTATTTGTATCGTGATTCCACCTCTCTATTTACCTTGCAGAAGACAAGTGTGTGCAAGTCGTGAGTGATGGCTTTGGATGGACCATCAGCCCCAGAGAGAGGGGGAGGTAACTCACTACTGCACATATACATGTATTTGTATCGTGATTCCACCTCTCTAATTACCTTGCAGAAGACAAGTGTGTGCAAGTTGTGAGTGGTGGCTTTGGGTGGACTGTCAGCCCCAGAGAGAGGGAGGCGATCTCCAGACGACTGGCTGTGGAGGAGAGTCGAATGATGAAGGCTGCTAGCTCAACTGTTGGATCCTCCTCAGCACCGCCATGGTGGCTGCCAGTAAGGGAATGAAGCGTTACGCCTCAGGTCTGATGAGCCAAGCCAAAAGCTTCTCTGACTTACTCCAGGTGGGGATAGATGTGTATATATATTATATTATATATATTATTTTTATTTTTTAAGCGATTGACTGTTGTTGTTGTTGTTGTTGTTGTTGTTGTTGTTGTTGTTGTTGTTTATTATTATAGAGATTAGCTGTGGAGGAGAATTGAAAGATGAAGCCTACTAGCTCAACTGTTGGATCCTCCTTCGGCACCATCATGGTGGCTGTCAGAAAGGGAATGGAGCGATTTGCCCCAGGTCTGATGAGCCAAGCCAAAGCTTCTCTGACTTACTCCAGGTGGGGATAGATGTGTATATATATTATTATTATATATTATTTTTATTTTTTAAGCGATTGACTGTTGTTGTTGTTGTTGTTGTTGTTGTTGTTGTTGTGTTGTTGTTGTTGTTGTTGTTGTTGTTGTTGTTGTTGTGTTGTTATTATTATTATAGAGATTAGCTGTGGAGGAGAATTGAAAGATGAAGCCTACTAGCTCAACTGTTGGATCCTCCTTCGGCACCATCATGGTGGCTGTCAGAAAGGGAATGGAGCGATTTGCCCCAGGTCTGATGAGCCAAGCCAAAAGCTTCGATGGCCTACTCCTGGTGAGTGTGTCACTGAATGGGAACAGGTTATCGTTTTTTCTTCTCTTTTTTACATTTTCATTTTTTGTCACCGGATTGGCACAGCAGGGTGCTACTTATGGCCAAATTGACCAGCGCTTAAGCGCACAGCCCAAAAATAAAACTGCGCGCTCCGCGCACAGGCCCAAAACATAAGTGCGCGGTGCCAAAAAGCGCTCCTCAAAAAGAAATGCGCTTTCTACACTCATCAAAAAAAAAAAAACGGTAAAACAAATCGGTAAAAAACAAATCGGTAAAAAACAAAACGCGCTTTTTCACTTTTCTTGCGCTTTTCTGCACTCTTCGTGCGTTTATTTTTGCACAGTTGGGGTCTTGGGGAGGTTTTGGGAGATGGGAAATCTGTTACAAATTTTCTTACAGGAAGGCACTGAGTTAATACTCACAGGGAAGCACAGAGAAGGGTATGCAAATACTGTGAGTTTAACGCTGTAAGTACAATTTTTTGAATATCCGCCTGTCACCACGCAGACGTGGACAGGATTGAACCAACCTAACAAAACCTAAGCTAGACAGGATAATCAAAAGAAGGGTCTGTAACAAACCAAAAGAAGGGTCTGTAACAAACCAAAAGAAGGGGCTGTAAAAAAAACAAAGAAGGGGCTGTAACAACCAAAAGAAGGGGCTATAACAAACCAAAAGAAGGGGCTGTAACAAACCAAAAGAAGGGGCTGTAACAAACCAAAAGAAGGGGCTTGTAACAAATCAAAAGAAGGGGCTGTAACAAACCAAAATCTTCAAGCTGCTGAAAGCACATACTTATTCTACTCAGTGAGCGACCGATTACCTTCCACTAGCAAGGAAGAGTAGAAGCGTACAATATAAAGAATATAAACAAAGGAATCAGGTAAACTAACCACTTCAGAATCCATCTGCCTTGATCTCTCTAGTGAGTCTGCTTAGGACCTGATGGACAGGTCCTGGGCGGCAAACAGTGGGAGGGTATAGTGATATGAGCTCGATGTCATAGTTGTTCCATGGCGATTCATAAAGCAAACAAACTTACGTTTGGTGCGGGCGGAGGAGGACTATCAGACTAGAGCAGTGACGAAATGGCGACAGCAGGGGGGGGGGGGCGGGGCGGGGGCAGGGGCGGGGCTGAGGAGCGTTAGCGCGGAATGATCCCTCGAGAAGGGATGAGGAAATTGAAGACGTTAGGACTGCTTCGACCGAGCCGATAGGTAAAGTTATCAGTCAGTCTGTTTGGTTGTTTCTGTTTGTGTTCAAATTCGACGGCCTCAGAGTCCCCCTACCTGGCAGCTTCCATGGCGATAACCGATGGTCATTGGCTGTCACACAATTTAAATCCCAGGGGGCAATCCAGTCAATCCAGCCCTTGAATCACTCAATGACTCAAACTAAAAAAATGAGAAAGCGCACGTGGGGACAGCGGTTTCTGCCCTTCCTGCGCTTTCTCTGAGTGAGTGAAAAGAGGAAAGCGTTGTGGTATTCACAAAAACAGCGCGCTCCGCGCATAGGGGTTGAAAAAAACTGCGCGAAACGCGCAGATGTGTTCAAAAAGCAGCGCGGGCCGCGCGCGCTTAGTAGTACCCTGTGGCACATCCTATCGGTTCCCCACCCCCTCCCCCTTTATTATATTTTGTTTTTATGTTTTTCATTTTTTGCTGTTCGTTGTTTTGCTGTTTGTTATATCCATGGATAGACGGATGATTGTGTTACTTATAATGTTGGATTGATTATTTTTATTTGATTTATTCCTGTTTATTCATATATATTCATACTCTTTTCCCGCAGTACAAGATGTCTATGTCCCGCAGTACAAGTTTGAGTTGTTTTAAGCCTGATGATGGAACCAGCCAAGGTCACAGAGGAGCTGGCAGCCCTTCGCCACTCTCATCCAAATTGGATGATAACTTCCATGAAGGGTCAGGTGCGTTGCAGTGTTCAATGCATCACTCAAACTGTAGTAGTGAATCTCTTCTGGGTCGGCCTGGTGTCATCACTCAAACTGCTATCGTTAATCTCCTTTGGCTGTCTGGTCACATCCTCAAACGTGTATATGATATCATGCTGAAGGGTTCTCCCTTCCTCGACGTCACAGCCATCTTCACATGGGCCAGACGTGTGGATTTTTTTTGCTTTAGACGTGCCCACGCTATGGCTCGGGCTTATCTGGTCACATTCACTCAAACTGTAATAGTGAATCTCTTCCTGGCCGTCGGTACAATCACTCAAGACTGTAATTAGTGAATCTCCTTTGCTTGTCTTAATGGCATCACTCAACTTAACTTGTTACTCTCTTCTGGCTCTTATGGTGACATCACTCAAACTGTACTTGTTAATCTCCTTTGGCTTGTCTGGCGACATCACTGAAACTGTATTAGTGAATCTCCTTTGGCTCGTCTTATGGCATCACTCAAACTGTACTCGTTACTCTCTTGGCTCGCTTTGCCTCAATCAAACTGTATTAGTGAATCTCCTTTGGCTCGTCTTATGGCATTACTCAAACTGTACTTGTTACTCTCTTCTGGCTCTTCTGGTGACATCACTCAAACTGTTATTGTTAATCTCTTAGATTGCCTAGCAACGGCACTCTGTCTGCATGTCCGTCTGTCCTGTATGGTATGTATGTTCAGTCCAGGGGTAGCCCTATGGCTAAAGGGACTCTAACATGCTGATGGCACTCTAACCAGTGATACTCCTTTATTTGCTATCTGATTGTTCGCTAAATGTAGGGTGCCTGGCGGTCCCCTGGAGGTCGGCCCGGGGGTTGATATGGTTCCCGATGTCTTCTGGGTTTGTAGTTGCAGTTGTCTATGATTGTTACATTTATTGTGAATGTGAAAACTATAACAAAGTTGTCCACGTGGGGTATGCCCAGATTGAAACACCTGCAGCGGGATACTTTGGCTTATCGCCAACAACTTGATTTTGAAATATTTACCGTAGATTGTCGGTTATGTTCTATGCCTAGTCTTTGGCAATCCATGGTAATGGTTGGACTTGTGAACTTGGAGAACTCTGAGAGAGCCGTCGCATATATATGTCCAGTTAGCGTAGCAGGTGTGGAATGCAGTTGAGGCGGTTGCCTTCTTTCTGAGTTGGGCTGTTTCTGTGGATGGTGTAACATGGGTTCCATGTGTCTAACAATGAGAGCTTGATTTTAGTCGCTGTTTTGGTTGGACATGGCTTCCACGTCCCTAGATTGAGTTCCACATGGTCAGGGGGGAAACGACAAATGAAAAACACCGCGTCTACGTCCGCACCCTTAGATCCAACCGCGAAGTAAGCGCTCCTGGGCCAGCCTTTCGAGCAGCAGGGTTGGTCTGCAAGTGCACCTTTTGCCACGCAGGAGCAGCAACTCCCAAGGAAGTTGAGAAGCGAAGTTGCTCTTCGACCATTGGAGTAGCTTTGCGGATATTGAACTTGCTTTCAGACTATCCAAACCGCTTTGCGACTATTGGACGTGCGAGGCTTTGCATATACTGGTGTTGCGACTATTCAACTTGCTTTGCGTCTATTCAACTTGCTTTGCGACTTAGGAAATCCGCAGCCCAGAGATCCGTACGCGAATAAGTGCCCTCAGAGAAACACGGGTCGATTCCATGCGAAAGAAGTCAGTTTAACCGGCTGATTTGACCGGCGTTCTTGGGAAATGTGAGAAAACTGCACCATTTCGTTTAAGTATCGCATAAGTCTGTCCACTTATAGGGGGCCGACCAACTGGGATCATTCATCTCTTTTAGATTGCCTTGCAACAGCACTCAACTGTAATACCTTCTTGTTTTTGTCGTCTGGTTCCAACACTCAAACTGCAACACCTTCCCACTCTTGTTGTTAGGGCTGCAAAAGACAAAAGGCAATACCTTTTTGTTTTTGTCGTCTGGTTCCAACACTCTTAACTGCAACCCCTCCCATCTCTTGCCAGTTGGGTTGCAACAACCGAACTGTAATAACTTTTTGGCGACCCCCTCTTCAGGGGCGGGAAGCCCCAGGGTTTACCCCTTTGGTCCGTTTGTCTGTCCAACGAAAAAATAGTTGATCCTGACACGTCATCCACGGTCCGCGTTACTAACTAGCTTCGGTCAGTCTCCATCGTGCCACCTTTCGTGCCGTTGCCCAACACACTCCGCCAATTTTCCGCGTCGCTTGCTGTATATGACTTTTTGTTTTTGTCGTCTGGTTGCAACACTCAAACTGCAACACCTTCCTTCTCCTGCCATTTGGGTCGCAACAACCTAACTGTAAAACCTTTTTGTTTTTTGTCGTCTGGTTCCAACACTCTAACTGCAACACCTGCCCACTCTTGCCAGTTGGGTCGCAACAACCAAATTGTAATATTTTTTTGTTTTTGTCGTCTGGTGGCAACACTCAAACTGCTAACACCTTCTTAACCCCAAAAAACCCCTCTTTCCATTTGGTTTGCAAAACTGTATGAATAAGCTTTTGTTTTGTCGTTTGGTTTCCAACACTCAACTGCAACACCCACCCTCTCTAGCCAGTCTGGTCGATGCGTTTAGGGTTTAGGGTTTAGGTTATGTGTCTCTGTATGGAGCTCCTGTTGGAGGGCTAATCTGGTTGCAACACTCAAACTGAAATAACTAGTCTCCTTTTAGTCATATTTTGACATCACAACTATTCTCCTGTTGGTCATATTTTGACGTAAAAAAACGCATGTCCTCTTGTGACCTCACTCAATACCGACTATCTCTTGCTGCTACTGCCCCAGACTTCTCAACGGTGCTGCCAGTGCCCAACACAACTGTCAGTGCCAACACAACTCAGTAACATATGTCCTATAGTGACCTCACTCAGTACCGACTCTCTCTTGCTGCTACTGCCACAGACTTCTCAACGGTGCTGCCAGTGCCCAACACAATCACACTAGCAACGCCAATGGCGTTGCTGGTGTTCAAGGTGGTGGTGAAACACGTGCTGAAGACACTGGGCCTGAGCTAAGCACTGAGCCCTTCAAGCTGTCTGGAATTGACCTAAGGGTAAGTGTACTGGAGCTGCATGTGTGAATGATGTGTACACTCATGTGTGGCCACCTGTATACATTTGTTCTGTTTTGTACCGGAGCCCTCAAGCTATCTGGCATTGATCTAAGTTACGTGTACTGGAGCTGCATGGTGAATGATTTGTACTTCATGTGTGCACCTGTATACATTGTTTCTGTATTTGTACACGGAGCCCTCAGCTATCTGTGCATTGATCTAAGTTACGTGTACTGGAGCTTGCATGTGTGAATGAATGTGTACTTTGCATGTGGTGCACCTGTATACATTGTTTCTGTATTTGTACCCGGAGCCTTCAAGCTATCTGAGCATTGATCTAAGGTTCGTGTACTGGAGCTGCATGTGTGAATTATGTGTCTTGCATTGTGCCCCCTGTATACCATTGTTTCTGTATTTGTACACGTACCCCCCCCCCCCCCCCCCCCCCCCCCCCCCCCCCCCCCCCCCCCCCCCCCTACCACGCCCTTCAATGCTATCTGGTATTGATCTAGAGGTTACGTGTACTGGAGCTGCATTTGTGAATGATGTGTACTTGCATGTGTGCACCTGTAATACATTTGTGTTCTGTATTTGTACACGGAGGCCCTTCAAGCTATCTGGCATTGATCTAATGTTACGTGTACTGGACTGCATGTGTGAATGATGGTGTACTTTCATGTGTGCCCCTGTAACATTTGTTTCTGTTATTTGTACACGTAAGCCCTTCAAGCTATCTGGATTGATCTAAGGTTACGTGTATGGAGCTGCATGTTGTTATGATGTGTACTTGCCTTGTGGCACCTGTATACATTTGTTTTCTGTATTTGTACCGTAGCCTCAAGCTATCTGGCATTGAGTAAGGTTACGTGTACTGGAGCTTCATGTGTGAATGCTGTGTACTTGCATGTGTGCCCCTGTATACATTTGTTTGCTGTATTTGGTACACGTAGCCTTCAAGCTTCTGGCAATTGATCTAGGGTTACGTGTACTGGAGCTGCAGTGTGAATGAGTGTACTTGCATGTGTGGGCACTGTAGACTTTGTTTCTGTATTTGTACGAGCCCTTCAAGCTATCTGGCATTGATCTCGGGTTACGTGTACTGACTTGGCCATGTGTGAATGCCTGTTTACTTGCATGTGTGCACTGATACATTTGTTTCTGTATTTGTCCCACGAGCCCTGTCAAGCTATATGGCATTGATCTAGTTTACGTGTACTGGAGCTGCATGTGTGGATGATTGTTACTTGCTGTGTGCACCTGTATCATTTGTTTCTGTATTTGTACACGGACCCTCAAGCTATCTGGAATTGATCTAAGGTTACGTGTACTGGAGCTGCATTGTGAATGATGTGTACTTGCTTTGGCACCTGTATACTTTTGTTTCTGTATTTGTACACGGAGCCCTTCAAGTCTATCTGCATTTGATCTAGGTTACGTGTACTGGAGCTGCATGTGTGAATTAATTTGTTACTTGTCATGTGTGCACCTGTATACCTTTGTTGCACTGTTTTGTACACGGGAGCCTCAGCTATCTGGCATTGATCTAAGGTTACGTGTATCTGGAGCTGCATTGTGTGAATTATGTGTACTTCATGTGTGCCCTGTATACATTTGTTTCTGGTATTTGTACACGGAGCCCTCAAGCTATCTGGGCATTGGGGGGAATCTAAGGTTTCCGTGTACTGGAGCTGCATGTGGTGGAATGATGGTGTACTGGCATTTGCCCCTTATACATGTGTTTCTGTATTTTACACGGAGCCCTTCAAGCTATCTGGCATTGATCTAAGTGTTACTGTACTGGATCTGTCAGTGTTGAATGATGTGGTACTTGCTGTTGCACCTTAACATTTGTTTTCTTTATTTGTCACGGATCCTCAGCTATCTGGCATGGGGATCTAAGGTTACGTGTACGGGAGCTCATGTGTGAATGATGTGTACTGCATGTGCCTCTTAACCTGTGTTTCTGTATTTGTCATCACGGAGCCTTCAGCTATCTGGATTGATCTAAGGTTACGTGTACTGGAGCTCATTGTGAATTAGGTGTACTTGCATGTGTGCACCTGTATACATTTGTTGCTGTTTTGTACCCGTAGCCCTTCAAGCTATCTGGTCATTGATCAAGGTTTACGTGTACTGGAGCTCATTGTTAGTGATGTGTACTTGCATTGTGCACCTGTAAATACATTGTTTCTGTATTTGTAACACGTAGCCCTTCCAGCTTCTGCATGATCTAAGGTTACGGTGTATTGTTTTGGCTGAGCTGCATGTTTGAATATGTGTACTGCATGTGGGCACCTGTATCATTTGTTTTCTGATTTGGTACACGGAGCCCTTCAGCTATCTGGCATTGATCTAAGTTACGTGTACTGGAGCTGCATGTGTGAATGCTGTGTACTTGCCATGTTGTTCACTGATACATTTGTTTCGTATTTGTACACGGAGCCCTTCAAGCTAATCTGCATTGGAATCTAAGGTTACGTGGTAACTGGAGCTTCATGTGTGATGATTGTACTTGCTGTGTGCACCTGTATACTTTGTTCTGTATTTGTAACGGATCCCTTCAAGCGATCTTGCATTGATCTAAGGTTACGTGTAAACTTGAGCTCATGTGTGCATTATGTGTACTTGCATGTGTGCACCCGGTATCATTGTTTCTGTATTTGTACACGGAGCCTTCAAGCTATCTGGCATTGATGCTAAGGTTACGTTACTGGAGCTGCATGTGTGAATGATGTGTAACTTTGCATGTGTGCACGCTGTATACATTGTTTTCTTCTTTGTACCCTAGCCCTTCAAGCTATCTGCATTGATCTATGTTTACGTTCTGGAGCTGCATGTGTGAATGGATGTGTACTTGCATGTGATCACCTGTATACAATTTGTTCGGTAATTTGTACACGTTAGCCCTTCAAGCTTCTGTCATTGATCTAAGTTTACGTTTACTGGAGCTGGCATGTGTGAATGAATGTTGTACTTGCATGTGTGCACCTGTATACATTTGTTTCTGTATTGTCACGGAGCCCTTCACGCTTCTCTGGCATGATCTAAGGTTACGTGTACTGGAGCTGCATGTGTGAATGATGTGTACTTGCAATGTGTGCACCTTTAATACATTTGTTTCTGTATTTGTACACGTACCCTTCAAGCTATCGGCTTGATCTAAGTACGTGTACTGGAGCTGCATGTGTGAATGATGTGTATTGCATGTGTGCACCGTGTATACATTGGTGTTTCTGTTATTATGTACACGGATCCCCTTCAAGCTTATCTGGCATTGATCTTAATGGTTAGCGTGTACTTGGAGCTGTCATGTTGTGAATGATGTGTACTTGCATGTGTGCACCTGTATACATTTGTTGCTGTATTTGTACACGTAGCCCTTCAAGCTATCTGGCATTGATCTAAGGTTACGTGTACTGGAGCTGTCATGTGTTAAGATGTGTACGTTTGGCATGTGTGCACCTGTAGACATTTGTTTCTGTATTTGTACACTAGCCCTCAAGCTATCTGCATTGATCTAAGGTTACGTGTACTGGAGCTTGCATGCGTGAATGAATGTGTACACGCCTGTGTGCACCTGTATACATTTGTTTTCTGTATTTGTACACGGAGCCCTTCAGCTATCTGGCATTGATCTAATATTACGTGTACTGGAGCTGCATGTGTGAATGATGTTCCTTTTGGCATTTGTTGCACCTGTATACATTTGTTTCTGTATTTGTACAAGAGCTTCCAGCTATCTGGCATTGATCTAAGGGTTACGTGTACTGGAGCTGCATGTGTGAATGATGTGTAACTTGCATGTGTCACCTGTATACATATGTTTCTGTATTTGTAACACGGAGCCGCTTCAGCTATCTGGCATTGATCTAAGGTTACGTGGTACTGGAGCTGCATGTGTGAATGATGTGTACTTGCTTGGGGCACCTGTATACTTTGTTCTGTATTTGACCGAGCCCCTTCAAGCTATCTGGCATTGATCTAAGGTTACTTGTACTGGAGCTGCATGTGTGAATGAGTGTACGTGCATGTGTTGCACCTGTATACATTTGTTTCTTTATTTGGACCACGGAGCTCCTTCAATGCTCTCTGGCATGATCTAAGGTTACGTGTACTAAAGTCTGCATGTGTGAATGATTGGTGTACTTGCATGTGTGCACCTGTATAATTTGTTTTGTATTTGTACACGGAGCCCTCAAGCTATCTGGCATGATCTAAGTTACGTGTACTGGGGAGGCTGCATGTTTGAATGAGTGTCTTGCATGTGTGCACCTGTATCCATTTGTTTCTGTATTGTACACGGACCCTTCAAGCTAGCTGGCATTGATCTAAGGTTAACGTGTACTTGAGCATGCCAGTTGTGAATGATTGTATGCATGTGTGCACCTGTTACAGTTGTTTCTGTATTGTACACGTAGCCCTTCAAGCATCTGGCATTGTCTAATGTTACGTGTACTGGCGCTTGCATGTGTTGACATGATGTGTCACGCATGTGTGCACCTTTTACCAATTTTGTATCTGTTTTGTACACG
>JACBWV010000552.1:5039614-5082384 GCA_013435795.1 Chlamydomonas sp. ICE-L | reverse complement strand
GGGTCTGTTGGGTGTTGGGTGCAAAACGTGGTATGTTGGGTGTGGGGTTTGCAAACGTGGTATGTTGGGTGTTGGGTGCGAACACGTGTATGATTGGGTGTTTGGTGCAAAAGTGGTTCTTTGTGGTGTTGGGTTGCAAACGGTGGTTATATGGGTGTTGGGTTGCAAGCGGGGTGTATATGGGTGTTGGAGTGCAAAACGTGGATGTTTGGTGTTGGGTGCAAACGGTGGTATATGGGTGTGGGTGCCCAAACGTGGTATGTTGGGTGTTGGGTTTGCAAAAACGTGATATGTTGGGTGTTGGGTTGCAAACGTGGTTATGTTAGGGTATTTGGTGCAAAAAAGTGTATATTGGTGTGGGTGTGCAAACGTCTGGTCTATTGGGTGTTGGGTTTGGCAACCGTTGTATATTGGGTGTTGGTTTGCAAACGTAGTCTGTTGGGTGTTGGGTTGCAAACGGTGTATATTGGGTGGGGTTGCAAAACGTGGTATGTTGGGTGTGGGTGCTGCAACGGGTGGTATATTGGGTGTTGGGTGCAAACGGTGGTATATTGGGTGTTGGTTGGGTGCCAAACACGTGGTATGTGGGTGTTGGGTCAAACGGTGGTAATTGGGGTGGGTTTTGCCAAACGGTGGTATATGGGTGTTGGGCTGCAAAACGTTGGTATGTTGGGTGTTGGGTTGCAAAACGTGTTATTTGGGTTTGGGTGCCAAAACGTGGTATGTTGGGTGTTGGGTTGCAAAACTTGGTATGTGGGTGTATCGCCGCCACGCTGACCAAACACGTGGTAAACTTGGGTGTTGGGTTGCCAACTGTGGTATTATTGGGTGTTGGGTGCAACAACGTGGTATGTTGGGTGTTGGGTCCAAACGTGGGTGTGTTGGGTGTTGGTGCCCCCAACGGTGGTATATATTGGGTGTTGGGTGGCCAACACGTGGTGTATATTGGTGTTGGGTGCAAACGGTGGTATATTGGGTGTTGGGTGCAAAACGGTGGTATATTGGGTGTTGGGTGCAAAACGTGGTATGTTGGGTGTTGGGTGCAAACGGTGGTATATTGGGTGTTGGGTGCAAACGTGGTATGTTGGGTGTTGGGTGCAAAACGTGGTATGTTGGGTGTTGGGTGCAAACGTGGTATATTGGGTGTTGGGTGCAAAACGGTGGTATATTGGGTGTTGGGTGCAAAACGTGGTATGTTGGGTGTTGGGTGCAAAACGTGGTATGTTGGGTGTTGGGTGCAAACGGTGGTATATTGGGTGTTGGGTGCAAACGTGGTATATTGGGTGTTGGGTGCAAACGGTGGTATGTTGGGTGTTGGGTGCAAACGGTGGTATATTGGGTGTTGGGTGCAAACGTGGTATGTTGGGTGTTGGGTGCAAAAAGTGGTATGTTGGGTGTTGGGTGCAAACGGTGGTATGTTGGGTGTTGGGTGCAAAACGTGGTATGTTGGGTGTTGGGGCAACGGTGGTCTATTGGGTTTGTGCGGTGCAAAACGGTGTTGGATGTTGGGTGTTGGGTGCAAAACGTGGTATGTTGGGTGTTGGGTGCAAACGGTGGTATGTTGGGTGTTGGGTTTTGCCAAACGGTGGGTGGTATATGGTGTTGGGTGCAAAACGGTGGTATGTTGGGTGTTGGGTGCAAAAGTGGTATGTCGGTTTGGGGGCAACGGTGGTATATTGTGGTTGGGTGAAAACATGTATGTTGGGTGTTGTTGGTGTGCAAAACCGTGGTATATTGGGGTGGGGGCAAAACGTGGTAGTTGGTGTGTTGGGTGCAAGCACAACGTGGTTATGTTGGTTTGTTGGGTGCAAACGGTGGTATGGTTGGGGTGTTGGTGCAAAAACGTGGATGTTGGTGTTGGGTGCAAAACGTGGTATGTTGGGTGTTGGGTGCAAACGTGGTATGTTGGGTGTTGGGTGCAAAACGTGGTATATTGGGTGTTGGGTGCAAACGGTGGTATATTGGGTGTTGGGTGCAAAACGTGGTATGTTGGGTGTTGGGTGCAAAACGTGGTATGTTGGGTGTTGGGTGCAACGGTGGTATATTGGGTGTTGGGTGCAAAACGTGGTATGTTGGGTGTTGGGTGCAAAACGTGGTTTGTTTTTTACAATTTTTTTTTTTTTAAAATTGGGTGTGGGTGCAAACGGTGGTATATTGGGTGTTGGGTGCAAACGGTGGTATATTGGGTGTTGGGTGCAAAACGTGGTATGTTGGGTGTTGGGTGCAAACGGTGGTATATTGGGTGTTGGGTGCAAAAACGTGGTTTATTGGTGTTGGGTTTGCCAAAACTGGGTTATGTGGGTTTTGGTATGTTCCCAACGTGGTATGTTGGGGTGTGGGTGCAAAACGTGGTATGTTGGGTTTGGGGCCCCGGGTGGTATATTGGGGTGTTGGGTGCCAAAACGTTGGGATATTGGTTGTTGGGTTGCAAAACGGTGGTTATGGTTGTTGGTGCCAAAACGTTGTTGTATATTGGGTGGTAGGTGCAAACCGTGGGTATGTTGGGTTGTTGGGTCAAACGGTGGTATAGTGGGTGTTGGGTGCAACGGTGGTATTTGGGTGTTGGGTGCAAATTTTTGTATATTGGGTGTTTGGTGGCAACGCTGGTATATTGGGTGTTGGTGCAACGGTGGTATATAAGTGGGTGTTGGGTCAATACTTGGTATAGTGGGTGTTGGCTGCAAAACTTGTATGTTGGTTGTTGGGTGCACACATTGGTATATTGGGTGTTGGTGCAAACCCATGGTATGTTGGGTGTTGGGTGTGCAAAACGGGTATGTCGGGTTGTTGGTGCAAAACGTGGTATGTTGGGTGTTTTGGGTGCAAAACGTGGGTAGTTTGGGTGTGGGTGCAAAAAGTGGTATATTGGGTGTTGGGTGCCAAACTGTGGTGATATTTGGGTTTTTGGGTGCCCTACTAGTCTGTTGGGTGTTGGGCAAAACGGTGGTTAATTGGGTGTTGGTGTGTGCAAACGGTGGTATATTGCTGTTGTGTTCAAAACGTGGTATTTTCTGGGTGTTGGTTTCAAACGTTGGTTGTTGTGGGTGTTGGTTGCAAACGGTGGTATTATTGGGTTGGTGTTGGGTGCACCCGTGGTATGTTGGGTGTTGGGTGCATAACGTGGGATTGGTCGGGTGTTTGGGTGCAACGTGGGTATTTGGTTGTTGGGTGCAAAACCCTGGTATGTTGGTTTTTGGGGGTGCAAAACGTGGTATATTGGGTGTTTGTGCAAAACGTGGTATTCTTTGGGTGTTGGGTGGTGCAATACGTAGTATGTGGTTGTTGGGTGCAAACGGTGGTATATTGGGTGTTGGGTGCAATACGTATATGTTGGGTGTTTGGTGGTCAAAGGTGGTATATTGGGTGTTGGGGGGTGCAAACGGTGTATACTTGTGTTGGGTTCAAAACGTGGTATGTTGGGTGTTTTTGGGTGCAAACGGTGTTATGTTGGTTGTGGGTTGCAAACGGTGGATATTTGGGTGTTGGTGCAAACGGTGGTAATGTTTGGTTTGGGTGCAAAACGTGGATGTTCCCTGGGGTTTTTTGGTGGTCAAACGGTGGTAATATTGGGTGTGGGGTGCAAAACATTGTATGGGTTGGGTTTGGGTGCAAAACGGTGGTTATTGGGGTGTTTGGGTGCAAAACGTGGGTAATGTTGGTGTGTGGGTGCAAACGTGGTATGTTGGGTTTTGGGTTCAAACTTTGGTAATAATTGGGGTGTTGGGTCAAAACGTGGTATATTGGTGTTGGGTGCAAAAAACGGTGGTCTCTTGGTTTTGGGTGCAAAATGGTGTTATGTTGGTGTTGGGGTTGCACATCTTGTAATGTTGGGTGTTGGTGCAAAAAAACCGTGGTATGGGTTTGGGTGTTTGGGTGACAAACTTGTATGTTGGTGGGTTGGGTGCAAAACGTGGTATATTGGGTGTTGGGTGCAAACGGTGGTATATTGGGTGTTGGGTGCAAAACCGTGGTGTGGGTGGTTGGGTCAAAACGGTATGTTGGGTGTTGGGTGCAAACGGTGGTATATTGGGTGTTGGGTGCA
The DNA here is from genome assembly GCA_013435795.1 of Chlamydomonas sp. ICE-L. NCBI lineage: Eukaryota > Viridiplantae > Chlorophyta > Chlorophyceae > Chlamydomonadales > Chlamydomonadaceae > Chlamydomonas > Chlamydomonas sp. ICE-L. Next base: position 5,078,342 of record JACBWV010000552.1, on the reverse strand, counting down.
AAACGTGGTATGTTGGGTGTTGGGTGCAAAACGTGGTATGTTGGGTGTTGGGTGCAAAACGTGGTATGTTGGGTGTTGGGTGCAAAAAGTGGTATATTGGGTGTTGGGTGTAAAACATGGTATAAGTTGTTAAAACTGTCACACCTGAGCGTCGCAACGGTGTCGCTCCGTCCACCGTTCAACTTGCGCCGCGCAACACACAAAACTGCCCAACAATGTAAACAAAACAAGAAATTACAATTGTACACTTGCGTGGCAGCTATACATGCGCAGTCCCCTCTCCCCTATCCTCCACCCCCAACCCTCCCCGCCCCCTCAACAAACCGATCAAACTCATGGAACACTGCATGATGAACCACTTCCAGGCCTAGTGCACACCTGATGAACACGCATGATGAACCCCCAGGCCGAGTGCACACATGTATAAACGCCATGATTGAAACCCCAGCCCTAGTGCACACAGAGAAACACATCTGATGAACACCCACCCCAGGCTAGTGCACATGATGAACACGCCATGATGAACACCCCAGGCCTAGTGCACACATGATGAACACATCATGATGAACACCCCAGGCCTAGTGCACACATGATGAACACGCCATGATGAACACCCCAGGCCTAGTGCACACATGATGAACACGCCATGATGAACACCCCACGCCTAGTGCACACATGATGAACACGCCATGATGAACACCCCCAGGCCTAGTGCACACATGATGAACACGCCATGATGAACACCCCAGGCCTAGTGCACACATGATGAACACGCCATGGTGAACACCCCACGCCTAGTGCACACATGATGAACACCCCAGGCCTAGTGCACACATGATGAACACGCCATGATGAACACCCCAGGCCTAGTACACAACTACGCACCTACTACACACATGATGTAAAACTGTCTCACCGCACCTGGTTCCACATCAGAGCAGGACGCCTCAACATCAGACCAGTACGCCTCTACATCAGAGCAGAATGCTTGGGCCAACATGACGTCACTCTACTAAGGGGTTCAGGGTTAGAGTGTAGTGTACGCACCTGGTTCCACATCAGAGCAGTATGTCTCGACATCAGAGCGGCATGCTTGCGCCAACATGACGTCATTTCTGAAATCAGTGACCTCCATGAGCTCGTAGAAGAAGACCTCCTTCTGGCAAGCCTCCTGAGTGATGTTGTCTTGTTGCTCCTGTTGCAGTGTTATGTACACATGGCGTTATATGAATAGTGATGTTGTCTTGTTGGTCCCGTCGCAGTTAAATATATGGCACCTGATGCAATTACTTGTGACGCGTGTGCAGCCAGAGGGTGTGTGTGTAGGGGGGGGAGGGGGGGGGGGGGGGGGGGAGTATGTGTGTTTGTGTGACAGTCGTGTCCCGTCAAGTAGTCTTGTTGGTCCTGTCACAGTGAAATGTATAAATGGCTTTAGATCCCTGAATGCAGTAGTGCAGTATCATTTCCACAGGACAGCCCCTGGGATGTAGAGCATGCCTCCTGAGTCATGTTGTCTTGTTGGGCCCGTCGCAGTAAAATATATGGTTTCAGATGCCAGTACTCATGACAGGCGTGCAGCCAGAGTGTGTGTGTATGTGTGTGCCTGGCGGGGGGTGTGGTGGGGGGGAAATGATAACGCCTGGTGGGGGGGGGTATGTGTGTGTCAGACGTGCAGCTTCTAGGTAGCCCCCTGAGTGATGTTGTCTTGTTGGTCCTGTCGCAGTGAAATATATGGCATCAGATGCCAGAGCTTGTGACAGGCGTGCAGCCAGAGGGTGTGTGTGTGTGCCCCTCCAGGCGTTTTCTTTTTAACCTCCACCCACCTGAAGACCCAATACGGGCACCAGTACACTTGCAGGCCCTGCAACTCCAGTCCCGGTTACAACTGCAACTGCAACAACAACAACACCAGTCGCATTACACTTGCAGGCAAAGCAACACCAGTCCCCCCAGTCCCTCTACAGCCCACCTTCTCCCCAACATAAGACAAGCTTACCTGCAGGCACTGCAACACCAGCCCTCCACATGATTGGCCAGGGGTGGTGGAGCATGGGTTGGGGCATAAGGTAGCAATGTCATCGTTGCAAGCGCTCTTCAAGCGGTAGTTCAGTCGGTAGTCTGTGGCCATTCTGTTCATGTCCTTCGTCACTTCCGCCTTGCATTCCTTGGACATATCCATCTCGTCCAGGTTCTCCTCCAAACACCTGTAGCATAGCAAGGATAGATCAGGGGGGGGGGGGGGGGGGGGGGGGGGGGGGGGGGGGGGGAGGGGGGTGAGGGGTAGAGAGGGAGGATTGAGGGGGCAATGTAGGATACACAACGAGTTGGGGGGGGAGGGATGGGCTGGAGGTTGTGTGTGTGTGCGGTGGTGGTGGGCATTCAGTTCATGTCCTTCGTCACTTCCGCCTTGCATTCCTTGGACATGTCCATCTCGTCACGATTCTCCTCCAAACACCTGTCGCATAGCAGGATAATACATCAATGTTGTCTAACAGGTTAATAAATCAATGGTGCGCCTTATTACAAGGTGCGAGGTTGAGGGGGCCAGCCCGTTTGCTTGCACTGGGGCTGAACAGCAGAATGTAGGTGACAGGGTTCTATATTTCATGTCTATGTCCTTTGTCACTTCCGCCTTGCATTCTTTGGACATGTCCATCTCCTCCAGATTCTCCTCCAAACATCTGTAGCATAGCAGGTTAACAAATCGATGGCGCACATTTCGTCCAGGTTCTCCTCCAAACGTCTGTTGCATAGTATGGATAGATGGGGGGGAGGGAGGGGGGTAGAGAGAGGGGGAGGCAGGGGGGTAGAGAGGGGGAGAGACAGGGGGGCAATGTAGGATACACAACGAGTTAGGTGGGTGTTAGGTGATTTGGGGGGTTAGGTGGTTTTTGATTTTGGTGCAGGAAAATAGTTCACCAGTCTCCCTTCATTACTTCCGCTTTGCACTCATTGGACATGTCCATCTCGTCCAGGTTCTCCTCCGAACACCTGTAGCATATCAGGTTAACACATAAATTGTACGCCTTATTACGAAGCGTGAGGTTAAGGGGGCCAGCCCGTTTGCTTGCACTGAGGCCGACCAGTAGAGTGTAGGTGACACGGCTCTATATTTCATGTTCATGTCCTTCGTCACTTCCGCCTTGCATTCCTTGGACATGTCCATCTCGTCCAGGTTCTCCTAATAAATATACCAGTAAATACGTAGGGATCGGCATATCATATGATGTTGACCAAAGGCGAGTATGATATCATATGATATCATACAATTGCATCACATGATTTTGTCTATAAATGGTAAATTTAGCCTAGTCAGACTGATCGTATGATATCATATTACCGTTCCCTATAAATATGTAATAAATAAAAAGTGGCAAGACGTAGCAATTTCCTCATTTTATCGTTTAGACTCTTTCTCACCTGACTACACATGCATGTTGTTTGTCCGACGTCAATCACCAGCTTTGACTCACAGGTCGTGGTGTTTCTAGTTTTACGATTGCCGACCTGCCACCTGGAAAGAGGCCGAGAACCTTCCTCTGTGCTGTCGTGCGTGGCCGTCAGGTATGAATTACTTGGGTAAAGGCTGATGCAATTGAAGGAAATCAAAAGTGCAAAATAGGGTTGATAATGTCACAGATACGTAAATCATGTATACTTCCTACCTGAAAGCATGGGCAAGCTGTTTGTGCAATATAAGGGTGTGAAAATATACATGGTAAAGTGGCAAGGCGTAGTGGTTGGTTGACCTTCGGTTGGTTGACCTCTTTCTTACAGTCCGACAACAGATGCGTACTGTTTATACTACTTAATATCAGTAAAAATGAATAATAATATTGTTTATATTATTATATTATATCGGGGTTTATATTATTGTTTATGTTCATTATATTATTATATTATATCGGGGTTTATATTATTGTTTATGTTCATTAAAAATGAATAATAATATTGTTTATATTATTATATTATATCGGGGTTTATATTATTGTTTATGTTCGTTAAAAATGAATAATAATATTGTTTATATTATTATATTATATCGGGGTTTATATTATTGTTTATGTTCATTAATATCACATGTACATTGTTTATACTCTTTCTTGCCTGATTACGCTGTTTGTGCAATATAAGGACGTGCAAAATATACGTGGTAAAGTGGCAATTCCCTTGTGTTATAGATTTAACTCTTTCTCACCTGACAACACGTGCGTGCTGCTTATACTACTTAATATCAGTAATAATAAATAATAATAATAATAATATCACATGTATATATATATCACATGTATATATATATCACATGTATATATATCACATGTGCTTCCTTGAAACTCTTTCTCACCTGACAACGCGTGCGTGGCCGTCAGGTATGTCCTTGCAGAAGTTGGTGATCTCCCAACCACACGCCTTCTTCATCGGGTACTTGAAGTCAATATCCTCCGCCAGTTTCACCTCGTGGTCAAAAAGAGCCGCGGCACAAGTGGGCTGTAGGGTGGAGCGGTGGTCCTGCAGGCAGCGGATGACCCTGGCAGAGCCCTGTGATAGTGGCAGTGGTGATGTTTGTGGTTGCGATGGTGGTGATGTTGGTGGTGGTGATGTTGGTGGCGGTGATGTTACTGGTGATGTTGGTGGTGGTGATGGTGGTGGTCCAGCAGGCAGCAGATGACCCTGGCAGAGCCCTGTGATAGTGGCAGTGGTGATGTTGTTGGTGATGGTGTTGTTGTTGTTGGTGGTGGTGGTGGTGTTGATGCTGTTGTTGGTGTTGATGATGATGATAATGTTGTTGGTGATGGTGTTGTTGGTGGTGATGGTGGTGGAGCGGTGATCCTGCAGGCAGCGGATGAACCTGGCAGAGCCCTGTAGGAGCAGGGTGGGATTGGAGGGGTGATGGTGGTGGTGGTGTAGATGGTGGTGGTGGTGGGCTGTAGGGTGGAGCGGTAGTCCTGCAGGCAGCGGAAGACCCTGGCAGAGCCATATGATGGTGGTGGCGGTGGTGCTGGTGTAGGTGTAGATGCTGGTGTAGATGGTGGTGGTGGTGTTGACGATGTTGTTGGTGATGGTTGTGGCGGTCCTGCAAGCAGCGGATGACCCTGGCAGAGCCCTGTAGGGGCAGGGTGGGGTCGGGAGGGTGATGGAGGTGGTGGTGTAGATGGTGGAGGGGGTGATGTTGTTGGCAGTGGTAATGGGGGTGATGGAGGTGGTCCTGCAAGCAGCAGTTGACCCAGGCAGAGCCCTGTAGGGGCAGGGTGGGGTTGGAAGGGTGGTGGTGGTGGTGGTGGTGGTGATGGTGTAGCTGGTGGTGCAGATGTTGGCGGTGATGGTGGTGTAGATGGCGGTGGTGATAATAGCACAGATGTTGGTGTTGGTGGAGGTGATGGTGGTGGTGTGGATGGTGGTGATGATGGTGATGATGGTGGTGGTGTAGATGGTGGGGTGGTGGCAGTGGTGGTGGTGATGGCACAGATGGTGTTGGTGGCGGTGGTGCTGGTGTAGATGGTGGTACTGGTGCTGGGGGTGATGATGGTGGGGTTGGAGATGATGATGGTGGTGGTGATATCCCCCAACGTAGGCCCACCAGCCCACCCGCAACCCATTCAACATCTCCTCCCCCCCCCCCCCTCCCTCCCCTTCAAACACACCACCCCCCTCTTTCATACCGCTGACACGTCTCTGCATTACTCCCCTCAGTCATCCGCACATGCCTTGGCAAGGATATCACCAAATTGATCGTCCCCACTCTACGTCTCCTGCCACATGCCCTGCAGCCCCCCCCCCCCCACACACACACACACACACACACACACACACACTATCACCTTGTTCCCTCCATTCATATGTCCCCTCCCCTCCACCCCCCTCTCTTTCGTACCGCTGACACGTCGCTACAGTACTCCCATCGATCATCCGCACACGCCTTGGCAAGGACATCATCAAATCGAATGTCCCTACTCTCTTCTCCAGCCGCCTGCCCCCCCCCCCCCCCCACACACACACACACACACACCTTGTTCCCTCCCTTACTACTACCCCTCCCCTCCCACATCCCCCTCTTTCGCACCGCTGACACGTCGCTGCAGTAATCCTCTCAGTTTTCTGAACACACCTTGGCAACAACATAATCAAATCGAATAACCCTACTCTTCCTCTCCAGCCACCTGTTCACACCACCCTACCACACCACACACACCACCACCACCATGTTCCCTCCCTTTATACTCCCCCTCCACTCTCACTTCCCCCCTCTTTCGTACCGCTGACACGTCGCTGCAGTACTCCGCTCGGTCATCCGCACAAGCCTTAGCAAGGACATCGTCAAATCGGATGTCCCTACTCTCCCTCTCCAACCGCCTGTGCACCTCCTCCCTGCACTTGTCTTCCTTAATCTCGTCTCGGAACTGCTGGATGCATGTGAGACCACGCTCCTTAACAGTCTTGTCATCATCCATTTGCTCCAATGTGATGCCGCAAAGGCTCTCAAACTCGCCTGGGATTGGTGGGTGTGTGTTGGTTGGTGGGTGGTGTTGATTGGTGTTGGTTGGTGGGTGTTGGATGGTGGGGGTGGGTGTAGGTCAGTGCTGCTGGATGCATGTGAGACCACGCTCCTTAACAGTCTTGTCATCGTCCATCTGCTCCAATGTGATACCGCAAAGGCTCTCAATCTCGTCTGGGATTGGTGGTGGTTGGTGTTGGTTGGTGGGTGCTGTTTGGTGGGGGTCGGTGTAGGTCGAAACTGCTGGATGCATGTGAGACCACGCTCCTTAACTGTTTTGTCATCGTCCATTTGCTCCAATGTGATGCCGCAAAGGCTCTCAATCTCGTCTGGGATTGGTGGGTGGTGTGTGTTGGTTTGTGGGTGCTGGTTGGTGGGGGTCGGTGTAGGTCGGAACTGCTAGATGCATGTGAGACCACGCTCCTTAACTGTTTTGTCATCGTCCATTTGCTCCAATGTGATGCCTCAAAGGCTCTAAAACTCGCTTGGGGTTGGTGTTGGTTGGTGTTGGTTGGTGGGTGTTGGTTGATGGTGGTAGACGTCGGTCGGTACTGCTGGATGCATGTGAGGCCACGCTCCTTAACCGTTTTGTCAGCGTCCATCTGCTCCGATGTGATACCGATAAAGCTCTCAAACTCGCCCGAGGTTGGTGTTGGTTGGTGGGTGTTTGTTGGTGGTGGTGGTGGTGGGGGGGGGGGGGGGGGGTAGGTCAGTACTGCTAGATGCAGATAAGGCCACGCTCCTTAACTGTTTTGTTGTCGTCCATGTGCTATAATGTCTTAATGTGATGTCGCAGAGGCTCTCTAACTCGCCTGGGGTTGGTGAGTGTTGGGTGGTGGGGGTGGGGGTAGGTTGTTGGTGGGTGCTGATTGGTGTTGGTGGGGATGGGGGTATATTGAAGGGTGGTGTTGTTTGGTGGGTGGTGTTGGTGGTTCTTGGTTGGTGGGGGTGGGAATAGGTCGGTACTACTGGATGCAGATGAGACCACGCTCCTCAACCGTGTTTTGTCATCGTCCATCTGATCCAATGTAATGCCGCACAGGCTCTCTAACTCGCCTGGGGTTGGTGGGTGGTGTTGGTCGTTGTGTGTTGGTTGGTGGGTGGTGGGTGGTGTTGATTGGTTTTGGTTCGTGGGTGCTGGTTGGTGGGGGTGGGTGTAAGTTGGTACTGTCGGATGCAGAGGAGACCACGCTCCTCAACTGTGTTGCCATCGTCCATCTGCTCCAATGTGATGCCGCAAAGGCTCTCAAACTCGCCTGCTACGCATACATGGAGTTTGGGAAATGACCTTCTTCACCCCCCACCCCTGCACTCCACCCCCACCCCCTGACCTTCACACACAGTCCTCAGTCCCTCATCCAGCCTGAAGTCAGCGACGCGCGCAGCGATGGTGGCCTCCAACTCCTACTTGCAATCCCACCCCCGCACTCCACCTTACCCCCACTCCACCCACCCACCCACCCCACACCACACACCCACTCCATCCCCAACCCATTTACCTTCGCAAGCTGCCCTAAGACCCGCATCCAGCCTAAAGTCAGCGACGCGCGCGGCGATGGTGGCCTCCAACTCTTCCTTGCAATCCTCTGAGAACGAGCTCTCCTCCAGGTTGTCCTCCAAGCACTCCTGTCCACGCATTGCCCCAGGCTCAATGTCCTTGCAGAAGCGCTGCACATGTACATTTGTCAGGTGGGTGGGTGATGAAAGTGTGTGTAGGGGGGGGGGGGGGGGGGGGGGGGGGGGGGGGGGGGGCATTGCCCCAGGCCCAATGTCCTTGCAGAAGCGCTGCACATGTACGTTTGTCAGGTGGGTGGGTGAAAGTGTGTGTAGGGGGGGGGGGGGGGGGGGGGGGGGGGGGGGCATTGCCCCAGGCTCAATGTCCTTGCAGAACCTCTGCGTTGGTGTGTGTGTGTGTCAAGTGTGTGTGTGTGCGTCAAGTGTGTGTGTGTGTGTGTGTGTGCATTGCCCCAGGCTCAATGTCCTTGCAGAACCTCTGCGTTGGTGTGTGTGTGTGTCAAGTGTGTGTGTGTGTGTGTGTGTGTGTGTACATTGCCCCAGGCTCAATGTCCTTGCAGAACCTCTGAACGTGTACATTTTTAAATAAAATTTACAACATAACGAATGGAGATCTGATTTGTTCTCTTCCTTGTAATCATCAGAGAACAAGCTCTCCCCAAGGTGGTCCTCCAGGCTCTCCTGTCCAGGGTACTACATTTTGTCAAATTGGCCAGCGCTTAAAGCGCACTAACGTCAAATTGATCAGCGCTATGTAGTGCAAACACTGCGCGCTACGCCCACAGGGGGTTGAAAAAACTGCGCGAAATGCGCAGTGAGGCTCGAAAAGCGTGAGCAAAATCGCGCTGACGCGCGCGCTTTGAAGTACCCTGCTCCTGTCCACGCATCGCCCCAGGCTCAATGTCCTTGCAGAACCTCTGCACATGTAAATAAAAAAATAAAAAATACATAAGTAAAAAAATACTAGTCTAAATGTATCAGTCTAAACATACAAATAAATGTATGCAATGTGTATGATTATTGGATATTTTGACTTGTTCCTTCCTTGCAATCCTCAGAGGACAGGCTCTCCTCTAGGTGGCGGTCCAGGCACTCCTGTCCACACATTGCCCCGAGCTAAATGTCCTTGCAGAAGCGCTGCGAATGGTTTGATCGTGATGTCGGGGATGGGGTGCAGGGGGGGGTGGTGTAGTGGGGGGTGGGGGGAGGGGGTCAATGTCCTGGCAAAACGCTTGCTGGGTGGTATGGGTGTGGGGTGTGAGTGTGGTGTGTGCGGGGGGCGGGGTTGGGGGGGGGGAGGTGGTGGGTGGGGTGGGGAAGGGGGGGGGGGCGGGGGGGGGGGGGGGGGGGGGGGGCTCTTCACATCAACCCATTCCAGCATCAGCATAACCATCAAGCAGCACCAGAAGAAGCACCAAGCACCAACCACCAGCAGCAGCACACCACCACAGCACCAGCGAAGCACCGCCACCACCAGCAGCGAGCAGCAGCAGCACGCCGAAGCACCAGCACCAACAGCAGCAGGCACCAGCACCACGAGGAAGCAGCAGCAAACCAGCACCAGCCGAAGCACAGGACCCCAGGCAGCAGCAGCACCAGCCGAAGCACCAGCACACGAGGCAGCAAGAACAGCAGCAGCAGCAAAAGCAGCACCAGCAGCACCACCAACAACTCACCATCACCATTCCTAATTACATCATCCTCATCGTCACACCCACCATCACATCAGTCCTAATCACCAGCACCAACCACATCATCACGATCCTGATACCATCGCCATCACACCACCATCATCACCATCTGATCAACTCACCATCACCACCACCTATCAAACTCATCATTAGTCAGCACCATCATCACATCCGGAGCACCTCATCACCATCCTGATCACCATCACCATCACCACCCCACATCACCACCATAAGTTAAGCACCATCCATGCAGGACCACACAAGTCCGAAGCACCAGCACCACCAGATCAGCAGCACAGCGAAGCACCAGCACCCACCAGCAGCACACAGCCGCAGCACCATCTAAGCACCATCACCACCAGCACATGCAGCCCATCTAAGCACCAGCACCAAACCAGCAGCAGCGGCAGCAGCAATCAGCCGAAGCACCCAGCACACCAGCATCCTCATAACCATCGGAATCAACAGCACCCATGCAGCAACATCACCACACCAAGAATCAATCAGCACACATCACCTAAGTCAACAGCACCACCATCAGTATCATCATCTCATGCACCATCCTAATGCACCATCACCACCATCATCATCACCACTATAAGCCACCAGGCACCCATAACCATCAAGCAACAAGGACCCCATTCTAAGATCATACAGCAGTCAGCAGAATGTGATAATCACCATCCTAATCACCATATTCACCAACAGCATCCAACAGGGCCTTAAGCACATTATCACCAGCACCACAAGTCAGCAAAACACATCATCATCACCATTATCACCACCAACAACATCATCACCATCACCAGCCTAATCACCATCATCATCATCATCATCGTCACCACCACCATCATCATCATCCTAATCACCATCACCACCACCATCATCACCATCATCACCATCCTGATCACCATCACCACCACCACCATCATCATCATCACCATCCTGATCACCATCACCACCACCATCATCACCATCCTGATCAGCATCACCATAACCATCATCACCACCATCATCATCATCATCATCATCACCCTAATCATCATCACCACCATCATCATCATCATAATCACCATCACCATCACCCTAGTCATCATCACCACCACCATCATCATCATACATACCCCCCCCCCCCACCACCACCACCACCACCACCACAAACACACACCCACACACTCACATGCAGTAGCACATGGCAGGTAACCGGTCGCACACAAAAAAACTGCCACCTTCCTTGTAGTCAGCGCTGCACTTGGTAAAGAGGCGCACATGAAGGCGGATGTTGTTATCATCACCATCATCATCACCATCGCCATCATCAACATACATAAGCCCCACCACCACCACCACCACTACCACGCACACCCACACACACAGCCATGTACCACACAAACACACACAGCCATACAGTAGCCCCTACCTTGTAGTCAGCGTTGCACTTGGAAAAGAGGCGCACATGAAGGCGGATGTCGTCATCTGACACCTTGGCGTTCTTGAACATCTCATCCTGACACTCCCATGACACTTGGATGCGCTTCAGGGCCTGGGTTTACGACGTGGATAGGAATTGGATTTGAGCGAGGTTGTGGGCTTAGGTGAAGGTGTTTTAGTGGGTGTGGTTTTTGTGCGTGTGGGTGTGGGTGTGGGTGTAGGTGTAATAACCCAACCCAACCATGATAACCCAACCCAAACCTGATAACCCAAACAAACCTGATATGAACCCAACTCAACCCCAATAACTCAACACAACCAAACCCAGCCCAACCCGGTAAAAAACAACCCAAGCCAAACCCGATAACCCAACCAAACATGAAAAAAACAAACCAAACCAAACCAATCCAACCTGAAAAGAACCCAACCCAACCTTAATAACCGTACCTAGTCAGAACCTACCAGACACTGCAGCTCACGGTTCATTCCCAGCTCATCGTCGGTGCACAGGTTGGTGATATTATCGTTGCAGACTGCATTCAGTTTTGCCACACCTCCACCCTCTCACACAGGAAAGGCCCCTCAACACCCCTCGCCACACATTTCCATCCCCTCACACACAAACAGGAAGCCAAGCCAGTCCAAGCCAAGCCAAGCCTGATAGGAACCTACCAGACATTGCAGCTCACGGGTCATTCCTGGCTCATCGTCAGTGCCCATATTGGAGATGTCATCCTCCCAGGCTGCAATCAGTTGTGCCACACCTCCCCAGCCCCTCACACCTCCCCACCCCCTCACACGCACACAGGAACCCAAGCCAAGCCAAGCCAAGCCCGATAAGAAGTTACCAGACACTGCAGCTCACGGTTCATTCCCGGCTCAAAATCAGTGCACAGGTTTGAGATATCCTCCCAGGCTGCAATCACTTTCGCCACACCTCCCCACCCCCTCACACACGCACAGGAACCACCCCAAGCCAAGCCAAGCCAAGACGGATAGGAACCTACCAGACATTGCAGCTCCCGGGTCATTCCCGGCTCAACATCAGAGCATAGGTCGGAGCTATCCTCTCAGGCTGCAATCAGTTTTGCCACACCTCCCCAACCCCTCACACACACACAGGAACCCAAGCCAAGCCAAGCCAAGTCTGATAAGAACCTACCAGACATTGCAGCTCACGGCTCATTCCCAGCTGAACATCAGTGCATGGGTTGGTGATATCCTAGCAGGCTGCAATCAGTTTCGCCACCCCTCCCCACCTCCTCACACACACAGGAACCCAATCCAAGCCAAGCCAAGCCTGATAAGAACCTACCAGACACTGGAGCTCCCGGGCCATTCCCGGCTCAAAATCAGTACATAGGTTAGAGATATCATCCGTGCAGACTGCATTCAGTTTTGCCACACCTCCCCACCCCCACACCTTCCCATCCCCTCTCACACACACAGGAACACAAGCCAAGCCAAGCCAAGCCAAGCCTGATAAGAACCTACCAGACATTGCAGCTCCCGGGTCATTCCCGGCTCAACATCAGAGCATAGGTTGGCAATGTCATCCGAGCAGGCTGCATTCAGCTTGTAGTCAGTGCGGTAGTCCTCAATCGACTGCAGGCAGGGTTGGGTTGGGTTGGGTTGGGTTGGGTTGGGTGGGTTGGGTTGGGTTGGGTTGGGTGGGTTGGGTTGGGTTGGGTTGGGTTGGGTTGGGTTAGGTGGGTTGGTTGGGTTGGGTTGGGTTGGGTTGGGTTGGGTGGGTTGGGTTGGGTTGGGTTGGGTTGGGTTGGGTTGGGTTGGGTTGGGTTGGTTGGGTTGGGTTGGGTTGGGTTGGGTTGGGTTGGGTTGGGTTGGGTTGGGTTGGGTTGGGTTGGGTTGGGTTGGGTTGGGTTGGGTGGGTTGGGTTGGGTTGGGTTGGGTTGGTTGGGTTGGGTTGGGTTGGGTTGGGTGGGTTGGGTTGGGTTGGGTTGGGTTGGGTTGGGTTGGGTTGGGTTGGGTTGGGTTGGGTTGGGTTGGAAGTGGTGTGGTGGTGGTGGTGGGTGGTGAGGTGGGTTGGGTTGGGTTGGGTTGGGGTGGTGGTGGTGGGTGGGTGGGGTGGGGTGGGGTGGAGTGGTACTCTCACAAGTGTTGCTCAATGACTGTGGGTGGGGGAGAGGGGGGGTGGGGGGGGGGGGGGGGACAGGGGGCGGACAGGGGGGGGGTGAGAGGGGTCAAGAGAAAGAGGGCGGTTACATACGTATGATGCATGGGGTAGAGGCATGGGCGACATGGAAGGGGGAAATAATAATAACAGAAGCAGTAACACGGTGTGGTGATGGGAGGGGGGGGGGGGGGGGGGGGGGGGGGGTCAGACAGGGGGAGTGAGAGGGGTCAAGAGAAGGGCGGTTACATTCGGATGTGTGTGGTAGGCGCATGGGCGGCATGCAAGGGGGGAAATAATAATAACAGAAGCAGTAACACGGTGAGGCGATAATGTCAGCTTCCAGGTGCACTAGCTTGCGCTTGGCATGGTTAACTGGGATTGCCCTCAACCCCCCCAAGGCGACCCGAAAAAACATCGAAATCGAAAAACGAAGTTTTTCGATTTCGGTGTTTGAAGGGATTCCTCGCCCGGAAATGTGTCTTCGAGGCGTTCAAAAAATAATTGTTCTCCAAAACTCATTTTTATTAGAGATTCAGATTCCTTTTGAAATTCTTTGACATGTAGCACTACGGAAATGATGTTTGGCCAACATATAAGCATAGTAAATTGTGGTACAAACAGGTACAAAGTACAAAAATACTCGAAGGGCCGCCCTTCTAAAGCTACAAGGACGCTGTCCCTGGAGGGGGCCTAAACCCATGAAGCTACCAGGTTACCCACTTTCTGAACTGGAAACAAATCTCTGGCTAGGATTACAGGGGAGCTGCTACGAGAAATAGAAAACCTGAACAGTGCTGAGAGGAGTGATAAATAAATAAATAGTACTCCTTATGAGGCGAGAGGTTAGGGGGGGCAGCCTATTTGCTTGCACAGGGTCAATACTAACGGAGTGGTAAACAGTAGCCCCCCCCCCCCCCCCCATCCACACACACATCAACACACACGCACATACCCCCACACCTCCACACCTCCACATACCCCCCCCCCACACACACACACACCACACACACACACACACACACACACACACCACACACACACCACACACACCCTCGTTCTTTTGTACCTTACCTCAATTTGGTTTCGGAACACCTCAGCCTTGCAGGCAGGAGTGGTCAACTTGCTCTTAGTAGCCCTGCAGGTGTTCGTGGACAAGTGGCAATAAATGCATAAATAAATGCATAAATAAATGCAGTAATCAATAAAAGGTACGCCTTATAACAAAGTACGCGGTTGGGGGGGCAAGCAGTAGTAGCGCTGAAGATGTTTATGGACAAGTGACAATAAATCAATAAATGCATAAATAAATCAATACATAAATAAATACATACATAAATGATACGCCTTATAACAAGGCACGAGGTTGAGGAGGCAAGCAGAAGAAGCCCTGAAGGAGCTCGTGGACAAGTGACAACAAATAAATAAATCAATACATAAATAAATACATAAATAAATAAATAAATAAATTAATTAATAATACACCTTATTACAAGGTGTGGGATTGACGGGGCAAGCAATAGTAGCCCTGGAGGTGATCGTGGACAAGTAGCAATAAAAACAATAAATGAATAAATAGTACGCCTTATGAAGGAACAAGTTGAGGGGGGCAGCAGTAGTAGCCCTGCTCGTGGACAAGTGGCAATAAATACAAAAACAAATAAATAGGGTTGGGCCGGCATATGAACGTATAATCATACGTTCACATAATCATACGTATATTCATACGTATGATTTTTTCTCGAAACGTATATTCACACGTATGTACAAACGTATGAGTGGTGTACATCGAAAAGTACAGCACGCTTCCCGGCATTTAAATTTCTCGGTGTTCATTCAATATTTGATTTAGATAGCTCATTGGAAAGCTACTGACCTCCTCTATCACAATATGCAATAAAATTAATCCTTTTAAATGCGGGGGGCCCTCAGGAAGTTGCTCGTGTACCGCATGCCGGAATCGGGGCCGGAAGGGGTTGTCAGCCCCGGGACCATCGAAAAAAGTCGAAAAATGTGTCGGGGTGGGGTAGATATCGACCCCTCAAAAGAGGGGGGGGGGGGGGGGGGGGGGGGGGGGGGGGGCCGACGGCTTTCAGAAATTTCCTCTGGTCAAGACTGTTCTGTCAAGAGGCAAAAACTTCCTCAGTACTCGGTCTCAGCTAAAATTAAGCAGACCTATGAAACAAGCTCAGCGAGATCTTTCCGAATCCACCCTTATTTCCGACACCGAGTAAATATGGAGGCGTGATCCTCTAGATCCTGTCTAGATCCAAGTCGAGGCACCTGCCAGGCTGGCAGATCCTCGTTCAGGGGTCGAGCCGGTTTCGGAAAATACTTTTTTTCGTAACTTCCTCACTAGACGGAATCTGACAAAGTGAAGCATACCCACGAGAGCATTCCGACTCCGCGAATGTTTTTGAGAATGAGTAAATGTGCCGTGGTAGTGCTTGAGTAGTGACCTCCACAGGTTCTAAATACACCAAGTGTGAAGGTTGTGTCAAACCAGAAACTCAATCTTTCCTCCCCAAACTTCTTGGGTATAAGGAGGGTACTTGGGCATGCGACTTAGGCTTCACCACCTTCAAATTCTCAAACACCAACACTAGCTAGCTCAGCTCAGAATCAGGACTCGGAAAGAGTGTTTGCCTCACCATGTTGTCAAACTTTGATCAAATCCAAATGTAAGACCACAAATGGATAGAGCTCGTTGAGGGGGTCATTATAGACCCTATTTTGACCCCCTAATTGTAATTTTTGAAGGAGATATGGTCCTTTGGGGGGGGGGGGGGGGGGGGGGGGGGGTAAGGCTTGATTACAAAAACTTCCGGCATAGGTATATGAAAAAAACTTCCTGAGGGCCCCCTGTTTAAATGTACAATGTTGTTTAAATTTTGCCCAAAGTTTGATTTACATAGCCAGATATCAGGCACATATATCAGAGTGTCACATAGCCTTTCATTCCATTGAAGCTCCCATGAGGGCTCAGTGGATTGATAGTGCAAGCCTAATGCAATTTGAACATGGACACTATTGCAATATAGTTATATTATTATACACATATACAGTTATATACTATACCAACTGGCATCGAATGGCTCCCTTAGATTGGCACCGCGCTTCTTCTCCAAGTTTGGGCGGGTGTACACAAAGTTGAGGGCCAACCTCTCCGTTGAAAGGGGGGGAAATATGATCTACATAGCTGCCAACGCTGACCTTGCCGACAAAGTCTACATTAATGAGGAGGTGGCCTTGGATGCCATGGGCCTTGAGGACTGAACCAGTAGCTGACTTAGGGAGCTGCCTAGAAGCTACGACATACTCACATACTTCTGACACCTGTAGCTGACTCAGGGAGCTGCCTAGAAAGATGACTTGAGCCTAGTGCAACGTGAAAATGGTTACATAGACAGTATGTCAATATTATTGGCAGTGAATGGCTCCCTTAAATTGGCACTGCGCTTCTCGATCGACGCGCTTCTGGTCGTGATTTATGTTCTGAGATTTGGACAATCTAAACTTGTCCGATTATTTTTTTGAGAGTTGATATGTGATGCCAATGAAATTAGCTACGCGGCAATATATTTAAGCACATGTAAAAGTATTTTCTCGAGAAGTGTCTAATTTCCCTCATACGTTTTCATACGTTTATACGGTATATAAAAATCAAAATATACGTTTGCTTCCCAACCCTACAAATAAACAAGTAAATAAAAAAATAAAAAAATACACAGCCCAAAAAAGAAACAGAGCATAGGACAAACCTCAAACAAGCGACCACGCTTCCAGGAGACTTATCATCAGAAACCTTTGGGCAGAACTTGGCAACATCGTCCTTGCATGCCGTTGCTGCAACAGCAAGAAACAAATGGAGATAAGCAGAGAGAAGTGTGAATATTTCACATTTTCACTTGTACTGTATGGTGATCGAATGCTTCCATGTACCTTATATGTAGGGAATGGCAACTAATATTAGTGTTTGGAAAGCTAATATTAACTAAAATTATTTCAGTGTCACAATAATATTAGTTTTTCAAATAAATTCCAAATTCTGATGAGACGGCTTGTCCAACTAATATTATATAATATTATATAATATTCTTTTTTACTAATATCATATAACACAGCCGACCCCTACTTATATGCCATCACACATTGTTAGAGCGTTCAGTCCGGGTGCCCTCTGGACGTCTAGCTAGATTGTTATTGTTAGACCATGCAGTCCGGGTGCCTTCTGGACGTCTAGCTAGATTGTTATTGTTAGACCATGCAGTCCGGGTGCCTTCTGGACGTCTAGCTAGATTGTTATTGTTAGACCATGCAGTCCGGGTGCCTTCTGGACGTCTAGCTAGATTGTTATTGTTAGACCACGCAGTCCGGGTGCCTTCTGGACGTCTAGCTAGATTGTTATTGTTAGACCATGCAGTCCGGGTGCCCTCTGGACGTCTAGCTAGATTGTTATTGTTAGACCATGCAAGTCCGGGTTGCCTTCTGGACGTCTAGCTAGATTGTTATTGTTAGACCATGCAGGTCCGGGTGCCTTCTGGACGTCTAGCTAGATTGTATTGTTAGACCATGCAGTCCGGGTGGCCTTCTGGACGTCTAGCTAGATTGTTATTGTTAGACCATGCAGTCCGGGTGCCCTCTGGACGTCTAGCTAGATTGTTATTGTTAGACCATGCAGTCCGGGTGCCTTCTGGACATCACACGTAAGTAGGGAACGGCAAATCATATGATGTTGACCAAAGACGAGTATGATATCATATGATATCATACACAATTCATATGATTGAATATCATATGATATGATGCCCCAGGCCAAAGTTACCTTGTCAGACCACCGGCATCATATGATATTAAAAGATATCAAATGATGACGTGATATCATATGATATCATTTTGCCGATCCCTACACGTAAGGGACATGGGAGCATGAGTCAATCATAGGCCTCATGTAGCTCACACAAGGACCAGCGTTTTTCTTTTCAGCTATTAGCAGCAGCTTCTAGGCAGCTTCCCTGACTGGCTATTCAGCCAAAGCTGATGCAACCTAGTGTGTCTGGAAGCTGACAGAATCTACTGTCCAGAACTGTAAAAATCTTGGGGCTTGGCCTAGTGGCTGGCTCAGGGAGCTGCCTAGAAGCTCCTGCTCGTAGCTGAAAAGAAAAAATATGAAAAGGACGCGACTCAGGGATTTTTTCCCCCGCTATAAATAGCGATCGCTACTGTTGACCCCGATTTGGCCCAAATTGCCGCTACACAAATTAAAATAAAAACAAGTATGGCCTAAATGGCCTCAAAAGCTAAAAAAGCTATACAAGTTATAAAAAGCTGTAAAAACGCTTTCCCTGGAAGAGGCCTAAAACCATACAGCTAGAAAAAATCCACTTTCAGATTTGAAACAAGTCCTATGCAGCGTCGCAAGCGACGTGGAAAATTGGCGGAGTGTGTTGGCAACGAAACGAAAGATGGCAACAATGGAGCTGACCGAATCCAGTTAGTTATTAGACAGTTGGCTGACGTAGCAGGCTTCAATTTTTCAGTCGGTCGGACGAACAAACGGACAAATGGGTTACCCTGGGGGCTCCGCCAAAAAAATCTCTGACGTGAATTACCAAGAGGGATGTCCTTGTTGATGTTGCTGGACTTGTCTATCTTGAAATCTGTAAGCTCTGTAAGGCATTTGGGCCCCAGTTTCGTTCCTGTGTTGAATCGGGGATGAGAAAATGAATTTAGAGAAGGGCATGCGCAATACAATGCCAGTAATGATAACGCCTGGTGAGGCGTGGTATTAAGGGAGCCACGTCTTACAGCTTACAGGCTGCTACTTATGATACAATGCCATAATACCTGCATAGAGTTGAGGGCAACCTAAGAGATTGGAAACGGGCAAGAGGACGTCCTCCTATTTCCCCCCCCCCCCTCCCACACACACACACGACCCCCCCTTGTCTGCCCAACGACCCCTTCCCTCCACACACACATACACACACAACCCCCCCTTGTCTACCCAACGACACTTCCCTCCACACACACACACACACACAACCTCCCCTTGTCAGCCCCACGACTTCTTCCCTCCACACATACACCACCACCACACAAAAACTCCCCCGTCCGCCCCACGACCCCTTCCCTCCACACACACACACACCACCATCAGAGTTGGGGCAACCAAAGGGAGTGGAAGCAGGCAAGAGGAAGTCCTTCTGTTTACCGCTCCCCCCCCCACCACCACCACCACCACCACACACACACACAAACAAACTCCCTCCCTCCGCCCCACTACCCCTTCCCCCCCCACACACACACCACCAGAGTTGGGGGTAACCAAAGAGAGTGGAAGCAGGCAAGAGGAAATCCTCCTATTCACACAAACACACACAACCCCCCTCGTCAGCACCACGACCCCTTCCCTCCACACACACACCACCACCACCCCAAACCTACCCCCGCCTACACCACGACCCCTTCCCTCCACACATACACACAAACCACCATCCCACCCACCCACCCCCCTCGTCCGTCCCACGACCCCTTCCCTCCACACACACACACACACACACACACACAAACAAAATTGGGGGCAACCAAAGGGAGTGAAAGCAGGACAACTATGGGCACTAGGTTTTTTGTGTAAGACAAGTCCTGGGCATGTCGCAAGTGAGGCGGAAAATTGGTGGAGAGTGTTGGCTATCGGAGCGACAGGTGGCACCGGAATCGAGTGAAGCGGACCGAAGCCAGGGTTTACGACAGGGTCGGGGGCCAGTTAGGGCCAGGGTTACATGTGGACAACACAACAGACAAACAGACAACGGGCCGACTCTGGGGCAGAAGGGGGAGCTCTGCCAAAAAGGAACTAGCGCCTCTACACAGAATCGTGGTGCTTCAAGCAACTTGGGGGTGCTAATACCATTTGTTTTGCTCAAACGGTAACCCTAGAATTTTAACACCAAGATTTTAACACCTCACCAGCTGTGTTCCCTAACCTAGTGGCACAGTGCACTTTGGTCATCACCAACACCTCACCAGCCTGAACACCAACCAACAATTTAATATCATGATTTTAACACCTCACCAGCTGTGTTGCCTAACCTAGTCGCACGGTGCACTTTGGTCAAGCAGGCGGCTATTTTCCCCTCTCCAACAATGATGTCCTTGCAGCTCTTCTTGATGTCATTCTTGCAGGCACCTACACAAAACAAGAGGAAGAGTTGCTCTGGAACATGGGCACAGTTGAAAGAAACGACATAATTGGCATTGTCACTTGAATGCAATGGTTCGAGAGGGCAGCTCGCCTATGTACTGCCAACTACCACCTTAGAATCTGAAGATTAAGGTATCTGAGCAGCCCTCGACTCCACTGCTCTATCGGGCAGCTTCGCCGATGTACTGCTGAGTACCATCTCATTGTTCAGTTTCTATCACTGTTACTATTTCCTACGATGGTTTGAGAGGGCACAATCAAGGGGCATCGCTCTGCAGCAAGAGAGTCTAGCATCGTTCAGTCCATGGAAAATAAAAGAAAAAGCAGTCAGCAAAATCGGCGGGATGGGGCGGGAAGCTATCCGAATGGGGTCCAAGGACAAAAGCTGAGGGGGGAGAAGGCTATGAGGGCGGAAGGAAGTGGTTGGAAAAAGAAGTTCAATTAGAACAGTACCAGTGGGTGTTCTGTCACTCAACAAGGAGTGTCAATTCAAATAGTGACAATGCTTGGTTTGTTACAAGTAACGAGGAGGGGTTGGAAACCCTGGCAGCTTCAGATCTAGCTTAGCTGCATACGGTGCATTTATTCTTATACGAGGCATGTGATGCACAGCAGTGAAACATGATGGGATGCAAATGCTGTATTTGATCTGCGGACAGATCGAACCTTTGCAAAGGCAACACTGAGCCTGGAGTTCGCAATGCGCTAGCGGATCCCATCGCTCCGGTTTTGGGGCCCAACCTAACGCACCGCCTGCAGCAACATCCCCGGTATTCGCCCAGAGAAGGGCCTCTCCAGCGGACTCAATGATTTTTGATTTAGCAGGTGTGGAGTCCTTGGCATGCGACACATCTGCAGCTGACAGAAGCAGCAATGCGAATAGAGCGATCAGCGCTGCATTATTAACCCGCATCGTGACCATTTAGCGGTACTTGGGAATCCTAAAGCTACCAATTTGAATGATAGCTGCAAGCCACTGCCCCTGACATCAAAACGGCTGTTAGCTGTCCCCACGCCACCATTTGGCGTGGGGCAGCAAAACCCGATTTTTGACCCTGACTTTTTCCAGGGGGGCGATGGAAATTTAGAGTCGTGCGTGAAACTCTTCAGAACGCTAGATAGCGCGGGGAATTGCTCCAGGAGGCGAGCTTGCACCTTCCATTCATATAATTGAAAGGGTGGCCGCTCAGAACCGCAGGAGCTCGCGAACGGTGGCAACGATCCCCTCGTGTACCACCAGTCTGGCCCCACGTGGGCGTGGGCGGGCGCGGCCCTGTTAGAAACGTGCGGCAGTACACCGTAGGGAAGTCGCGCCAGTTCATGTACTCCTCAAACGCACGTGGGTCGCCCAATGAGCGACTGATCTGCTTACTACCGGTACTCAGGATTGTCTTCTGGTAAAGTGTAGCTGGCTCCGTGACTGCTTGTCATCCTGCCTGCCATAGCTTTGTATGCGTGGTTGTAGATACTAGGCGCCAAGGACTTGCATCCCTGTGGCCCAAGTGGGTGCCTTGGTGCTACCAGGCATAGTACAGAAAATATGTGTGTAAATAGTTAGTGTCTGGCTTGCTGTGATACGGTGGTTGGTGGTAAAAGAGTGATGGAAGATGAACTGCATTTAATGTTAGTTTGTCCTTTGTACTCCGAGGATATGATGTATATGTTTGAATAACGATTGTTTGGGGTTCAGTTCATAAATATTATTGTCCGTTGCGTCGGACACTGAGTTGGCATAGTGCACGCCTGGTGCTCCAGGACCCGGGTTGCCTGCCGCCAGGCCATAGGCTAGCTATGGCCTGCACGTGTCTTCAGAATCTTCCTGGAGACTTCCTTTTCTATATAGCCACACTGTCACCGGCACTGTCACAGGCACACTGTCACAGGCACACTGTCACAGGCACACTGTCACAGGCACACTGTCACAGGCACAGGCACTGTCACAGGCACACTGTCACCGGCACTGTCACCGGCACTGTCACAGGCACACTGTCACAGGCACACTGTCACAGGCACACTGTCACAGGCACTCGTGTCCACTTAGTATACGCTGACACGCACTAGTTGCGATGTTACGCTATCTGCTCCTTCAGTCTTCACTGTGTAACGACTCTATCGATTGAGAGGTTATTGGCCCGACCGCTACCCGCAGACAGCGCCCCTACGCCCGTGCCAAGTGGATCTTCAGCCCTGCACAAGGTGACAGTTTTCCCTCAGACTAGCTCGACGGCTTGAGTACTGCTTTTGGCCCTGGATTGCCTACGTGTTCACGTGAGGAATCTAACCTGCGCTGCCTCGCCTACTGCCCACACAACTCTCCCGTTGTCTCTACCATCCTCCAAGACGAAACGTAGACGCAGTCCAGGAGTCTGAGTAGATCTTTGACGTGAGTTGTACACTCATCAGATCACACACAGCGTTGCGCAATCCTCTCAGATTGCTTGTGCCACGGAGATTCAACCCTGCACACCCTCGTACCTCCCCCCCCCCCCCCTCCCCCCCCCCCCCTCCCCTCCCACCCCCTGATTCCGTCACCCTTTCCCCCTCTCCCTGCTACTATAACCATCATTACAGACCAACAGGACCCATTTGGTTCCCCCTTTGTTGTCAACACTCCCTCACCACTACCTCCGAACCGCACACCCAAGACTGAAGCCCGACAAGCTTCACACCCGGATTACCCACAAGCCGGTTTATTAACCCGGTGTGAAGACCAAGACCCCAAGACCCCAGCGCCGCGACAGACATCATGGCAACTCCAGTCAAGCCCCCTGCACTCATCTTCGACGGCACGCCTACTGTCCCATGGCACAAGTTTGGACCCTTTCTCCTCCGTCACCTCAGGTCCCACCCTGGGTGCATCTCCGTCGCCATTGAGGCGGCGAAGAACGTACCCCCCAACGGTGAGCCAGCAACAGTCGACGAATACCCATTGGAGGACTCTCATTATCCGAATTTGGACCACACTAATGCAACTATTGCGGCTCGTGCTGTTCCCCACCCAATCAACATGGTAAAGAATGCTGTCGCTTTCAACGAGATCCTCAAACACTGCTCCGAACCTATCCAACAGGCCATACTTGCTCACACTGATGTTGCTGCGAAAGCCTACAGGTTCCTCAAGCTCACATATGGAGAGCGGAACTCTGACCTGGAGACAGGTGCAGTGCGATCCATGTATTACCTCAGTATGACTACCATTGATGAGCCACTGCAGGTGTATCTCTCTCGCAGCTATGAGCTGTATACCTTGCGTCCCCAAGTAAATGGGGTCAGCAACATTTCCATCCCTGCTTTTCTCAGCATCATTGTCCAGGGACTTGCAGCTCGCCCAGAGTACAATGGTTCAGGTTCTCCTTCCACAATTCTATCTGTCCTGACTTTGCCTCATTCCAGACACAAATCATCAGGTACCAGGTCTCAAACCAAATATCTGACTCCAACATCTCCCCAGAAGAGAATGAGCACATGGCAGCTGCTGCCTTCCATGGACGCCCAAGGAAGGACCTTATCCCATCCACCCAGATGACCTGCTGGAACTGCAATGGTTTTGGGCACAACTCCCTCACTTGCACCAGTGCTCCCACAGAACTGAAGTACAGGCCTCCTCCGTTCTCATCCACATCTGGCCATAGGGGATCTCCATCACCCCCCAAGGATACAGCCAGGCGGTCCTCCAGCAAATCCAAGTCACCTAGGAGAGACAACAGGACATCCAACAGAGACCCCAAGAGCCACAGCCGCCGTGACAGACGTGGGCATGCCCATGTAGCAGATGATGACTGCTCCACCTCTCAGTCCAGCACAGACAATGAGGATGAGCACAACTTCATGGCCTTGACAACTGATGGACCCCAGCCTCTCCAGTTTGCTGACTCAAGAGGCAAGTCCACACCCCTGTCTCCCCCACATGCCCCCATGGATGACACTACTTTCTTTGGACCCATGACTGATTCAGATGCCTGTCTTATAGAAAGAGATGAGTCTATGCCAGACCTACTTTCAAGTGATGGCACTACTGATGATGATGATGATGATGATAGGGATGCAAATGTGGATCATGCTGTCAGTACACCTCTTGATCACTACCAGACAGCCCTCCAGACAGAATGGCTTTTAGACTGTGCAGCCCACTCCCACTGCACCAGTAACCCTTCCAACTTGCATGACATTCAGGATCTCCCCCAGCCTATTAGCCTCCACCTGGCTGACCTTGGAGCATCCCCACTGCTCTGCCTCCAGAAAGGGAAAGCTATAATCAGGGGGCAGCATGGATCCCTGATCACCCTCCACGACGTGCTCCTTGCCCCACCCCTGACTACAGCCAACATCATCAGCTTGCATGCAGCACACAGGCTCTCCCCCAAGCTTCAAGTCTATCTGTCCAATGCTGCTGCTACCCTCTCCTTACCCACAGCCAAGGGTACCAAGACTATCCTCTTATGCCCCAAAAGGCATGGCCTCTACTTCACTAGCACCTCTAAGAACCCCCCCTCTTCCCCTAGCCCCAGTAACCCACTTCCCCTTGTAGTCATGATGGTCACCCAACCAGAGCTGATAAAACCAGCCCACTACAATGATGACTTTGCTGGCAGTTGCCCCATCCCACAGGACAGTGCCAGCAGCTTCAGCAGTCTACCAGATCTGATCCCAGCCATTGGTGATGATGACATGCCTGACCTTGTTCAAGCCAGCCTACCTTCCTTGCTCCAGTCAGACAATGGGGGGGAATTCTCACCACACCAAGATGATTTGTACACCACATCCTCCCATGACTTCATCCCAGATCCTGATTACTCCACAGCCCCTATCCAGCAGCTCCCCACTGTTCCCCATGATGAGCTCTGTAACCTGACAGAAGCACAAGCCAGAAGAGAAATGGACCTCCTGCTAGATCAAGCCAGAACCACATATGAGAATGCATTCCCTGTTAATGGACAGGGGTCCTGCACTCAGCATGAGCTCTCTCAAGCCCTTAGATTTGACCAGTGGATTCCC
This sequence comes from Chlamydomonas sp. ICE-L, assembly GCA_013435795.1. NCBI lineage: Eukaryota > Viridiplantae > Chlorophyta > Chlorophyceae > Chlamydomonadales > Chlamydomonadaceae > Chlamydomonas > Chlamydomonas sp. ICE-L. Next base: position 5,052,882 of record JACBWV010000552.1, on the reverse strand, counting down.
TCAGCTACTTCCCCTTCCCCTGATCAGCCCCTAACCCATGTCAACATGAACACCTACCTAGTCCATTTCCTTAACAACTCTGGCCTCTCCAGAACCAGGTTTGGAACCCTGCTGACTACCCTCAACAATTCCCCTTCTTCCCTTAGAGCCTTTAGCATCAGACCTAGACAGCCTGTCCCCACCCTCACTGACCAGCTATCCATCAAGTTCCCTGCCCTATTAGCCTCTGAGAAGGCTAAGTTCCCCAACAGACAGATGCACAACAGCCCCTCCTCAGTCTGTGGACCCCTTCTCAAGCATGTCAACAGATTGCAGCACATGGTCCACATCTACCCCACTGTATCTACAGCTGACAGGCCCACCATTCAGTGGGCCATCTGCCTACAAGCAGCTATGGTCCAAGCACATGCCAGAGTCCTGGTCTCCTGGACCAAGATGCTCATGCACCCCATCAGCTGTGTAAATCCTGGAGGCAAAGTCATCTGTGTCAACAACCTCAGCATGCACTGGAGCCCAATGGATTTCACATTTATTAACATGTTGGACACCCCAAGGATGTCTAGGAAATCTTTCTCCACCCTCCTGCAGAAACTCCACACCCAGCTGGACCTTGATGGATACCCAGCATCTGGAACCTGAATATGCCCTTATAGTCTATTGCTCATTATTGTTTTAGCCATGAACACTATAAGATTAATGTGATGCTTTGTACTGCATCATGTACTGCTGTCCCTTTTGTTTTAGTGTCCCTCTCCTAGTTACTACAGTATGTCTGCAAATTCTATAATTTAGGATAAACCCAAATTATGGGGGGGGTCATCACTGACATCCTGCCATGAGAATCATGCCAAGCCTCCTGGCAACTTCCTGGCAGCTTCTCTGCAACCTAAGCCTGTCTCCTATGCAGGCTTGATGCATCACTGTAGCCCCATAGTTTCCCCTAGCATTAGTCTGAAGATCCTGCATTATGATACCTTATAGATGACATTGGAAGTACCTTACCATATCCCTCCATCTGGATTGATTACATGAGCTAGAGGAGGACGTCTACCTTAAGGAAGTTGTTTACAGTCAGTCAGTCTATTTTGCCATCTAGTTCTTTTATGCTTCCCCAATGCAGCCTTCCTGCCACCTGCTATCCTAGCAAACTGACATTGATCTGAAGATCCCTGCTCTTAATGTGCCGTGTCCCCTTGGACCCTGTTCCAAATAATTTATTATTTACAGCTTCTCCTGCCAGCCATTAGCATATCTAAATAGCCCTGCCAGCCTTTATACTCCTATATTTTCTTTATTCCCCTCAGCTAATTCCAGGGATTCTTGTATCCAAGAATACCTTGAATTGGGGGGGATGTTATTGTCCGTTGCGTCGGACACTGAGTTGGCATAGTGCACGCGTGGTCCTGGTGCTCCAGGACCCGGGTTGCCTGCCGCCAGGCCATAGGCTAGCTATGGCCTGCACGTGTCTTCAGAATCTTCCTGGAGACTTCCTTTTCTATATAGCCGCACTAGTTGCGATGTTAAGCTATCTGCTCCTTCAGTCTTCACTGTGTAACGACTCTATCGATTGAAAATAAATGCCTTTTCTTGTTCGCCCTTCATGTAACGATTTACTAAGTCCCTACAGCCTATTTTACCTACCCCTGGACTGTAACACACACACACTCTCGCAGCGTCCGACAGAGATGGCATCCTGTATCTTTTTCCATTAAACATGAACACTAGAATGAAAACTTGTTCATTTATTCAAGTGCATCAAACTGTGTGTCCGGACGTGCCCCCGGGTTTTGGCCATTTTTTAGCATCGCTCGCGAAGCTGCATGGAATTCGTACTCTGTTGGGTTAGCCCTTTTTCGGTACCGGTATTAGATTTGTGTTGTTAACCTGGATTACGACTCTGTTTGGATTAGTGAAACTGAATGCCTATGGAAAAAGCAGTCCGATGGGGTACTGGATTTTGGTGTATGATCACAAGCAAGTCCCCCACACTCTATTCCAAGCCACGGGTACATTTTGAGTCCATAGGGCATCAGAATAACGCAGTCATCATCATCATCATCATCATCATCATCATCATCATCGTTGCAGGAAACGTGGTGATACCGCAACCAACACAATTTCAGGTTGAAGAGGGTGGTAACACTACTGAAAAGCTGTGCAAGTCCCTGGAGATGTTGAATACGGTAGCGCTTGAGTAGTGGTAGGCCTCTGAAGTGCTTGAAAGCTGAAGTGGCTCTAGCCATATACAGTTAAACCAGTAGGTTCACTATATTCTTCGGTCTATCTGATAAATGTATTATACACCCAACTTCTATGGACCTTTGATATAAGAATTTCTGAATGCACACATATCATGATTTTCTTGGGTTTCTTTGGACAGCGAATTTCGAATAGACCGAATTACCGATACCTGTTCAATAAAATTGCTTTTACTGCTGAAGACGGCGAGCAGCCAAATTCTTAAAGTTCAAGTTCGAGTTAAATTGCTTGCTGGAGCCAAGTTCACGTTATTGATTGATCGATGCGGCAGTTTTAAGGAGGATTCCCCCTCAAAGAAAGTTGTACCGTAGGTGCATGATATAATGGCGGAAAATAGAGATGGCGTAAAGCACCCAAGAAGGGCTGTAATCAGTGCTGCGCATTAAGGTTGGCGGGTTGCACATATTTGGGGGGCTCCATAAATTGGCTTGAGTCACCAATGGCGGAATCCTTTTTACATTTTTTCAATTCAAACCAGATTCAAGTGTGACTCAAATGAGTTACTCTGGGCATAAGCATCAATAATATCATTGACTTGGACATTTAACCACGTCTTTGGCAATACAAAAAGGAAAGAGGAAAGACAGAAATGCAGATAGTGCAAGGCAATGTTCATTTTTAACTTTCTCGTCTGTCCATGCTTCAGACAACCCCGCATCATCAGGGTATGTATATTTCTTACAGTCCAATGGTAGCCAAATAGGCTTAAGAGACCTGCCCAACCGTGGCAGGAGGGTACTCAATCAGACAACCCATCCTCGGCAGAGCCATCACCACCAGCCTCTTCGCTATCAGTCCATGCATCAGACAGCCCCTCATCAAGCTCTGCATCCTCATCTGTCTCTCCCCCCCCAACTGTGTACTGCACTGTATTGCAGTGTCCCTGGCGAAATGTTGGCGGATGACCCCATCCGCCAGCGCTCCCTGTTTGGCATGAATCATACTTGGCGGCAACCTCTCCGCCATTATATCATGCGCCTACGCTATGCACAAGAATACATCCTCTGGTGTTTGAAGAACTAAGATGAGTCTAGCGTTTAGCTCGTTGTACGGTCACCTTATTGATATCAACGCTAGCGCACCAAGAGCTTGGTCTGGCATAAGAATGTAGGGGGGAAAACAAGACTGGGTTGGCAACACTGATCTTGTTGTGCAATACGTATCCTTTACAGAGTGCTATTGAATGCCCGTTGAGTGTCACAGCTTCTTCACACTACTGACCGGTAGTGCACATCATCATGCACATGTATGAGCATAAGCAGACATAAATAACTCACTGGTACCAGTTCAAAATCCAAACAACTCACGGGACAGTGGTGCTATTAAAACTCACTGGTAGCTGTTCAAATTCAAATTTAAACAACTCACAGGACAGTGGTGCCATATTGACCCCCCTAACCAGACGACCCTGAATTTGCTCCACAGTCTATCACAGAATGGATACAAGAAGCCCTTGACTCACCAAAGGGGTTGGTGATGTTTGCGGTCTCTAGACTGCAAGACCCTAGGTTATACAACATGTTAACTTAATGTGAAATTGATATGGACTGGGCAGGTACAATCAAATTCAGTAAAACGATCAGCAGTCAAATTTCTGGCTGGAGCCAAGTAACCAAGTTTAAGTTCTTAAACTCAGTTGCCTAAAAATTGTGTGCTCGTGCTGCCAATGCATGTCCCATACGGATCTGCCTCACAATGCCAGACAAGCCAATCAACACAGCCGAATTTGGCCATTTGTTTTGTTAGCTGCTGCTGCTGCCGCACACGTTATTGAGAAGCAGAGGCTGAGGGAGGCATTGGGGGCATGTGCACGGGTAGACCAGGCTTTAGCACACTGCTTGCACTACGGTACTGGTCCAGGTGGCTCAGGATCAACAGGCGAGGGCCTGGAGGGATCTTGACTTCCGCCAAGGAGCTGGTGGGTGAAAGGAAGAGGGTGACAGATTGGGTAAGAGGGTATCAGGTTAGGCTGGTGGGTCAAAGGAAGACGGTGTAATGTTGGGCTGGTGGGTGCTCCCCCCCCCCCCCCCCCCCCCCCCCCCCCCCCCCCCACACACACATATTGCGATCCCTACCTGAGACCCCGTTTTGACCAAAATGTCCGCTACCTGAGACCCAAATTGAGATCTCAGCAGTCAGACCAAACTCACTACCCAGAGCACCTGCACACCCTGCCAATTCACCTGCCCGACCTGCACATACACAGCCTGTACCTACCCATGTGCCTGCCCTTGCACCTGCACACTTTGCCAATGCACCTGCCCAACATAATCGACACAATCCGCTACATATTGCTACCAGGACGCTGTCCCTGGAGGAGGCTTAACACCAGAATGCAACCAGATTCCAAATTTCTGAACAGAACAGAATCTGGTAAACGAAACGACTCCATGAGAAATGGACAGCAAGGCTGAAATGAACAGAACGCTCATTCAGAGATATCCATCATTGGTGGTTGGACTCAGTGAAAGCAAACAGTCTGGCCCCCTCAACCCTACGCCTCATTTTAAGGCGTATTATTTAAAAAGGTAATGATAACGCCTGGTGGGGCATGTGTTTAAGGGAGCCCTGGCTTACGGCAGTAGAGAACGAACAGCTACTTTACCTGGACAGTGCGACCATGGCGGTTGACAGCGACCGCGAACACTAGGGAACCGTAGGGATTTCAACCCCGCACCTTCTTGTTACTTTGAGCTCTACCATTGAGCCATTCGTCAAAGCCGGATTCGTCCTATTTCTGTATTGATCTATATCCATCATGGTTGCCACCTTCCAAGCTGAAAACGTCTAAAACGAATCCCAGACAGCCGCATTCATAAGTACCAGAACAGCCCCCTCCCGGCACTCCACACTGCAACTATCTCAGCTGCTACGTCATATTGATTTTGTTTATCAATGAGTGTACAACAATGATTGTACAAAGGTGTTGGATTCCTTGTTTATCAGTGAGTGTAAGAAGAGATTGGATCAAGTACATTTTGATAAGATGCTTTGATTATAGTTGATTATGTTACTTCCGAAGACAGCGAGCAGCCTTCAAGGCTGGAGCCATTTAACCAAGTCCAAGTTCATCACATTGGGCCAGCCACTTAATGAGAAAAAGTACTCATACCCATGATACATATCATATGATGATCTGACAGCATGGGACGAGGCACATATATAGTTGTGTAGGGTTTAGGGCAGTTGTTACGAGAAGGAATAGGTAGTTGCTATGAGAAGAACCAGAAATCAGGCAGGAAGGATACAAAAGTGATAAACCTCATCCAGTGTACAATGCCATACAATATAATTCAGGTTCAAGTACAATGCCGTACTGCTCACATATCTTCAGGGATGTCAATATTGTACTGGTCCCCAAGATTATCGGGCGATGTATCATACAAAAGCGTTCGGAATGTTGTACAATATATTATATATCATGCGATATTGTACGATATATCATATGATGTTGTATGATATATCTTACTATATATCTATACAATATATTATATACCTATATGCGAGGGGGGGGGGGCAAGAAAAAAGCTGCCGTACCGCACCTTCGCTTTGGATAGAGCCTATCCTCAAACTATTTTTTAAAAAATGTTTTTTTTAAAGCCAAAAATTAAGTTGTACGAAAGTTAGAGGGGTCCAAAGTTTTTTTCAACCAATGCAGCCCAAATCTTAACTTCGCGATAAATCACGTTTGGGTAACCCCATGAAAGATGTAAGAGCATAACTGAAATGGGCTTGAAAAGATCTTTCGAATGACCCCCATTTTAGGGGGGGTAGGGTGAGGTACTTGGGTTTTAGGAGGGGGGGGGGGGGGTAAAAAAACTTTTAGCCAACTTTATTTCCCCCCTCTTTTTGTATGAAACGTCCACAATTCCAACTCCCATCTGAATCGGACATCATATCGAAGGTGCGGTCCAAAATCTGTCTTTCTGCCCCCCCCCCCTGCCTATATGATATTGTACTTGACTACCCTACAAACCTTACACATAACAATACCAACTCTCACCTATCGTTCCAAAGCATAATGGTTGAATCTGTAAGCTGGCCCTTCTTCAACGTGTTCTCGTATTTCTGCAAGGGAGAGTAAAGCGATCAGAGTGAAGTGATTAAAGTGAAGTGATAAGAGTAAAGTGATAAGAGTGATGCAATTAGAGTAAAATAATTAGTGTGAAGCGATCAGAGCGAAGTGATTAGAGTAATGCAATTAGAGTAAAGCGATCAGATAAAAGTGATTAGGGTAAAGTGAATAGAGTATTGCAATAAGAGTTAAGTGATTAGAGTAATGCAATCAGAGTAAAGCAATTAGAGTAAAGCGATCAGAGTAAACTGATTAGATTAGTGCAATTAGAGTAAAGCGATCAGAGTAAAGCAATTAGAGTAAAGTGATTAGAGTAATGCAATTAGAGTAAAGCAATTAGAGTAAAGCGATCAGAGTAATGCAATTAGAGTAAAGCGATCAGAGTAAATAAATTTGAGCAAGTCCCCCGTGACTCCATCAAGCCGCAGGCAAACTTTGAGTCCAGTAGGGAACCAGGAAAAATGTTATCATACAAAAGTTCGGCCCATGAGAGATGATTGAGGCCATGTGGCATAATGGAGGGACGTAGGCGGGTGTCTGATGTGTTTATGTATGCTCTCGGCCACCCATTCCGATACGCAAATGGCTCAATGGTAGAGCTCGTTGAAACAAAAAGGTCGACGTTCGAATCCCTACGGGTGCGCTTTAGTGTTCGCGGTAGCTGTCAACAGCCACAGTAGCTTTGTCCAGGTGAAGTAGCAACTCGTTCCCTACTGCTGTAAGACGGGGCTTCCTAAATACCACGCCCTGCCAGACGTTATCATTCCTTTTTATCACGGCCACCCTCAGTGCGGAAAATCCTTGGCCTGGACGTCCTATGTATTTGAGCCCCTCGTTTGTACAGCTAGCCTGTGGTCCTTACTAATTACGCATCATCAGGCCAGAGTCGGTCTCGCAGTCTACAGCAAATTCAATGAAAGGGCGGACTTCCTTTCATGCATGCTGAGTTATGGAGTTTGCGAACTGGATTTGTACTGCAACGACCAAGACAACCACTAACCAACCACAAACATGGACAACCAAAAAGCAAGACAACCACAACCACTAATCAAGACAAAAACTAACCGAGACAACCACAACCACTAACCAAGACAAACACAAACCAACCACAAATAAGAACAACCACAAACCAAGACAAACACAAAGCAAGACAATATTGACCATACTGATCATGTCAAGCATGTCCTAGGCAAGACAGAGCACTCTATGCATGTCACCGCCACTGTTTTGTGTTTCAGTTTTTTCTGTTCATACATTTCTGTCTACATGCATGTCACCGCCACTGTTTTTTCCGAGACGCGTCGCAAATTAAGCGACTCGGTGCAACCCCAGTGCACCGCCCTGCCCCCCCGAATCCCCCGGAGTGCTAAGACCAAGGGTCCGGAGTTGCCATGCATTTCAGACGAGTTTTGCCTGACCCACGCGTCGCCATGCAGCGACAGAATGGCAGCGGATGGTCAAAAACAAGGCATTTCTGACTAGTTTAGCTGGAAACATGCGTCGCCATGCAGCGACATAAATGGGGACACGTCACACAAAAAACACCACTACGAAAAACATCACTACAAAACACAACACAACTCTAAGGATGAAGTCATAAGGCAACAAGAGGTCGTCTTGGACTACAGCAATCCATCAAGTGCGAGGATAAAATGTCAAGTCCAAATTCCAGCATACATGAGAAACATCAACAAGTGACGACAAAGTAAGTGCCCAGCTTTGTGCATACAATCGTACCTGCAGGCCTAGGGTGCTCAGAAGGTGCTTGCCCCTCAAGTACATAGTCTCCTCGGCAGGATCGGCTTGAAACTTCTTGCCAATCTGTGCAGAGTGGTTTGGTTAAAATGGTTTGGTTGAGTGCTCTATAACCAGGGTGGTGGATGGGTGGGGGCATGGGGAGGGGTGGGTGGGGAGGGGGGTGGGTGAGCCGGTAAGTGGGTGGGGTGGGGTGGGGTGGGGGGGGTGAGTGGAATGTGAAGCTTGCATTAGCACCAGATCTGCTTGTCACAGCCAAACAATATCGTATTGGGGTACTTCTGGAATTGTTCAAGATGGACATCATGTGTAGCGATGTCAATATCGTATTGGTCCCCATGATAATTTAATGGACAATTTAATGATATGCCATATCACCCATATAATGTATTGATCTATCACACCATTTTGTGAGATGTATCATGTGATATCATTGAAATATGGCACAATATGTATGCACAATATTGTACTCAACAAGACTCATCCTGCGCTTTTGGAATGTACTGACAAACAGACAAAGTATTACTGAATACAAGAAGAAAGTGTCACCAACCTGATTTCCCAAACTGTGACCAAAATGATTCCTCTACATTATTTACTGTGATTCTTTTACATCATTCAACTGTCATCCCTCTACATTATTTGTTGCACATTAAAGGTGAAGGAAAGGCAGGTGAAGTTATCTGATGTCCTAACCTGAGAGCAAAATCATTCCTCTACATCATTTGACTATGATTCCTCTACATTATTGAACTGTCATTCCTCTACATTATTTTATGCGCATTAGACAGGTGAACCGAGTGAAGTTACCTCATGTCCTAACCTGAGACCAAAATTATTCAACTACAATATCTGATGTGCAATCCAGAAGTGGAAGGTCGTACGAAGTTACCTCTGTAGCAATATGTCTCATTGCCAACCCTTTAACTTAAATGTGTGTCTGGACTGTTTTCCCTTTTAAGACTTGGAGTACCGCCCATAAAAGAAACAGATACAGGGGAATAGGCCATCAAGTGGGACCCCTCCCTAAGGGGCCCACTTGCGAGTACCGCCCAGAGACAGGGGGCCGGTACTTGAAAGAAAAGCTGCCTTACGTAAGACTTGCTAGTCCGCCTATGTCCTTGTCTGTGGGCGGTACTCCTTTAGTTATAGCTATATCTAGACTCTAGTTATAGCTATATCTAGACTGTCGTTATATCGTGTATCCACAAATGTATGAAAAGATTGGATCAAGCATACTTTAATGAGAATACTTAGATTTGAATTGTATATGATGATGACATTTTCCCTTGTACTTCTATAACTACCAAAGACGGCAAGCAATACAATGGCTGACTGGAGCCGTGTTACCAAAATTGAGCTCAACAGGTATTGGCGCAGGAAACAAAGTTTGAAAGGTAGACAACCAACCCTTTATTGGTGGTTGGCCCCAGTGAAAACAGACGGGCTGGCCCCCTCGACCTCATGCCTCGTAACAAGGCGTACTATTTATTTATGTCTTCAACAACCAACCCTGAGGCATCTAGGACATTCATTACATTATGCTGTCATCGATAGGCCATTGTTGACCCAAGACAAGCTCGCTCCACAACATTCGGGAGGGCTCTTTCAACTTATATTACTTATAATAGTAATAGGCAGATATTATCCTTAAAAGACAATAGTCAATACTGCAGCAAGTAAGCATGATTGTCAGCACTAATTCCATCAAATTGATTACGGTTCTCATTCGTCTTTCAGGCCTGTTTCCCCCTCCAAGAATGAAGAATGCTCCTAATCAGCATCGTGTTTAAACACAGCCATGAGTAGGGTTTGGCCGACGTATGTACTTACATTTATGTGCATTCGTATAAATACGTATATATGAGCTTATACAAATGTATGGAAACAACTATTACAAATAGTATTAAAACATATACTTGGCTGCTGAATGATACAAACTGGCATAGCTTTTGCTGCCTTCGAAATTAGACATTATAATCAGCATACAACCGAAAGCCTCGCAATGCCCTCAAGTTCGAAAGAGGAACCGAGGCCAAATTAGCAAGAACATACAAGTTGCCAGGTCAGGAATTGTTCGCAACTCTACAGAGAAATTCTACCAGACCTGGATGCTGCCGGGCAGCTTGATGAAAATGCGGTCTTGAATGCCAAGGGCCTTGATGACCGAAACAGGCTTTAAAACATATTAACGTTGCACAGTTTATAGAACTATAGAATTATAATTATTATTTATATCACTCTAGCTACTACCCACTTAGTGGCTTGGCTCTCTTTAATCAGCACCACATAAGTTGATAAGCACGCACATTGCCCGTAATATCACACTCTCTTTAATCAGCACCCGGCTAGTCGATAAGCACGCACATTGCCCGCAACATCACACTATTTTTAATCAGCACCACACAAGTCGATAAGCACGCACATTGCCCGTAATATCACACTCTTTTTAATCAACATCAGGCTAGTCGATAAGCACGCACATTGCCCGTAATTTCACACTCTTTTTAATCAGCACCACACAAGTCGATAAGCACGCACATTGCCCGTAATATCACACTCTTATTAATCAGCACCGGGCTAGTCGATAAGCGCACACGGTGTACAACAACAAACCGATCAAAGTTGAGCTGTTCTGAGGGGCTGTCTCTGTGATGCTGAAAGGCTGCGCGCTATGTACAGGTGAGGCCACCCAAACACCCACACCCAAACGTACAAACACATACGTTGCCTGTATTATCATATTCTGCGAGCACTTTTTTATACATGCGCCGCAAATTGAGCGAACCGGAGCAAGCCCAGTGTGACACCCTGCCCCCCAAATCCTGCGGAGCTCTGGGGGTGCAGGGAGGCACTTCTGACTAGTTTAGCTGCAATGCAGAGACGGAATGGCGACGTGTCGCAAAATATGAAACAGGATCTGAGAGTTGAACAAGCACAACATGTCCAATGCATGTTTTTAGAGTTTACATGGACTGTCAATGAAATTAACAAAAAAACAAAAAAAGTTTTTTCCTCCAGAAGTGCAATACATTACCATACAACTACATGCAGTTTGCACGGATACGGTTAATAAATATACAGATATGACTTGTTTGAACACAAAATATATGCTTGCTTCCCAACCCTAATCATGAGCAGAAGCATTACGCAACCCGATGTTGAATCAACTGGAGCGCATGCATGTCGAATCAACGGGCTCGCGCATGCATGTCAAATCAACAGGGGACGCATGCATGGCGAATCAACAGGAGCGCATGCGGAGGAATAGCCTGAAGGGATCCATCAAAATTACAAATGGGGTGTAATTTAGTAAAATCACCTGGCAGAAGATTCCATTGAAGGGGGAGAAGGCAAATTAAAAACGGGTGTAATTTAGTAGAATCACCTGGCAGAAGATTCCATTGAAGGGGGCGAAGGCAAATTAAAAACGGGTGTAATTTAGTGGAATCACCTGGTAGAAGATTCCGTTGAAGGCGGCGAAGGCAAAGCCGGTTGTTAGGGCAGCCTGGCCTGGGTTAGGAGCCCCACTGACAAGGGAATAAGCAACTCCAGATCCAAAAGAAGCAGCCATACTGTGACATGCAGAATTCAGTTGCACAGTCAGAGGCTTGGGAAAAGATGTGTTGGATGGGATCACGTGCGACAAACAGTCATCATAGTTTTTCTTTTCAGCTACGAGCAGCAGCTTCTAGGCAGCTCCCTGGGCTCTCTCTTCATCCAAACCCTAAGCAACAAAGGTAACTGGAAGCTGATACAGCCAGCTTTCCGGTGTTCCTGGAATCTTTAGGTTTGGCCCAGAGGCAGTCTCAGGGAGCTGCCTAGACGCTGATGCTGATAGCTGAAAAGAAAACAGGGGCAGTCTTTTGCCACACACAGAAGTTATCCGAGATATTTCTTGATAACATGCCTGAGGGCCCAAACACAAGTTCCATTGCGATGGTAGAGTGGGTTTCATTGCAGCAGGCGACACCATGCAACAACTTTCAGTGGGAAGGCATACCCACACATCATGACTCTTTGACAACTTGACCTTCATGCACAATCATGAATGTTGCCCTTCCCTGGCTTAGTCCATTCCAGAAAAAGTTACAGTTCGTATTCAGGGGGTAGATTGTGCATCGGATCAAATGCATGATGTCTTTCCTTAGTGATAGAGCAACATGTACATGAGAGCAGCCCCAACGCTGTGACTGAGACATGGAGTATAGATTTATGCAAAATGATATGAACGGCGCATACGTTTTCTGTCCATCGTGGTTGGCGCGAAGCCTATAAATTCACGCGAATAACGAAGAACGTTGCGAAGGCAAATTTACTCACGCTCCCCATACATCTTCCTTTCCTTCCCGCATCCTCTTGATCGCGCAACTCAAGCCGGCATTGACTCCCGTCAAGGTACCCAAGTTAATTGCTTGTTGTACAGGGCCTCCGGTTTGCATGGCTGCCAATCCTGGGGCTGCGTTTGCAGCATTAGGGTCCATAGCTGATACGCTTCCGAGCATGTAGCCGATTGCAAGACCTTGCACGGAAGAAGTCAGGGCGACAACGATCGCTTCAAGGGGGACCGGCTGAGACTTCAACCATTTGTCGTAGTTCTTCTGGATTTTGGGGAAATCGATGGTACCAACACCAGGAAGGGTGATAACTTGTTGCATTGCAGGCGTGTAATCCTGGAAGCGGTACTAATGAAAGTCAACTTGCGCTACTCCGTTTGGGCACTTTGTTAGTACCACATTCATATGTTTATTTACCACCGTGGAGTACAAGATAGCAATACACTGCAGCCGCCCTGGTTCATTCTTCGGCTTCCGAAATATAGGGAATTTCCTACAGTACGCTGTCCCGGAAGAATCGGGCTCTTTCCAGGAGTCCCAGGTCTCGAAGCCATACTCTTGGGCCAGCAAAGGATATACTCGGCCAGCGAATGACTGCAGAGGCACGCTATCGACACTCGACATTGGACCAAGCCTGTGCGAGCTTTGACTGTGCATCTCGAGCGCACTCCCCCACAAGGGATCCCTGCAAGTTGTTCTTGAACTTTGCGAACCCTTCGCCCTCGCCTTCATCCCCTCGACCTTTACCGACCTTACCCTCGCATTATCTTACCCTCACCCCGCACACCACCCCGGGGGTGGGCCCCACCCCGCCCCCACCTCGACCCGCCTCGACCCCACCC
>JACBWV010000552.1:4969614-5032114 GCA_013435795.1 Chlamydomonas sp. ICE-L | reverse complement strand
TATGATATGCTATACATAGCGCACGCTATATATATGCTATATATGCTATATGTAGCTATGTGTAGCCCATGTTATATATGATATGCTATACATAGCACACGCTATATATATGCTATATATGCTATATGTAGCTATGTGTAGCCCATGTTATATATGATATGCTATACATAGCGCACGGTATATATATGCTATATATGCTATATGTAGCTATGTGTAGCCCATGCTACATATGATATGCTATACATAGCGCACGCTATATATATATGCTATATATGCTATATGTAGCTATGTGTAGCCCATGTTATATATGATATGCTATACATAGCGCACGCTATATATATGTGCTATATATGCTATATGTAGCTATGTGTAGCCCATGCTACATATGATATGCTATACATAGTGCACGTTATATATATATGCTATATATGCTATATGTAGCTATGTGTAGCCCATGTTATATATGATATGCTATACATAGTGCACGCTATATATATGCTATATATGCTATATGTAGCTATGTGTAGCCCATGTTATATATGATATGCTATACATAGCGCACGCTATATATATGCTGTATATGCTATATGTAGCTATGCGTAGCCCATGTTATATATGATATGCTATACATAGCGCACGCTATATATATGCTATATATGCTATATGTAGCTATGTGTAGCCCATGTTATATATGATATGCTATACATAGCACACGCTATTATATATGCTATATATGCGATATGTACTGATGTGTAGCCCATGTTATATAGGATATGCTATACATAGCGGCACGCTATATATATGCTATATATGCTATATGTAGGCTCTGTGTAGGCCAATGTTATATATGATATGCTATACATAGCGCACGCTATATATATGTGCTATATATGCTATATGTAGCTATGTGTAGCCCATGTTATATATGATATGCTATACATAGCGCACGCTATATATATGCTATGTATGCTATATGTAGCTATGTGTAGCCCATGTTATATATGATATGCTATACATAGTGCACGCTATATATATGCTATGTATGCTATATGTAGCTATGTGTAGCCCATGCTACATATGAATTATGTATACATAGCGCACGCCTATAAATATGCTATATATGCTATAGTAGCTATGTGTAGCCCAATGGTTATATATGATATTGCTATACATAGCGCACGCTATATATATGCTACATATGCTATATGTAGCTATGTGTAGCCCCATGTCATATATGGATATGCTATACATGCGCACGCTATATATAGTGTGCATATATGCTATATGTAGCTATGTGTAGCCCATGTATCTATGATATGCTATACATAGTGCACGCGATATATATGCTATATATGCTATATGTAGCTATGTGTAGCCCATGTTATATATGATATGCTTTACATAGCGCACGCTATATATATGCTATACATGCTATATGTAGCTATGTGTAGCCCATGTTATATATGATATGCTATACATAGTGCACGCTATATATATGCTATATATGCTATATGTAGCTATGTGTAGCCCATGCTACATATGATATGCTATACATAGCGCACGCTATATATATGCTATATATGCTAGATGTAGCTATGTGTAGCCCATGCTACATATGATATGCTATACATAGTGCACGCTATATATATGTGCTATATATGCTAATTGTAGCTATGTGTAGCCCATGTTATATATGATATGCTATACATAGCGCACGCTATATATATGCTATATATGCTATATGTAGCTATGTGTAGCCCATGCTACAAATGATATGCTATACATAGTGCACGCTATATATATGCTATATATGCTATATGTAGCTATGTGTAGCCCATGTTATATATGATATGCTATATATAGTGCACGCTATATATATGTGCTATATATGCTATATGTAGCTATGTGTAGCCCATGTTATATATGATATGCTATACATAGTGCACGCTATATATATGCTATATATGCTATATGTAGCTATGTGTAGCCCATGTTATATATGATATTCTTTACATAGCGCACGCTATATATATGCTATACATGCTATATGTAGCTATGTGTAGCCCATGCTACATATGATATGCTATACATAGTGCACGCTATATATATGCTATATATGCTATATGTAGCTATGTGTAGCCCATGTTATATATGATATGCTATACATAGCGCACGCTATATATATATGCTATATATGCTATATGTAGCTATGTGTAGCCCATGTTATATATGATATGCTATACATAGCGCACGCTATATATATATGCTATGTATGCTATATGTAGCTATGTGTAGCCCATGTTATATATGATATGCTATACATAGCGCACGCTATATATATGCTATACATGCTATATGTAGCTATGTGTAGCCCATGTTATATATGATATGCTATACATAGTGCACGCTATATATATGCTATATATGCTATATGTAGCTATGTGTAGCCCATGTTATATATGATATGCTATACATAGCGCACGCTATATATATGCTACATATGCTATATGTAGCTATGTGTAGCCCATGTTATATATGATATGCTATACATAGCGCACGCTATATATATGTGCTATATATGCTATATGTAGCTATGTGTAGCCCATGTTATATATGATATGCTATACATAGTGCACGCTATATATATGCTATATATGCTATATGTAGCTATGTGTAGCCCATGCTACATATGATATTGTAACATAGGCACACTATATATATTGTGCTTAGTATATGCTATAATGTAGCTATGTGTAGCCCCATGCTACATATGACGCAGCTATACATAGCCACGCTATATTATATGCTATATATTGCTAGATGTAGATATGTTAGGCCCAGTTATATATGATATGCTATACATAGCGCACGCTATATATATGCTATGTATGCTATATGTAGCTATGTGTAGCCCATGTTATATATGATATGCTATACATAGCGCACGCTATATATATGCTATACATGCTATATGTAGCTATGTGTAGCCCATGTTATATATGATATGCTATACATAGTGCACGCTATATATATGCTATATATGCTATATGTAGCTATGTGTAGCCCTTGTTATATATGATATGCTATACATAGCGCACGCTATATATATACTACATATGCTATATGTAGCTATGTGTAGCCCATGTTATATATGATATGCTATACATAGCGCACGCTATATATATGTGCTATATATGCTATATGTAGCTATGTGTAGCCCATGTTATATATGATATGCTATACATAGTGCACGCTATATATATGCTATGATGCTATAGTAGCTAGTGTAGACCATGTTATATATGATATTCTTTAACAAAAAGCGCACGCTAATATATGCATACATGCTATATGTAGCTATGTGTGCCCAGGTTATATATGATATGCTATTACAATAGGGCACGATATATATATGCTATATATGCTATATGTAGCTATGTGTAGGCCATGCTACATATGATATGCTATACATAGCGCACGCTATATATATGCTATATATGCTAGATGTAGCTATGTGTAGCCCATGCTACATATGATATGCTATTCATAGTGCACGCTATATATATGCTATATATGCTATATGTAGCTATGTGTAGCCCTGTTATATATGAATGCTAGCCAAGCGCACGCTATAATATATGCTATATATGCTATATGTAGCTAGTGTAGCCCATGTATATATGATTATGCTATACACAGCGCACGCATATTTATGCTATACATGCTTATGTAGCTATGTGTAGGCCAAGTAGATAGATATGCCTATACATAGTGCACGATATATATATGCTATATATGCTATATGTAGCTATGTGTAGCCCATGCTACATATGATATGCTATACATAGCGCACGCTATATATATGCTATATATGCTAGATGTAGCTATGTGTAGCCCATGCTACATTTGATATGCTATACATAGTGCACGTATATATTATGCATGTATGCTATTTAGCTATTGGTAGCCCATGTTATATATGATATGCTATACATAGCGCACGCTATATATGCTATATATGCTATATGTAGCTATGTGTAGCCCATGCTACATATGATATGCTATACATAGTGCACGCTATATATATGCTATATATGCTATATGTAGCTATGTGTAGCCCATGTTATATAGATATGCTATACATAGTGCACCGCAATATAGATGCTCTTTATATGCTAATGTAGCTATGTGTAGGCCCATGTTATACTGATATGCTATACATAGCGCACGCTATATAATGCTATATATGCTATATGTCGTAGTGTAGCCCATGTTATAATGTATGCTAACATAGCGCCACGTATATATGTGTGCTATATATTGTATCACGGCGTAGCTATGTGTAGCCCAAGTTAGATTATGATTGCTATACATAGCGGCACGCCTATATATATGCTATATATGCTATATGTAGCTATGTGTAGCCCTGTTATAATGATATGCTATACAGAGCGCCGCTATATATATGCTAGTTACAGCCCATATGTAAGCTATGTGTAGCCCATGCTACTGTGATATGCCTATACATAGGCGCCGCTATTATATGCTATATATGCTATATGTTAGCTATTGTGTAGCCCAGTTATATATGATATGCTATACAATAGCAGCACGCTATATAGCTTATATGCTATAGTGCTATGGTAGCCCATGTTATATATGATATGGCTATACATAGCGCACGCTTATATATGCTATATTATGCTAGATGTAGCTATGTGTAAGCCCATGTTATATATTTTGATATGCTTTAATAGCGCACGCATATATATATGTGTATGATAGTATAAGCATATATGCGGAGTAGCTTGTGTAGCCATTTATTATTGATATGCTATACATAATGCACGCTATATATATGCTATATGTAGCTATGTGTAGCCCATGTTATATATGATATGCTATACATAGCGCACGCTATATATATGCTATACATGCTATATGTAGCTATGTGTAGCCCATGTTATATATGATATGCTATACATAGTGCACGATATATATATGTAAATATGCGACCATAAGTGGTAAGCTGCTAATGGTGTATGCACTACTAGAACATATGATATGAGCCGATACATAGCGGCACAAAGCTATAATATGCTATATATTGCTAGATGTAGCTATGTGTAGCCCTGTTATATAGATATGCTAACATAGCGCACGCTATATATAGTGATATATATGCATATTGAGCTATGTGTAGCCGATGTTATAATATGATTGCTATACATAGCGGCCACGCTATATATATTGCTATGTATGCCTATATGTAGCTATGTGAGCCCATGTTATAATGGATATGCCCTATACAGAGCGCACGCTCTATATATGCTATATATGCTATATGTAGTATGTGTAGCCCAATTCTATTATAATATGCTATACATAGCGCACGAGGAAAGGGTAAACAGATATGACGTATGATATGCCTATTTGTAGGACTAATGGTGTAGCCCAGGTTATACTAGATATGCACAACAATAGCGCAACACCGGCTAATATTATAACTGATATGATATATATAGCTGAGAGTGTGGAGAGACATGTGTAGCCAATGGAATTAAATATGATATGCTATAACATAGTGGCACGCTATATATATGCTATCATATTGCTATATGTAGCTATGTTAGCCCATGTTACTATATGATATGCCTATACATAGTGCACGACTATATATAGCATATATGCTATATGTAGCTATGTGTTAGGCCCAAGCTATATATGATATGTTATTAATGCACGCTTATAAATGCTATAGTAGCTATGTGTAGACAAGGTTATATATGATCTGCTGTTACATAGCCACACCTATATATATGCTATATATGCTATATGAAGCTTATGTGTTAGCCATGTTATATATGGATTGCGATACATAGCGCACGCTATATTATATGCTATCTATATGCTATATGTAGCTATGTGTAGCCCATGTTATATATGATATGCTATATACAGAGCGCACGCTATATATATGCTATACATGCTATATGTAGCTATGTGTAGCCCATGTTATATATGATATGCTATTACATAGCGCACGCTATATATATGCTAGTATGCTACATGATAGCTATGGTGTAGCCCATGTTATATATGATATGGCTATAACATAGCGCACGGCGTCTAATAATATGCTATACATTGCTATATGTCAGCTCTGTAGCACCATTTTACATATAGACGTGCTAGACATAGCGCCAACGCCCTATAATTATATGCATATATGCGATATGTAGCTATGTCGTTAGCAGGTGTTATATATGATATGCTATAAATAGCGCACGATATATATATGCCTATATTGCTATATGGAGCTATGTGTAGCCCCGTATATATGATATGCTAACCTAGCGCACGCTTATAATTATAGTGTGAGTGGCTCCACCGATAAAACGTATTGCTATATGCTAGCTATGTGGAAGCCCATGTTTATATATGATATGACCTATACATAATGCACGCTCATTATATATGCTATAGTAGCTATGTACCCATGTTGTATATATGAATTGGCTAATACATAGCGCACGCTATATATATTGCTATACATGTATCTGTAGCTATGTGTAAAGCCCATGTTTATAGATATGCTTACATAGTGCCGAATATATTATGCTATATATGCCATATGGTAGCTATGTGTAGCCCATGACAACATAGGATATTTTGCCATATACATAGCGCACGCTATATCTATGCTATAGATGCTAGATGTACGCTATGGTGTGCCCATGGTTATATATGATATGCTATAAATAGCGCAGCTATATATATTGCTATATATGCTATATGTAGCTATAGTGTAGCGATGTTATATATGATATGCCTATAAATAGCGCAACGCTATATATATGCTATGTATGTTATAGTAGATATGTGTAGCCCATGTTATATATGATATGTATACAGAGCGCACGTAGATATATGCTATTGAATTATGCTTAATGTAGATATGTGTAGCCCAGTATATATTAAAGTGCTCTACATAGCGCCACGCTATATATAGGCTATATATGCTATATGTAGATATGTGTAGCCACACTGTTTATATGATGTATGATATGCTATACATAGTGCACGCTATATATATATGCTATATATGCTATTGTAGCTATGGTAGCCCATGTTATCATCATGAGATATGCTTATATAGTGCTACTAAATAATGCTATATCTATAGTAGCTATGTTAGCCCATGTTATATATGATATGCTGATACAAGCACACTGCTACATATATATGTCTATATATGCTATATGTAGCTATGTGTTGCCTGTTATATATGATTGCTATACATAGGCACGCTATATATATGCTATATGCTATATGTAGCTATGTGTAGCCCATGTTGATATATGATGATTCTATACAAGCGCCACGCTATATATATGCTATACATGCTTATGTAGCTATGTGTAGCCCATGTTATATTGATATGCCTTACATGCGCACGCTATATATATGCTATGTATGCTATATGTAGCTATATGTAGCCCCATGTTATATATGATATGCTATACATAGCCGCAGCGATATATATGCTATACTATGCTATATGTAGCTATGTGTAGCCATTTTTAATATGATATGCTATATAGCGCACGCTATATATATCTGCTATATATGCTATATTAGCTATGTGTAGCCCATGTTATATATGATACTATACATAGCGCACGCTATATATTGCTATAATGCTATATGTAGCTATGTGTAGCCCCTGTTATATATGATATGCTATACATAGCGCACGCTATATATATGTGCTATTATGCTACTATGTAGCTATTTGGTAGCCCATGTTGATATATGATATGCTATACATAATGCACCAGCTATGACTATATGCATATGTAGCTATGTGTAGCCCATGTTATATATGTATATGCTATACATAGCGCACGCTATTATATGCTATACATGCTATATGTAGCTAATGTGTAGCCCATGTTATATATGATATGCTATACATAGCGTCGGACGCTTAGTGAAAATATATTGCTATATATGCTATTGTAGGCTATGGTGTTAGCCCATGTTAACTATAATATGCTATACTAGCGCACGCTAATATATGCTTATATGCTATATGTAGCTATGTGTAGCCCTGTTATATATGATATGCTATACATAGCTGCACGCTATATATATGCTATATATGCTATATGTAGCTATGTGTAGCCCATGTTATATATGATATGCTATACATAGCCACGCTATATATATTGCTATATATGCTTTGTGCTATGTGTAGCCCATGTTATATATTGATTTGCTATACATAGCGCACGCTATATATATGCTATATATGCTATGTAGCTTGCTTATGTAGCTATGGTGTAGCCCATGTTATATATGATATGCTATACATAGCGCACGCTATATATATGCTATGATGCTATATTAGCTATGTGTAGCCCAGGTTATATATGATATGAATGCTATACATAGCGCACCTATAATATATGCTTATATGCTATAGTAGCTATGTGTAGCCCATGTTATATATGATATGCTATACATAGCGCACGCTATATATATGTGCTATATTGCTATATGTAGCTATGTGTAGCCCTTTTTATATATTGATGTGCTATACATAGCGCACGCTATATATATGCTATGTATGCTATATGTAGCTATGTGTAGCCCATGTTATATATGTATGCTATACATAGCGCACGCTATCTATACCTATACATGCTATATGTAGCTATGTGTAGCCCATGTTTATATATGATATGGCTATACATAGCCACGCGATATATATTGCTATATATGCTAAATGTAGCTATGTGTACCCATTGTTATATATGATATGCTATTCATGTGCACGCTATATATATGCTATATATGCTATATGTAGCTAGTGTACCCCATGTTATATATGATATGCTATACATAGCGCACGCTATATATATGCTATATATGCTATATGTAGCTATGTGTAGCCCATGTTATATATGATATGCTATACATAGCGCACGCCTATATATATGCTATAAATTGCTATATGTAGCTATGTGTAGCCCATGTTATATATGATATGCTATACATAGCGCACGCTATATATATATGTCTATGTATGCTTATGTAGCTATGTGTAGCCCATGTTTATATGATATGCTATACATAATGCACGCTATATATATGCTATATGTAGCTATGTGTAGCCCATTTATATGATATGCTATCATAGTCACCTATTATATGCTATACATGCTATATGTAGCTATGTGTAGCCCATGTTATATATGATATGCTATACATAGTCGCACGATATATATTGCTTATATGCATATGTATCTATGTGTAGCCCATGCTACATATGATATGCTATATCATAGCTGCACGCTATATTATATGCTATATATGCTATATGTAGCTATGTGTAGCCCATGTTATATATGATATGCTATACATAGCGCACGCATATATATTGCTATATAGTGCTATATGTAGCTATGTGTAGCCCATGTTAATATGAGATTGCTATACATAGCGCACGCTATATATATGCTATTATGCTATATGTAGCCTTGTGTAGCCCATGTTATAATATGATATGCTATATACCAGCTAGCACGCATAAATATATGCTATATATGCTATATGTTAGCTATGTGTAGCCCATGTTTATATAATATGCTATCAAGCGCACTCTATATATATGCTATATATGCTATATGTAGCTATGTGTAAGCCCATGTTATATATGATATGCATACATAGCGCACGCTATATATATTGCTATATATGCTAGATGTAGCTATGTGTAGCCCATGTTATATATGATATGCTATTACATAGGCACGCTATATATATGCTATATATGCTATATGTAGCTATGTGTAGCCCATGTTATGATATATAGCTATACATAGTGCCCTATATTATGCTATATATGCTATATGTAGCTATGTGTAGCCCCTGTTAATAGATTGCTATATTCATAGTGCACGCTATATATATGCTATATGTACTGCTATGTTAGCCCATGTTATATATGATATGCTTACATAGCACACGCTATATATATGCTATTATGCTATTGTAGCTTAGTGTAGCCCATGTTATATAGATATGCTATACATAGCGCAACGCTATATATATGCTATATATGCTATATGTAGCTATTGTAGCCCATGTTATAATATGATATGCTATACAGAGACGCACGCTATATAATGCTATCATGCTATTGTATCTATGTGTAGCCTTATATATGATATGCTATACATAGCGCACGCGATATATATGCTATTATGCTATATGTAGCTATGTGTAGCCCATGTGTATATATGATATGCTATACTGCGTCCACGCTATATATTGCTAATATGCTAATTGTAGCTGATGTGTACCCATTTACATATTGATTGCTATACATAGCGCACGCTATATATATGCTATATATGCTATATGTAGACTTGTAGCCCCATGTTATATATGATATGCTATACATAGCGCAACCTATATAATGCTATATATGCTATATGTAGCTATGTGTAGCCCTGTTATATATGATATGCATACATAGCGCACGCTATATATATTGCTATATATGCTATATTAGCTATGTGTAGCCCATGTTATATATATATGCTATCAATTGCACGCTATATATATGCCTATATGTAGCTATGTGTTAGCCCATGTTATATTATATGCTTACATAGCGCACGCTATATTGATCTATATACTGCTATATGTAGCTATGTGTAGCCCATGTTATATATGAATGCTATACATAGTGCACGATATATATATGCTATATTGCCATATGTAGCTAGTGTTAGCCCATGCTCATATGATAATGCTATCATACGCACGCTTATATATGCTATATATGCTAATGTAGCTATGTGTAGCCCATGTTATATATGATATGCTATACATTAGCGCACGCTAATATATGATGCTATATATGCTATATGTAGCTATGTGTAGCCATGTTTTATATGCTTAATAGGCACGCTATATATATTAGCTATAGTGTAGTAGTGTAGCCCATGTTATATATGATATGCTATACAGAGCGCACGCTATATATATGCTATATATGCTATATGTAGGCTATGTGTAGCCCATGTTATATATAATATGCTATACATAGCGCACGCTATATATATGCAATTATGCTATATGTACTATGTGAGCCCATGTTATATATGATATGCATACATAGCGCACGCTATATATCATGCTATACTGCTAGATGTATGCTATGTGTGCCATGTTTACATGATATGCTATACTAGTGGCACGCTATATATATGCTATATTGCTAATGTAGCTATGTGTAGCCCATGTTTATATATGATATGCTATACATAGGCACTCTATATATAGCTATATATGCTATATGTAGCTATTGTGTAGCCCTGTTATATATGAATATGCTATATTAAGTGCACGCTATATATATTCTATATGTAAGCTATGTGTAGCCCATGTTATATATGATATGCTGATACATAGGCACACTGCTATAATTGCTATATGCTATATGTAGCTATGTGTAGCCCATGTTATATGATATGCTATACATGCGCACACGCATATATATTGCTATATATGTCTATATGTATCGCTATGTGTAGCCCATGTATCATATGATATGCTATACAGAGCCGCACGCTATATATATGCTATTACATGCTATATTAGCTTAGTGTGTAGCCATGTTATATATGATATGCTATAACATAGCGCACGCTATAATATGCTATGTATGCTATATGTACTATGTGTTAGCCCATGTTATATATGATATGCTATACATAGCGCACGCTATAATATGCTATACTGCTTAATTAGCTATGTGTAGCCCATGTTACATATGATATCTATACATAGCGCACGCTATATATATGCTTATATGCTATATGTAGCTATGTGTAGCCATGTTATATATGATATGCTATACATAGCGCACGCTATATTATGCTATATATGCTATATGTAGCTATGTGTAGCCCCTGTTATATATGATATGCTATACATACGCACGCTATATATATGCTATATATGCTATATGTAGCTATGTGTAGCCCATGTTATATATGATATGCTGATACATAATGCACGCTATATATATGCTATATGCTAGCTATGTGTAGCCCATGTTATATATGATATGCTATAACATAGCGCACGCTATATATATGCTATATGCTATAGTAGCTATGTTAGCCCATGTTATATATGATATGCTTACATAGCGCACGCTATTTATGCTATATATGCTAATATGTAGCTATGTGTAGCCCATGTTATATATAATATGCTTACGTAGCGCACCGCTATATATATGCTATATATGCTATATGTAGCTAGTGTAGCCCTATGTTATATATGATATGCTATACATAGCGCACGCTATATATATGCTATATTGCTATATGACTATGTGTAGCCCATTTATATATGATATGCTATACTAGCGCACGCTATAATAATGCTATATATGCTATAATGTAGCTATGTGTAGCCCATGTTTTATATGATATGCTATACATAGCGCACGCTATATATATGCTATAAGCAAGAGCTATATGTAGCTATATGTAGCTATGTGTAGCCCTGTTTCATCTGTGATATGCTATACATAGCGCACGCTATATATATGCTAATTATGCATATGTAGCTATGTGTAGCCCATGTTTATATATGATATGCTATACATAGCGCACGCTATATTATGCTAATATGCTATAGTAGCTATGTGTTAGCCCATGTTATATATGATATGCTATACATGGCACACGCTATATTATATGTGCTATATATGCTATATGTAGCTATGTGTAGCCCATTTTATATATGATATGCTAACATAGCGCACGCTATAATATGCTATTATGCTATATGTAGCTATGTGTAGCCCATGTTATATATGATATGCTATACAATAGCGCACGCTATATATATGCTATACATGCTATATGTGCTATGTGTAGCCCATGTTATATATGATATGCTATACATAGCGCACGCTATATATAGCTATATATGCTAAATGTAGCTATGTGTAGCCCATGTTATATATATATGCTATACATAGTCGCACGCTATATATATGCTATATATGCTATTGTAGCTATGTGTAGCCCTGTTATATATGATATGCTATACAAGCCACGCTATATATTGATGCTATATATGCTATATGTAGCTATGTGTAGCCCATGTTATATATGATTGCCTATACATAGCGCACAGCTATATATATGCTATGTATTGCTACATGTAGCTATTGTACCCATGTTATATATGATTGCTATACAAGCGCACGCTATATATATGCTATATATGCTATATGTAGCTATATGTGTAGCCCATGTTATATATGATATGCTATACATAGCGCACGGCTATTATAGCTATATGCTATATGTTAGCTATTGTAGCCCATGTTATATATAATATGCTATACATAGCGACGCTATATTATGCTATATATGCATATGTAGCTATGTGTAGCCCATGTTTATGATATGCTATACATAGCGCACGCTATATATGCTATATATGCTATATGTAGCTATGTGTAGCCCATGTTATATAGATTGCTACATTGCGCACGCTAAATATATGCTATTTATGCTATATGTAGCTATGTGTAGCCCATGTTTATATGATATGCTATCACTATGCACGCTATATTATGCTATGTATGCTATATGTGCTATGTTAGCCCATGTTATATATGATAGCTATACATAGCGCACGATATATATATGCTATATATGCTATATGTGTCTATGTGTACCCATGTTTATATATGATATGCCATACATAGCGGCACGCTATATATATGCTATATATGCTATATGTAGCTATTGTAGCCATGTTATATATGATATGCTACATAGCGCACGCTATATATATAGTCTATAATTGCTATATGTAGCTATGTGTGAGCCCATGTTATATATGATATGCTATACATAGCGCACGCTATATATATGCTATATATGCTATATGTAGCTATGTGTACCCATGTTGTTATAGATATGCTATACATATCACGCTTTATATATGCTATATATGCTATATGTAGCTATGTGTAGCCCATGTTATATAGATATGCTATACATAGTGCACGATATATATGTGCTATATATGGCTATATGTAGCTATGTGTAGCCCATGTTATATATGATATGCTATACTAGTGCACGCTATATATAATGCTATATATGCTATATGTACCTATGTTAGCCCATGTTATATATGATATGCTATACATTGGCCGCTATATATATCTACATGCTATATGTAGCTTTGTGTAGCCCATGTTTATATGATATGCTATACATAGCGCAACGCTATAATAATGCTATAACTATATGTACTATGTGTAGCCCATGTTATATATGATATGCTATACATAGCGCACCTATATATATGCTATATATGCTATATGTAGCTATGTGTAGCCCATGTTATATATGATATGCTATACTATGCGCACGCTTATAATATGCTATATATGCTATATGTAGCTATGTGTAGCCCATGTTATATATGATTGCCATACATAGCGCACGCTATATATATGCTATAATTGCTAGATGTAGCTATGTGTAGCCCATGTTATATATGATTGCTATCATGCGCACGCTTATATATGCTATATATGCTATGTGCTATGTGTACCCATGTTTATCTGATATGCGTACTAGCGCACGCTATATATATGCTATATATGCTATATGTAGCTATGTGTGCCCATGTTATATGATATATGCTATACATAGTGCACGCTATATATATGCTATATATGCTATATGTAGCTATGTGTAGCCCATGTTATATATGATATGCTATACATAGCGCACGCTATATATATGCTATATATGCCTATGTGTAGCTATGTGTAGCCCATGTTTATATGATATGCTATATTAGTCACGCTATATATTAGCTATATATGTAGCTATGTGTAGCCCATGTTATATATGATATGCTGTACATAGGCGCAACGCTCTATATATCTATATGTTGCTTATGTAGCTATGTGTATCCCATGTTATATATGATATGCTAGATCATGCGCACCTATATATATCTATATATGCTATATGTGTCTATGTGTAGCCCATTTTTACTATGATATGCTATACATCGGACGTTAGCTGAACTATATACTTGTAGCCCATGTTAATATATGATATGCTGACATAGGCGCTATTAGACTATTATGTAATGTAGCTATTGTAGCCCCTGTTAATATGATATGCTATACATAGCGCCTCGCTATATATATGCTAGATATGCTATATGTAGCTATGTGTAGCCCTGTTTATTAGGCTATACATATCCGCATTAGTATGCCTTGAGCGGCCTGATATTATATGCTATACATACGACGCTATGCTATCATGTATGACTTGTTGTAGCCCATGTTATATAATATGGCTATACATAGTGCCGAATATTATGCTATATATGCCTATTTACTGTTGTAGCCCATGCTAACTTGATATGCTAGACCATAGCGCAACGCATATATATATGCTATATATGCTGATGTTGCTCTGTGTAGCCCATGTTTAATATATGATATGCTATACATAGCGCACGCTTTATACTATATGGCTATATATGCTATATGTAACTATGTGTAGCCCATGTGACTATTATTGCGATATATAAACTCATGCTAATGCTAGGCGATGCGTTGCTATGCTATATATAGCTCAGTCTAAATTAGTACTTGGGTTTTTGGGTTAACTCGTTAGAGTCTTCAGATGCCGCCTTTTTGGGGTTGCTTTGCGGGCCATTTATGCCTGCTTGTAGCACCCCACAAGCTACAAAAAGTCCAGTGGGGCACACGTGTTTTATATTTGCGACCTTCCTGGGGGTACTGCGTTAGAGTCATCATGGGTATGGCGTTAGAGAGGTCTTTATGGTGTACTGCGTTATAGTCTTTATGTGGTGTACTGCGTTAGAGTCTTTATGGTGTACTGCGTTTTAGAGTCTTTTATGGTGTACGGCGTTAGAAGTCTCTATGGTGTGTGTTAAGTCTTTATTATGGTGTAACGGCGTTAGAGTCTCTATGGTGTGTGTAGAGTCGTTTATGGTGTACGGCGTTAGAGTCCGTATGGTGTGTGTAGAGTCTTTTATGGTGTCTAGTGCCTTTGGGAGCACCAAGCTGCAAGTAGCACCAGGATCCCCCCCCACCCCCCCCCCCCGCTATATGTATCGATTGGTCCTCTCTCTACCCCATTTCGGCTCTAATTAGATGCTTTACAACTGTTTTGGCCCAAATGGCCCCTAAAGCTATAAGAAGCTATAAAACAAGAAGGCCTAAAACCTGTTTAAGTGGGAAAACTTTCAGATTGAAAGAAAAACTGAGTAGCGCCCCCAAAGCTACTAGGAGCACATGGTTCTACGTCAGTGTATTCCTAAACACGATATATCTTCGCACTGAACGCGCAATTTATATGTTTATTCCCGTTTTGGTCATCGCGCCCCAGGTGTGGGTAATGTTTTCCAGGTTCCCCAAATGCTTCACCTGGGCATCGCCCAGTGGGCAAGCTACTAGGAGCACAATGGTGCTACTTTTTTAAAAATCTGAAAGAGCAAATCTTATTACTTTGTTGTATTTGCCTCCTTCCATGACAGCATCCTTAATCGATTTTATCATTTTTTGTCGATTTTAGGACTTTCACCCCAGGAGGTGAGTCTCCCGACACAAACCAGCAACCCCGAGGATTCAGTTCGAATGGCGTTGCCACTCCTACAAAAGAGTGATATCATGTTGCCGTTCACAGCTGAAAGGCCATGCAATCACACCGAAGCAAGCATGCTAGAATTGCAGGCAAGCCAATGTATTTTATTTTTCATCCCTGTTCTAGTCTCGTATTGTCGTTAGCAACCCTAGGATACTATGAAACATGCTTTTTGAGAAACTGGAAATTGAACCTGAAATGGTTAGGGACCCGCATATTATGTGATGTTGACCAAAGGCGAGTATAATATTGTATGATATCATACAAATTGCATCATTTGATTTTGTACATAAATGGTAACTTTGGCCTAGACAGACTGCCGGCAAAATTGGTATCATATTATATCATATGCACTGACTCAGGGCCTCCGTCATTAAAACGATTGGTTGGGGGTTCATTTATCAATGTTTTTTCTTTTTGCCGTTCATGGTACACGGTGGGCAATGTCCCTTTTAGCCTATTTGGCCCACCCCTGCACTGAAACATACAAACGACACCACCCCCAAAACACCCACAAATGTGATTGCATGCAAGCCCCAGGATACGTGGTGCCAGGATGGCAGGGGTGGGTGGGTGGTGGTGGGGTGGGGGTGGGGATGGTGGTGAGCTCAAGAATGGCTCTGGAGTTGGCATCTAAAACATGCTTGACGCTGGATTCTTCACGATCCAACTAACTTCTTGACCAATCTCCCTGTCCAACCGCTGCAGACCAACAACCTTACTGTGAGTTGCTGAAAGAAGGTTGAAGTGCGGACGTGGTCGAGCCGGGAGCGGGACGTGCTTTTGCACACGCTGGAGTCGTTATGTTGCAGTTTGTGTCGCCCACTTGGCTTGCGATGTGTTGATGAAGATGGGGTACACTGTCCTGGTTCCCCGCTGAACTCCAAATTTGACTGCAGCCTGGCGGATGTGCCGTGGGGGACGGGAAGCAGGGCGGATATCGTGATGGGTGTGTTTGTGCCATGGCCTGCCTCTGGGCGGCCGCTCCTCGTTTCTGTTTCAAATCATGCTGGTATCCCCTGTCCTGCATCAGGCATCTTGCCTTCATTGCTTTGGCCTGATGGCCAAGGTCAAGCTCAAGTACGATCTCTCGCTTGCACGATCTTTGATGAATAATTGGCGAGAACAAGATGATATTAATATCATGCCTCATAACATCCTGCATAAAAAATCGTTGCGGCTTGGCGGTGCGACGTAGGTCCGGCCGTAGTCCTGGCCGAATAAGGCGAGACAGCCCGTTGATCGACCGATTGAAGGGTACGGCTGGTCGCAAAGTTCCGTTCGCATCATGTCCGCTGTGTCGACCCCGCCCACTGATCATTTACATTACATTAAATAGTCATTCAACAAGGCCATTGTTGACCCAAGGACAAGCCCACCCAAGACAAGAACCCACAAACATCGGGGCACGGGTTCTTTCCAACAAGCCTGTTTCAAAGTTTTAGAGGGCAATATTGCAGTTCATGCTTCAGTTATTTAATTCTATGACTATAATCGTCGCTCATAATGTGGCGCGCAGGTCTGTAGCTATTGCCAGATTACTCCGATCGAACTCAACCTGGCCAAAAAATAAAGACGCCCCGAAAAAAAAGAAATATCCTATAATAATGCGCAACGTAAGAGAATGTAGGTGAGTCATGTACGGAGGAGCGGGAGAATTTTAATTGGAACCGAAAAGGAGAAGGAACGATACTCGGAAGAGATTGCACCGGGAACAATTTTCGAGGAGAGAGGGGTTCTAACTCAAGCAATCCAGATTCCGACTGAAAGGGGCAGATTACGAGATGAAGGAAAATGATGTTAGAGAATAGATGAAATCAGAGCCGAGAAGGAAAGGACCATTATCGGGCGCGAGGGTTGACTCCTGGCAGAAAGATATGAAAAAGGGAGTAGGGAATGGGCAAAAAAAACAAAAAGAAACTAAGGACAGAAAGAGCGAGAAATGAACAACAAGAACAGAAAGAGAAAAACAATACCAAGTGATCTAGTGATAGGGACTAGAGAAACCAACCTTAAACAACGCAGCACCCCACCCGCCACACCCACCCCCCACCCCCCCCCCGCCCACATCCCACCCCCCCTCCCCCAAGCCTCCCCCTACTCCATCCTCCCCCCTTGCCGCCCCCCGCTACTTATGCCCCTGCTGAGCATCTTACCCCCCCCCCAAAAAAAAAAAAAACGAAAACTACAGCTCACAACCCACCCACCCCCCCCATCTCCCCCTGGCACTCACACTGCCTGCCCTCGTGCCCTGCTAAGCACCCCCGCCTGTATGCCCCACCCCCCGACCCCCCCACCCCACCACTCACATCCTCACACTACCCATGCTAGGTGCAAAGGCCATTCTTCCGATGGAGAGCAACGGGATGATCACGCTGTTCGAGACGAGCCTCTGCCTGTGGAGACGGATGCGTTGCGCAGTGTACGTCCGCCTTCTTGCAGGTCAGAGATAGATTACCATGGTGTGTGGGAGTGAGTGGTGTGTGAGGGGAGTGTTGGGTGCGTGTGTTGTGTGTGTGTGTGTGTGGGGGGGGGGGAGGGGGGGTCAGAGGCCTTAATGGACTGCCTCTGTGGAGGCCATGTAACAAACCGTTCAAAGTAATGGTGGGAGTGGGCTGGACCCCTCACCTCCGCCTCGTAATAGTATGTGCTATTGAGTTTATTTATTTGTGGAGGTGGGGGAAATTGGCTAGGGAGGCAGCAACAGCAAGACTCACTTGATGAGTCTACACACACTTTCATATTGCAGTGGGTGTGGGTGTGGCGTGGGATCGGGGGGAGATGGGGGGGCAGCACTGTAGACTACTCCGCTAGACGGGTGAGCAGCCTGAGGCTGTTGTTAGAACCTGGCAGTCAAGAACTATGAACCCCGGTTTAATATTTGAGGTCGGCACAAGTGTGTACATACAAATGTTTGCGACCTATCCGAGCCATGATGCAACAAAGTGCATCTGGAAGTGACATAATCAGTATTTCTTATACTGTTGAGGATCATTTGGAAGCTTAGCCCCAGTGGGCGGCTCAGGGAGCTGGCCTAGAAGCTGTCTGCTCGTAGCTAAAAAGAAAGCTATGAGAAGTGTAAGTGCAAGTTGGAGAGCCACTGTTTCGTTGGGCCTGCGCACGCACACAAACCTTAAAATAGTAGCTAGTGAGGGAAAGTGCAATGGCTGAGGTTCCAATGCAGCTAAAAACTTTGGGCTCAAAGGAGTGGTTGGCTAATGGAGCCAGCTGGAAGCTGCCATGCATAGCCCCGAAAAAGGAACAGTGGATGCAGCATGAATTATCTGCCAATGTTTTATCTTGTCTGCAGGTGTTGCAGCTGGAAATTCTGAACGATGCCGAGGCCCAGAGGCAACCAAGGCGCAGTCGAACCATGCTGAGGGTAAGAGATGAATCATACATTACTGATACATTATATTATTTGTATTATTATGTCGATTATATTAATGATGATATTACGCAGGGCTTTTATTTTTGGCTTGGCATAATAGCTTCTAGTCAGCTCCTTGAGCCAGCCATGACCTCGTGGAAACTAAGGCGCTGTTGGCACATGTCGCGGGTAAGGTTTATTTTGTACTTTTATTGAACGGATTTTCATGTGCAGCGAAACACGATCGCAAGTCCTTTCCTGATAATCTGATCACCTGAAGAGACTGACAGATATTTCTGAAGGGAAGTTGCGCTCACATACGCAGGCATCACAAAACTTACAAATCAGACCCTCATATTGAATTATTTGTTTAATTTGTCGAAAGGATTGTCACAAATGATTTTGTGATGATTTTTCCTGATTTTCTGCAGATCCTGTCAGATATGTCTGAAAGTTGCGCGTGCATCCGCAAGCAAAACTAACAAACTAGGCCCGCCTGATTTTCTTGTTTGATTGAAAGGATTTCACAAAATATTTCTGACGATTTTACCTGATTACCTCGGTCTGCAGATATGTCTGAGGGAAATTGCTTACTACGAGGCATCAAAAAGTTAACAAACTCAGCTCTCACTGATTTCTTGGTTCTTATAAGGATCTCCACAAAAATTATTCTGATGATTTTATCTGATCACCTTACATTCTTCGGGTCAGATATGTCTGAGGGCCAAGTGCGCGCTTTCATTCACGCAGAGCATCGCAAAAAAACTTACAAAGCAGAACTCTGATTTTTATAGTTGTTGAAAGGATTGACACAAATGATTTTCTGATGATTTTACCTGATTACCTGCAGATCCTGTCAGGTATGTCTGAAGGGAAGTTGCGCTTTCATGTATGCATATTTGCGCTTACACATATGCATACTGCGCTTTCATGTATGCATATTTGCGCTTACACACATGCATACTGCGCTTTCATATTGGTTGTTTGCGCTATATGTTACATGATTGTTTTACGCCGAAGACGGGAGCAGCAGCCAAAATTGCTGGCGAAGGTATGTAACAAGTTCAAGTTACATATGAAGGCATTCAAAACTTACAAATCAGCCTCCATGATTTTTTTTCCATGTTTGTTTTTTTTTTTCTTAAAGGTTTCACAAAAGATGTTCGATGATATTATCTGATCACTTGCAGCTCCGTCAGAAGATAAAACACACGGAAGATAAAGTGTTCGAGTTGTCAACCGGAAATCACAGGTTAAGAGGTATTCCTGGGGACAATTTTACAATTAGGTGGGGAAGTGGATTACCCCTGGACTGTAAATAACGCTCAAAAAAGGGGAGATGATAAACAGCCGGAAAAATAGGTGTGCAGGTAGCAATTAAAACACAGGTAAGAGGTATTCGGTTCCACATTTTACAATGAGGTTGGGGAAGTGGCTATCCATGGACGTAAATAACATACAGTTAAAATGAGAATAAACAGCATAAAAAGGTTAAGGTGGTAGCAAAATAAAAACTGGGTAGGAGGGTTCTGGTCCACATTTTCCAATGAGGTTGGGGAGTGGCTACTCCTGGACTGTAACATACATTAAAATGTGATGCAACAGCAGGCAGACAGGTAAAGGTAGCAGGAACACAAAGGATGAGCTGTCCTCAGGTACACACACGTAGGAGGGATTCGGGCCACCTTTCCAGCTTCTTTTTCGGGCAACTCGTAGCAGCTTCTAGGCCGCTCCATTCCAATTCTTGGCCCAAGCGAAGGCTAGCTAGTGGTATGAAACTGACATGCGAGCATTCCAAGCAGCCGAAAGCTTTAATTGTGATATTGCATGGCAAGGATGAACCCCCGGGGGCTCCGCGGCGCTTTGGCTCCGCCATCGATGGACTACGCAACAATCATGACAATCAGCTTTTGAATAGACCAAGAGATACTCAACCTGGCCTACTAATATCGAAATAGAGAAACACTGATTAGGGATCATGGGCCACAAGCGGACTTTGGGGTTACTTGAACTTAAAATTGGGTTACATAGGCTTCGCCGAAAATTGGCTGCTCGCCGTCTTAGGCAGTATTTTGTTTTACCAGGGAAACGTGTAAACGCGAACATTGTTTTCTTTTAATTTTCCAGTTTCCTTTTTGATCATTTTGGGGTGCTACTAACAGCTTTTCGGCCCCCCAAAGTAACCCCAAGAGGCTCTAACGTAGCACCTCCCAAACCACTGAGGTACATATCGCCCCCCCCCCCCCCCCCCCCACACACACACACCCACACCCACACCCACACGCACATGTATACAGGGTTCCAGATGAAGTGAGGAAGCCCTATCTCACCGACGCATGACACACACACACATCCCCCACCCACCCACACCCATGTATACAGGGTTCCAGATGATAGGAGGAAGCCCTATCTCACCGGACGCCATGACAACACACACACATCCCCACCCACCCACACATGCGCACAAAGGGTTCCAGGATGAAGTGAGACGCACGATCTAACCGACGCATCAAACACACACACATCCCTCCACACCACACCCATGTACAACAGGAGTTTCCAGATGATAGTGAGTGGAGGCAAGCAATATCTCACCGACGCATCACACCACACACACATCCCCCCCCCACCCACACCCATGTATACAGGGTTCCAGATGAAGTGAGGAAGCACTATCTCACCGACGCATCACACACACACACCAACCCCCCACACGACAACACCATGTTACAGGGTTCCAGATGAAGTGGGGGGAAGCACCTATCTCAGCGAAGCTCACCCCCCCCCAAACATCCCCCCACACACACACCCATGTATACAGGGTTCCAGATGAAGTGAGGAAGCACTATCTCACCGACGAATCCAATGGCCACTACACCACCAACTTGGATCGCAATCGATATGGCAACGATGACAACTACCTCTTCTCTGGTACGTTGGGACCGGCATATCATATGATGTTGACCAAAGGCGAGTATGATATCATATGATATCATATCAACTGTATCATATGATATAGTACATATCATATGAAACGTTAGCCTAGTCAGACTGCCAGCATCATATGATATGATATCATAGAATATCATACTGCCGTTCCCTACTGGTACGTGTGTGTATATGACTTATTGTAGTGTCAGTTACAGCGAGAAACGAGGACTAAGGGCGGACGAGAGGTGGGGTACTAGGCAGAGGAGTAGACCAGTAAGGGAAGCTGTATGCCGACTGCAGTTCTTTAGAAAAATGCTAACTGACTAAGAAAGTCATCTTTGTATATGACTAGGTAACGGCAAATTATATTAGTGTTTGAAAAACTTATATTAACTAATATTATTCTAGTATCATCACAATAATATTAGTTTTTCAAATCAATTAAAAATTGTGGTGAGACGGCTAGCAGTCTGAAAATTTACTAACAGATTCAACTAAATATTATTTAATCACGGTAATATGCACGTGACCCGATGTATATGACGGAAGCTTCACTTGTATAGCCATGTCTATATTGGCGAAGCAATAAACCAAACCATTTGTCTGGCACTTGAGTATGTGTGGACAGTGTTCCGAGATGCCACCATATAAGCCCCCACTCACAACTACCTTTTCACTGGTTCATGTGTGTATATGACTTATAGTTTCACTTGTATGGCCATTTCTTTTATTGCAGGCTTTGCCTGTGCACTTGAATATGTGTGACAGTGCACTCAAACATGTGTGACTGTGCTATTGAATATGTATGATAGTGTGTTTTCGAGACTACCACCTATAAGCACCCACTCACAACTACCTTTTCACTGGTACGTGGTTTTTTTTTTGTTCGGGTATATGACTTATAGATTCACTGAATGGTAAATTCTATATTGCAGCGTTGCCTGTGCACTGGATGATGGTGTGACTGTGTGAGTCCGAGACCGCCACATGAGCTTCCACCAACCACAAACTTTAAAAACGCTATCTCTGCCCCTAGGTCAGCATGCTTGTGCTACCCACACCACCTATATTTAAAAGTGTTAGAAACAGCCATGTACTAGCCTATCTTTCCCCCTCACCTTCACCCCTCACCTTCAGCCCTAACCCTAACCCCTAAACCCAACTGCAGTGATCCGGTATAATCTGGAGTTCCTGGAATTGTGCCCCTTGCTCATGGACCCTAAACCCTTAACGCAGAAACTGCTGGGATCCATATGATCATGAGGTTCCGTGATATGTGCACCCCTCCTCATGGATCCTAAACCCTAAACCCAACTCATGTGATTCCTGGTATGATTGGAGTGTTCCTCGTAATTGTGACCTCTCTCCTCATGACCCTAAACCATAAACTATATGCAGTGATGCGGATATTATTGTAGCGCCCTCTTCAGTTGACCCCTAGACCCTAACCTAACTGCAGTGATCCGGTTTAATATGGAGGTTCCTCGGATTGTGCCCCCTCCTGGTTGACGTTGAGATTATCGATGCCAAGGCGCACCACGCGATCACTGTGGTGACTGCTGGACCTGATGCATGCAGATGTAACAGCCTGCAGGTGGGTTCTACTTGCCATCTTGAACACATGCTTAAAGCAATTTAGCATGTGATTTGGAATCGACTGTCGTAAGTGGTACTTGGTACCTTGACTTTTTCAACCCAGCCCAGATGTAGCAGACTGCAGGTGGGTTCT
The DNA here is from genome assembly GCA_013435795.1 of Chlamydomonas sp. ICE-L. Lineage (NCBI taxonomy): Eukaryota > Viridiplantae > Chlorophyta > Chlorophyceae > Chlamydomonadales > Chlamydomonadaceae > Chlamydomonas > Chlamydomonas sp. ICE-L. The sequence continues at coordinate 5,007,336 of JACBWV010000552.1, read as the reverse complement.
CTTGTCATTAGATTGAACGCATGCTTTATAGCAATTTAGCGGTGATTGGAACGACAGTCGTAAGTGTTACTTGGTACCTTGGACTTTTCAAACCAGCCCAGAGGTAAGCAGACTGCAGGTGGGTTAGTACATTGTCATCTTGAACACGATGTTTATAGCAATTAGCGTTGTGAATTTGGAATCGACCGTACATAGGTGGTACACTTTGTACCTTCACTTTCCAGTCAATGTTTTGTCAATTCTACCAGAATTCTCAGAATTCTCCGGAAATTTCAGGGCAACATCGAGGGGGGTGTGGAGGAGTACTAGCTACCAATACGACTTTTTTCGCCAGTATCCAAATCCGAAATCATCCGCTAAATTGCTTATGATATAGCTTGACCGCACTGTTATGTAAGTGGCCTAGGGGCATCATAACTTTTCTTTTCAGCTGCGAGTAGCAGCTTCTAGATCCCCTGAACTGGCTGGTTCAGCCAAAACTGATCAACTTGTGCAACTTGTAAATCTGACAGACAAGCTTGCCATGTATGTACATCTTGGGGCTTCGCCCAGTGGCTGGCTCATGGAGTTGCATAGAAGCTGCTGCTCGTAGCTGAAAAGAAAGTCCTAGGCGTCGCAAGCGACGAGGAAAATTGGCGGAGGGTTGTTTGTTGGAAATCAGGAGCAAAAGTGGCCAATGGAATCAAGTGCAGCCAGGGTTAGCAGAGACAGTCAGTTAGGGCCAGGGCTACTTGGCTTTGTGTGACAAACGGACAACGCAGTGACCCTGGGGGCTCCCGCCTCCCAGAAGGGGGGGCTTCGCCCAAAAGCTATTCAGGGAAAACTTTTCGTCGATTGATGGTACCCACCTGGCCTGGGTGATTACTTGTATTTGTGTGTGTATCTGTGTGTGTTGTGTGTGTGTGTATGTGCATATTTTTTGTGTCGCACCACCCTGCCTGTCATGCCCTGCTTTGCCTGCCTGACTGCCCACATGGCCTGGGTGATTGCTTGTGTTTGTGTGTGTGTGTGTGTATATATGTTTTGTTGCACCACCCTGCCTGCCTGCCTGTCCACATGGACTGGGTGCTTGCTTGTGTTTGTGTGTGTATGTGTGTACATATATGTTTTGTCGCACCACCCTGCCTGCCTGCCTGCCTGCCTGCCCACATGGCCTGGGTGTTTGCTTGTGTTTGTGTGTGTATGTGTGCGCATTTATGTACGTTGTGTTGCATCACCCTGCCCTGCCTGCTATGCTCTGCTCTGCTTTGCCTGCCTGCCTGCCAACCGACAAGCATTCTGAAACTTTACATGCCTGCGTTATTTGTTGCTGCAGCACATGAGCTCTATGCTTGCTACTCAGGAGTCCTTCCCCGCCCATGTTACCCACCACCTCATCTCCTCCTCGCTCCCCCCCACTGGCTACGGAGTGGACCCCATCACCACTCAAGCTGGAGTCTACCAGGGGGGCCACGGACAAGACAGCGCACCCAAACAAAGCCAAAAACGTGTGTGGTCCACAGGGGGGTCTTCGATTATTGGGACATCAGGGACGCCATTCGAGTAGGCGCCGTCAAGACCAAGGGAGTTCTCCCACGCTGACGACCTAGTTATCGAAGACGCCTATCAATGGCTCCTTTGATTCCTCCCAAGCCCACGCCTTCGATGACAATGGGGAGGTCCAGGGGTTACCTACATAACCTCCCTCCTATCATGGAGCAGCGCGCCAGTGCACCAACCTCAAACTCACCCGTCACTGTCGGCGAAGTCTCCAAACACAGCCCCGCCTCTACCCAGATGGGTCAGGACAACCCAGCGTCTCTTTCTGAAAAAGATGTACTGCGTGCGGTTACTAGTGGTGTATGGGAAGCAGGACTTCACCCAACCCAGGCAGCGGCCCCCCCTTTTTTTTTAGTTTCTTCTTTTTTTTCTTTTTCGTCGTTTGTGTTTTATTCCTTCTCTCCCTTTTTCCTATTTCTTTTTCTCTTTCCCCCCCCCCTTTTAGGAGGGGTGGAGAAGCATTTTGATGTCTCACCAAACGCTCAGCAAACTGATGGAGTTGAACCCTTGCCTTGTAAAAAAATTGCGATTCGCCCGGAAAAAAACGCAACATCAAAAAGTTTGCGCGCTATGCGCCGCAGAAAATTTGAGAAAAAATTTTGAAAAATGCCCACCAGTAAGCGGAAGTGTGAGCGCAGCTATTCGAATATTTTCTCAACTGCAGCTCGGCATCCGTGAGTTGTAATTTCACAGCACATCACCACGATAGTACGCACAACCATGTGGCCTTTGAAAACTCTGCAACCTGATGGTTAATTTCTACACAGCACACACACACACGAACCATGGCCACGAAAACTCCATGGCACCTGATAGTTAGTTTGGGGTTTGTCATGCGGAGTGATGAGTGATGGTTGGGAATGCCGGTGTCAGGCGCGAGCTTTTCAGAATGCATCAGCTCATTTGCGGGTTTGGCCCAAGGGATGGGGAATGAGGATGAAGCTGCCGCTATGAAAGCTGCTACGCGATTACCATTGTGATAAGCTAGTCAACCATTGCCTTGAAAACAAGTGCGATTCGTTTCATGAGAAAAAGACTACAAAGCATCAAAGTAACAACAGAAAATACTGGCTGGGCTCTGGAATATTGAAAGAAAGAACCCCCTAGTTGGACCAAAATCAGACTAGTGCGGTTCGCACAAGCATAAAAAGAATAGTGTCATCATAGTTCCAATGTCCTACGACCTGTAGGTTCGGGATTGGACGATGAACAGCGTTTCAGCTACAGAATACTGATGGTGTTGTTTTTCTTTTCAGCTCAATGCAGCAGCTTTCAACGGGTCATGCTCCATTCACACCTAGGCACTATTTTGAGCCAAGCCAAAGCGACGGTGAAGGATAGGCACTTAGAGGAACGACCCAGTAGTCAAAATCATAATCATAATATAAAGGTAAGATGTTCCAGAAGAGCTGAAATTGTCAATGCAGCCCAGTGCCGGCCTTGGGGAGCTGCCTAGAAAGATGACAATAAAAATCCTCACAGAATAACATGAGGTGTTTGTTTGAGACTCCATATATGTAAAGTTAATAATTAGGGAACAGGCGCATGGTGAAATGTTCACCCCCACCCCTAGTGTGGGTTAATTCAGAAATCTTCAGCGCGCACTTAATTTGGAGTTAGCCCACGCCTCACCCAAAGCTTCAACTACCGAATGTCTCACCCCCACCAGTCCCATGCGTCTGCCCTGGACCGGAGACGGAGCGATATATGCTAGTGACACTTCGTCAAGACCTTTCCACGTGAGCCCGCCCCCATGGCTTCAACGGAATGGAAGCTTGGAGGATGGGGTGCAACAGCCGCTTATGCTGCTGCTGTCTGCTATTGCACCCCCACCCACCCAGCTCCACCCACCTACGAAGTCCTCACGTCACCCACTCCAATGCCGGTGTTATCCCACTGAACAGGAGAGATGGTATGTGTGTTAGGCGTGAATGCCGTGACCAAATCACCTTTCCACGGACCACCCCCAGCTCAACGGCTGAAGCTTGGAGGGAGGGTAAACAGCCTTTGGCAGCTGCTGCTCTGCCCCACCACCCACCCGACTAGTCCTCACGCCACCCACCCTCTGCGGCACCTGCCCCTGGACAAGAGACGGAGCGAATGCAGTGCCTCATCACCTTGCCACGGACCACCCCAGCCTTCAACGGCTGAAGATTGGAGGGATGGGTCGACAGCCTTTGCTGCTGCTGCTCATGCCCACCCAGAAACACAAATTAAAGGACTCAAACCCAGCCCAACACCACCACACCCACCAAAGCCCTCACACACCCACTCAAAGCCCTTACCAACCCACCCGCACCCACAGCCCTCACACCCCCGCCAACACCCAAAGCCCTCACCCGCTCACCCCCTGTGTCTTCCACTGAACAGGAGACAGAGCAAATGCCGTGACCTCATCACAATTCCACGGACCCCCTCAGCCTGCAAGGGTTTGATTGCTCTTGGAGGGATGGGTCGACGGCCTTTGCTGATGTGCTGTCTTGCCCCCCCACCCCCCCACCCACACACCCATCCACCCACACACCCCATGCGTCTCCCACTGAACAGGAGATGGAGCGAATGCCGTGACTTCATCACAATTCCACGGACCCCCTCAGCCTGCAAGGGTCGATGCTTGAAGGGATGGGTCGACGGCCGCAGCCGCTGCTGCTCTTGCAGCAACTCTACCCAACACGATTGGAGCCACCACAAAAGGAATGGGAGAATTTGGCAGCTCCCCGTTAGGGGTGGCGGTGCTGCGACCCCCCCCCCCCCCGTGAGCCAAACGGACCCTACCACAGGCCCCTCGCAGAAGCCTGAGACCGCTGTGGGTATGATCTCAACGGGTTGCACGATGAGGATTAGCTTGCAGGTGTTGTGGACGCCTTGATTCAGTGTGTATGTGTGTGCAGTGCCGTTCCAATGCAGCTGAAGACTATGGATTGACACGTGCCAGTCGCGTGTGTGTGTGCAGTGCATTCCAATGCCAGGATGCGATGAAAGCTATGGTGAACAGTGAGTGGCCAAGGGAGCTGCTGGAGGAGCATGCACATAAGTCGCAAACCCAAAATACAGTGGCCCCCTGTACTTAGAACATATGTTGAACGGGTTCCCCTGCCCGCCGGTAGGGTCCAAAATAGGCCTTAAAGGGACTTGCCCCACCGTGGACAGAAGGGGCTTTAACTTTAGATTAAATGGAAAGACTGATGAAACTGAACCCCCCCAAACCAAACCGGTTTACGGCAGGGGCCCTGAGTTAGTGCTTCACAGTGAAAATATACAAATCTGCCCTGTATCGCAATTGTGAGATAAGGATAACCTGGGACATAATTGTCGTGATTGTGACACGCATCACTTAATCATCAACCATCAATCCCACAAACTCATGCTTGGAGTGCAGAATGCGCTGGGATAACGTGAAAAGGAGCAGGAGGATGAGATTATGAAGGATTTGAGATTGTTTCCCACTTGGGCATGCGTGTCAGCGTTAAGATGTTGGCACAACGCCCCCTCACACCTTCTGGCAAGCCTCTAAGTACAAAGGTGCGTCTCTTCAGTAATCAAAGCCATCTTACCCACAACTCGCTCATACACAACACAATGTGAAACAAATGCGAATGCGGGATAATGAGAGGAGAGGATGGGATAGAATGGTTTACTACAGTGGGCCTCGAGTCAGCGTTGAGGAATGTGTGAGCACACAAACCGACCTGTTGCTAACTTTTGGCCCAACCTAAGACCCCAAAACCTGTGTGGTTTCCACCGGCAACTTCTGGGCCGAACTAAGTACCCAAACAACTAACCCCCTGCAACCTTAAACCGACCAAGTAACCCAAGACAACTAATCCCCCCCTGCCAACTTCTAACCGACTTCCAGTACACAAACACTAATCCCTCCTGCAACCTGACTAACCGACTTAGTTGTACCGTAACCACTAATCCCTCCGAACCTCTAAGGACTAGTACCCCAAACACTTAATCCCTCCGCAAACTCTAACCGATTATACCTCAAGACACACTAATCCATCTGCAACTATAAGCGACTTAGTACCCCGCAAAACACTAATCCTCCTGCAACCTCTAACGACTTAGTACACACAAACACTAATCCCTCCTGGCTAAACCTAGAAGCGCCCACCATAGTACCCACCCAAAACTAATCCCTGCCTGCGAAACCTCTAAAGACTTGTAACCCCAAACACTAATCCCTCCTGCCACTCTAAGCGCTTAGTTCCACAAAACACTAATCCCGCCGCAACCTCTAACCGCACTTAGTACCCCCCAAACACTAATCCCTCCTGAAAAACCTCTTACCGAAGCGTTAGTACCCAAACCACTAAATCCCTCATGCAAACTCAAGCGACGTGTACCCCCAAACACGAATCCCTCCTGCAACCTCTAAGCCGACTAGTACCCGCAAAACACTAATCCGCACTCCTGCAACCTAGACCGACTTAGTACCCCAAACACTAATCCTCCTGCAACCTTAAAACACGAAGCACCAAACCCCAAACACTAATCCCTCCTGCACCTCTAAGCGACTTAGTGACCCCAAACACTAATCCCTCTGCAACCCTCTAACCGACTAGTACCCCCAAAAAACATAATCCCTCCTGCACACTCTAACCGGGACTTAGTAGTACACCCAAACATCAATCCTCCTGCAACATCTAAGCGACCTTATGGCTACCCCAAGCACATATCCCTCTCCTGCAACCTCTAAGCGACTTGTACCCAACCATAATCCCTCCTGCAACTCTAAACCGACTTAGTACCCCAAAACACTAACCCTCCTGCAACTCTAACCGACTTAGTACCCCCAAACACTAATCCTCCTGCAACCTCTAACGGACTAGTTACCCCAAAACACTAATCCCGTGCTGCAAGATCACTTACGACTAAGTACACGTACGTAACACGAGACTCTATTACAAGGTAAGTCATTTGAGACGTCAACAGTATGCCCTCCGCCCCGCGACACACACACCACCACCAGACCAACAACAACAACAACGAAAACAACGTAAACAACAGCAACAACAAAAAAACGACGACAACAACAACGACAATAATGTTTCCGTCGTCATTGTCATCATGATTACCACAACCATCACAATCACTATCATTGCCCACTAAGCTAATTGATTGTTTTGTAGCACGCCACAATCCGCATCCACACTACTGTTCCGCATCATCCCCACCACCCACCAAACACTGAACTGTGCCCCCTGCTGTGATTCACAGGATGAGGGAGACAAGGGTGCTGCATTCAGTGGTGGGGAGGCTGCAGCTATGGCCCCTCCCTGCGTAGCAAATTCTAGTATATAGCACGCCACATTCCGCCATCCTCACTACTGGCCCCGGGCATATGTTCCACGACCCCTTCAAAACACACTAACTGATGCCCCCTGCATGTTGTTTACACAGGATGAGGGAGACAAGAGGGTGATGCTGTCAGGTGAGTGGGGGGGTGACAGCTGGGCCCTCCTTCGGTGGTGGAGTGGAATAGTAGAAGGCTGGGGCGCTGGAATCCACCCCTCAGGTGGTGTGGGGATGGTGCCGGTGAACAGAAAGTGTGTGAAGGTGGATCTGATGAGCATCGTCCCAATCCGATAACCTAGAGGTGGGGTACGTGGAGTGCTGGCACGTGAGGGTGTGCCCCGCTAAGTAAGTTCGGAAATTGATGAAATTGAAATTGTTTTACATCCCGTGGTAGAATACCGTTACTCACAGGCGTGATAGTTAAGGAACACCCATAGCGTAAGCCGGGAGCTATGCTAGTAGTTACCACCGTTTTAGGGGCCACTCAGTTAAAAAAATTACACAGCCGATGCCTGACGGCAGGCACCGTTAGCCCAGTCATGCCACGTGCAGCCCTAATACGGGGTTTTTCCAACCCGGTTGGGAAGCACCGACACAATGCAGCGGCAAGACAAAACCTGAGAGGGGGGACGGTTCTGTGTGCTAGCCCGGTATCGACCGGGGTGTGCTCCATAAACGTCTGCAACTGTAGAATACCTGAAAGCTCGTGATGGGGTGGAGTGGACTGTGTCCTGCCAGTTTGAGGGCAAATGATCCTGAAGTCCCGAGTGGTATAGAAGTCAAGAAAAGAAGGTTTGGGAATAGTACAGATGTCAACGCGAGTGTAACTCATAGTGAACGAGGCGATCCAGCCGACTAAGTGGACATTTACTAATTCAACAGTGGGCGTGTTTAAGTGATAAACTTAGTAGCATGGTTGTATCAGAGCAGTATCCAAAGCTCAAGAACCAGGTTCTTATCAGACATTACAGGTAGGAGAGTCTAGTCCGGTAGGACGGCAAGATCAGGTCTCATTCTCTTCCAGTCCGCTACAGTAATATTGGAGGGGCGAACCAGTCAGGGAGACGTTTGCCCAGGACCCCCCTGGGAGGTCCTCTTCCTTGCCAGCGTCCATGATCATTCTGCGGGATCCCAGGGCTCCGGTGCAAAATGGCCTTGTGGATGAGTCGCACTGCGGCGTCATGTCTCTTGATATAGAGCCCCTTGAAAGTCCGGTGTGTGCAGCCCGCAAGGATGTGGCGCCGCTCCGTCCTCACAGGTGTGGCAAATGGGGAATAGGGAGTTCGTGGGTGGGTGAGTGCTGTAATATAAGGGAGTTTCCAGCGGAATGCAAGTTTACGGTTCCCACAGTCTACCCCAGCGGGCTTTAAGGATGTGGAATTTAGTTTTATGTTGGATAAGGGTGAGGGTCCAAAATTGTTACTTGCATGAGGAAGTTGGTGGGAGTGTTATCAGCCCAGGTGGTTGCATAAATCCCTTTAAGAGGGTGTGGCCAAGGTGGCAGCTAGTGGGCAGGTTAGAGGTGATACCTTGTGTAAGGTTAGGTGCTAGGATGCGTGGGGGAATATCTCCCATAGGGTGTGAGAGGAGGTTGAACTGTGGGCCAGTAGACATTGTGGCGGGGGATTTTCCCCAGTGTTGTCAGTAAAATGGTGGAGGCAGGGTGCCAGCTGGCCTTGCGTGCCAGAGTGTCTGCCCTGTCATTTCCAAGGATACCTGTGTGGGAACGGACTTTACAAAGAGTGGTGTGTGAAGCCATGCAGGATGCGTTGAATGAAGGTGTTTTTGAATTGATTGCAGAAGTTCAGTTGAATGGAACGGGTTGTTGTGGTAGGGTCATGAATCATTTTTTTATAAGTTGAAGAGAGCAGAGGCTGTCTGTATGGAGTGTAAGGGATGTGTCATAGTCAATGTTGAGAAGGGCTTGGTGGATGGCTACCAGTTCTGCCCTGTTGTTAGTTTTGGTGCCCCTATCCCCCAGGGTTGATGGTGTAGCTTTGTCCTGCAGCCGGGACATATACTGCAGCACCTATTTACTAGGGTGCCCTGGTTTACCTTTATTAGGCTACCATCTGTGTAGACCTGGAGGCCTGAGGAGGGGGTTAGCTAGGTGAGGACAAGGGTTAGTAGTGGTAAGAAGAGAGGGAGGAGGGTGTTGGTGGAGTGGAGTTTGCCAAGGATTTTTGGCAAGAGATTTGAGTTTCCGGGGGTAAGTAATGACAATGTCAGAGAAGGTAAGAGTGGGAGGTGGAGTGATAGTAGAGGGCTCCCAGGATGAGGAGAGGCTTTGCATGTAGTATGTCCATTGGTCAATAAAATCTGGGAGTTTAGGAAAATAGGTATCTTGGCTGTGGGGGTTGCATATAAGGATGAGGTGGAGTTTGTGGGTGGAGGGTGGAGTGTGAGATTTTGCTGCCAAGCCAAATTTCAGAGGTAGTATAAAATTCAGACTGTGGTCTGGAGTCAATATAGTGAATCCAGGAGTGGTGGAGGAGGGTTTTGTAAGGGGCAGCAAGGTTGTCAGGGAGGAGCATCAGGGTGCAGGTAGGGCTGAGTGTATTTTCAGCATGGTCAGCACTGGCTAGGGCCCACCTTAGAGCTTGGTGTGCTTGTGTCGTGGAGTTAGGAATGTCCACCAGTGAGCCCCCAGTCCAGATGGTAAGAAAGGGGTCTTGGTTGGAGCCAAAGAGCTGATCAGCAGGGCTGGTAGAAGAGAAGCTGGTGAGGCTTTGGTCGTAGCTAAGGGGGTTAGAAGTACGATGGTGAGTAATGCCCAGAGCAGCTGCTACTTGGTAGAGAAAAGGAGAAAGAGTGTTGGTAGCAGCAGGAGCAGCTCTGTATCTGGTGAAGAGGGCAGCTAAGTCAGTGTGGTATGTTCCTCCTTGGGTCAGTTGGTTCCATTTGGTAGGGTGGTGATTTTTGAAGTGGTCATAGTTTTGTTTGAGAGAGGTTAGTCTTTCGTTGGGAATGTGCCCAAGACAGTGACCAGTGGGGTTATAAAGATATGAAACGTTGGTGTGTGTGTGTGTGGATTGGTCATCCAGAGTGGTGAGGATGCCTGTTTGTATATGTAGGCTGAGGGTGGTTGAATGTCCCAGTCTGGGTGCCTGTCGTGTGTGTCAATTTTCAGAAGTTTGTGAACAAGGTTGTGGTTGTCAGCATTAAATCCTGGGGAGGTGGCCCATTGGCCTTGTTGTTGAAGGTTAGTAAGGTGGGTGTCCTTCCTAGGGTTGAGGTGTGTGGTTAATGGGGGAGTAGTTTTTAAAGTGTGGGTTAATTGGTCGTATGCTGGTTGTCCCAAAAGTTCAACAAGGTGAGACGCATGGTGAGATTGGGGTTTCCAATGTATGGTGGAGGTAGTGGAGGTAAGAGATGTGCTGTGGTGGATGCTGTATCCCATGTGTGTGTAGGAGTTGATATGTTCGTTGTGCATGATGGTTGGGGCCCATTGAACGTGGACAACAGTGGAAGTGACTAGTTTGTCGTCGTTGTAGGAGCGCTTGCCCCGCCAGCTCGTGATGTGCAGGGCTTTGTATTGGGATCCGTAGGTAAGGTGGAGCAGGCGCGCCGGTGGTGCAGGTGCGCTGCTGTCGGGGGATGTCATGGCCTCGCGGATCCTGTCAGGGTGTGAGGTGGGAGTTATTCTATATGCACGGTAAAATTTAGAGGTGGGAGGAGTGACGGATCCAGGATTTGCACAAGTAGTGGCGTGCTGCCCAGGTGGCATCACTGCTGGGGCAGCCCCATGCTTGGTGCGCGTGACTGCCTTCGGTCTGCGTGGGCCACGCCCACCATTGGTTTCCTTCCAGGTCCCCAATGGAATCCGCCTCGTAGTCTTGCGTCAGTAACAGTGGCGTGAGGTTGGTAACGCTGGGTGGGTGGGGTGGAGGGTTCGATAGAAGCAGGAGATTTAACGTTATCGGTTGTGTTCTGCGCAATTGCGTTACCGGGCGCAAGTTGTCGGTGTGAGAGGGGAAGTGGGTCAGAGTGTATTGGGGAGGCGACAGTTTGGAGGGAGGAGAGGTGAGCGGTGAGGCGGTTCATGGGACCGTTTGTGGTGTTTAGTAACTTTGTGTAAGGTGATAAGAGAGAGATCTGTAGTGCTGACAAGGTGAGTTCCCATGGGGGTGACCAGGTCATGGTATGAATAGATGGCCAGGTCATGGAATGGAGTCATGAGTGATACAGGGATTGCCTGTGGAGGGAGAGGAAGAGAGTGTATGTTAAGTTTGTCAAGAAGTTCTGTGTCATTCCAAGAAATTGTTATGTCAGATTTTTTAATAATTTCCAGCTGGCGGGCTAGGGGACATATACTTAAGTTGCTTGCGGGATAGAGAGAGAGGATCTAGAGTGGTCATGGTGGAAGTTGATTTATTAAGGAGAGCTCTAGTGAGGATTCCCATGTGACCTTGGTCGTTCATGGACTGGGTGAGGGCTGTTGCAGTAATCTGGGTGTATTCAGTGAGTAGAGAAGGCACCCCTAGTCCTGCCTCTGTTTTAGGGAGGTGGAGTGCTCTTGTCGGAAAAGATCTGGGAAGGGAGCAACAGAGTTTAACTGTTTTTAGTACTGCTCTGTCAATGACGTGAATGTCGGTTAGTGAGAAGGGAGCTACTATCATGGGGTATTTAATAGCTGCTCTGACACATTGTGAAATTATTCGTAAGCATTGGGTGGGGGTTGCCCTGTTTTTAGCTTTGGTGAGGATACTCAGCCCTTTATTGTGAATGGTTTCAATAGTAGAGTGGAGTTGAGTTTTCCAATTTAAGGTAAGTGAGATGTGAACCCCCAAGTATTTGTAGGCTTGGTCAGGGCGGCTGGTAGGTAGCATAGGAGTTTCCTAGTGGAATTTTATCTAGCCTTGTTTGAGAGTGTTGTTGTGAGTAGGTTGAGAGGGGTGTGATTTGTGGAGTATGCCACTGACCACACATTTGGTGGCGTTAAGAGGAATGCCCGACCAGATGCTAAAGTTTGAACTTTACCACATTGGATGCGAAGGTCCTCTGAGCTGCCGGTTAGGACAGCAGTGTCGTCAGCATACCCCAAGCTGCTGGTGTGGTGTTCATCTGCTGTTTCGGAGGGTAGGGATGCTGCTCTGTATCCTCGTCCCCCAGAACGGAGCCATCTGTGTAGGGGTTCTAGAAAGATAATGAAGAGTAGGGGGGAGAGAGTATCCCCCTGGATGGTGCCCCTAGTGATGGGGATGGGGGAGCCAGGTGTATTGTTAAGGAGAATATGTGTAGTAGAGTTTGTGTAGATTCCTTTAATAGTGTCTATAGTGTCGTGGGTGTAACCCAAGCTGTGCATGATGCAGAGAAGTTTTTGGTGATCAATCATGTTAAAGCAGAGCTAAAGTCGAAGTAGGCAGCATAGAAGTCCTGGTGGAAGAGGGCAGCGTCCTCAATGTTGTGGAGTAGGTTCAAGAGTTGTCTATAGGTACTTTTGTCTTTTCTGAAACCTTCTTGGCAGGCGCTAAGAATGTGGTTGGTTTCAGAGTAGGTAGTAATAGTGTTAGTAACAAGGGAGGTCCAGAGTTTGGCTACAGCATTGTTAAGGCCTATTGGCCTGTAGTTTTGAGGTAAGCAAGGATCTGATTTTTTGTAGAGCATGACTGTGTGTGAGGTTTTCCAGCAGTCTGGTGTTTCTCCCAGGATCCATACTAGCTGCATGAGTTTGTGTATGATGAGGTGCATTTCCTGTGGGAGGCACATAAGTAATTCATTAGGTATGCCGTCTGGGCCAGTGGCTTTGTTGGTAGAGAGTTTCCTAATACAGTCAGCATAGGTGGTTGAGGAGGAGAGAAAGGTGTAGGGAGAGGCAATGTTTTGTATGGAGTTGGCTGGAGTTTCCAAGTGGTATTTGTCTGTGTGTGTTTCCCATGGAGGGGGGGTGGCGTGTCGTGTATAGTCATCTGAGATGGGTGGAGTGGGAGGTGACATGAGTTTTCCCATATGTTTAGTCATAACTTCCAAGAGACCCTGGGTGCTAGTGCTGAGTGTGTGTGTGGATGCGTCCAGTAGAGCAGTGGGTGTGTGTGTGTGATTTTCAGGAGAGAAAATATACCTGTGAGTTTGTCGTGCTTGTGTGCTGAGGCGGCGTCGGAATTTCTTAATTGAGGCGGTTGCTCTCTCCTCTTTGAGCACAACCTGCATGTGACGTAATTCTGTAATACTTTGTTTAATATCAGCAGTTAAGGAGAGACAATAGTCAGAGAGGAGTAACTTTTGAAAGTGCTGTTGTATTTTAATTTTAGTGGTGGGCGAGTATGTGCCTGCCGTGTGAGGTGTGCTTCTAAGTTCCATGTATTGTTGTTGGTCAAGGTGATTGGAAGCTGTTCGGAGTGCTTTAATGTGTTTAATATGGTAGTTAAGTCTTCTGTAGGTTTTGGCAGTTTGTCTTGGCAGGAAGGTGCCTGGTGTACTAGGCTTGGTAGGGCAGGTGTCAGTCATGATGGAGAGAGCTTGGTGAAGAGTGACCATGAGATGATTTGTCATGCTGTTAAGGTCTTCTGGTTTGGTGGCTTTGAGTTCTTGTCTAATAGATTGAATGTGTGCAGATGTTTTATCTTCTCCCAGTAAAGTTTGTGCTATATTCCAGGCTTTATCTATGTTAATGTGGCTGTGCTGGAATTGATGGAGAAATTGATTAGAGATGGCTTCTTTAGCTTTGGCCATGTCTTGTTGCTTGAGGGGAAGCTGCAGTTGAGGTGTTGGATTGTGAGGTGGTATGTCAAGGTTAGGAGGGGGAAAGAGAGAGGAGGTAATGTGTTGTTCCAGGGTCAAGTGGTCCAGTGTGTCTCCCATTTGGTGTGCAGTTTCTGTCACCGTGGTTGCAGTTGGGGGGTTGATGAGAATGATGTCATCTATCCTGCTACTGTAGGAAGTGTTGTCTGAGTAAGTGTGGGGACGTGGTGACGGTTGAATGTGAATTGGATATTTATTAAGGTGTTGATAGTGGGGCTGGTCCTCCAGGTGCTTGATTGTGTTGCTTCTATCAGTAAGGTAGTAGGCTGCATTCCAGTCTCCCCCTGCAATATAGTGATGAGAGGGTTTTTGGGATATAATGTAGTGAATGTGTTCATAAATTCGGGCTCTTTTGGCAGGGTCATTGCAGGGCATGTAGACGCCTGAAATGTGGGTAGTGTTGTTAATAGTTTGATGAGTGAGATGACCAGCTATGTCAGTGGGGACTTCATGTTTAATTGGATGTGTAGTAAGAGTCTTTTTTATAAGTGTGATAACTCCAGCTGAGCGGGTTACAATGTTGTCTGCATTGGTAGCTTGCTTAATGGTTTTGCTGCTGTGATGAAAGTGGTAGTCAGATAGGTCTTGTTTGATCATATTAATTATACCTGTGTTGTTAGAGGTGAGTTTTGTTTCGGTGAGAATAGCAATGTCTGGCTCATTAGTTCGAATATGGTCGTAGAGTGTTTCCCAGGATGAGAAGATGCCTCTGCAGTTGGAAGTGATAATGTTAGTGAGATAGAGTGCAGTTTGCTGCTGTTGAACAGGATATGAGGTAGTGTGGGTTATTTTAATTCTTTTCGTTGGAAGGGTTTTTGTGGTGAGTCTGGGGGGAGCAGGTTTCTTGGTAGGAGGTTCTGCTCCAAAGATCCTGCTCTGGCGCATCTTGTTGCTGTCGGGTATGGCAGGTCTAGTAGGGATAGGAAGGTTTAGTCTTGGGAGGTTGAGTTGTATCCCTGGTTGTTTTTTTGGTGGTCGGTGATTTATGTGTAGAGTTTGAGTGGAGGGAAGTGGGGTTGCAACGGGTAGAGGTTCTTTTAGGTTTCTTAGATTTGGGAGGCTCCTCATCATCAGAGACAAGGTCTACAGTTTTCTGTAGGAGCTGGGGGCTCTGTAGGATCTGCAGGGTGAATGTGATCTGTAGGGTGTGGAAGGTCTGAGAGAAGTTGTTGAAGTTGTGAGGAGTCTGTAAGATCCATCTGGTCTGTAAGATCTATCTGGTCTGAGAAGTCGGTAGCATTGTGAGTAAGAGTGGTAGGTAGGTCTATAATGATAGTTTGAGTTGGGTTGTTTGGTTCATAGTAAATTTCAGGCTGGAAAAGTTGAGGGCAGGGTAGTCCAGATGTGTCTGTAAGGGTGTAAATGTGCCCTTGAAGATGTTGCCAGTCAGGAGGCTTCAGGGGATAGGGGCCTTCAGAGTTCATATCCCACCACTCACCTTCCAGTTGCTTAATGGCCTTAGCATGTCCATATCCAGAGTGATAATGTAGGAGGAAGCAAGAGCAGTTGGTAGGGATGCGTTGTAGGATCTGCATCTGTGAGCTGCCCAGCATGATACCTTCAGAGTAGGTCAGTGAAGTCCCTGCAATTTCTGTGTGGGGGCTAATATGGTGGGGAATGTATCTTGGGTTGGTGTGCTTAGTAAGGAGGCCAAGGTGAGATTTGTTGGAAGAAAGGTAGAAATTAATAAGATTGCTAGTATAGTTACCAGTGAGACTGTCATAGTGCCCTTCTAGGGTCCATTGTTGGCACGTATAGTTGCGCACATGAGTGTCTAATTTTACAGAAAAGTCTAGGATTTCGTCAAGATCAAGAGCTTTGTACCCAGGTAAATGTTGATGGAGTGTATTTGGCAGTTGGAGTCGATTTGGGGTTCCCAATATGGGAGATTGGTGCGGTGGGTGGTCTGGGTTGTTTGTACGGCGGGGGTGGGGGTGGTGGCTTGGTCCTCCTCCATGGGGTCCTCCGGGAGGTCCTCCTCCATAGGGTTGATGGGGTTGTGATCTAGCCATGCTTCATTGGGTTGTCCTGGTTGTAGTGTATAGGTGTGGCCCTGGATGCTCGCCCATTTACGAGGGGTGTTCAGGAGAATGGGTTGGTGGTTGAGAGAGTCTATCAAGTACCACTCACCCTGGAAGTGTTTGATTGTGGCTGCATGGCCAAATACCGTGCTGAAGTTGAGTATGCATGCCTGGTGGGGGTGGAGGCGCTCTAATATCTGTTCCTTTGTGCTGCCCGGCATGATGCCCTTGGGGTATGTCTCTCGGTGTCCATGGTTAGGAAGGGGAAGCTGAGCAGGGGTGTAAGGGGGGTTATACAGCGGGGTGAGGATGCCCACAATGGGGTGGTGTAGATGCAGGAAGGAGCTAAGCAGGGGGACTGAGAAGTTGCCCTGGCCATGTCCAGTTGTGTAGTGCTCGTCCCTAATTCTACAGCGGCTGGTGTGGAGGTGATCAGCGTATGCGAGGATAGCTAGGGGTTCTATGTACGGACCTCCTAGGTAGGTATTTATGGCGTGGGACTGGCAGAAATTATATGCTTGGGGTTCCCAGTATGGGAGGTGGGGTTGGGAGGGGAGAAGAGGGAGGGGGAGAGGGGGTTGGTCTCCTCCTCTACACGTGGGGTGGGGGGGTGGGCAGTTGGATCTGGATGTGTTTAGGCTGGTGGGGATGGCTGGGTGGGGGAGGCTGTTGGTGGCCTGGGGACCCCCAAGTTGGCTATTCATTGAGTGCCTGGCAGACGTCGAATACTTGAGGTTCCCAGTATGAGGGGTGGGGCGGGGGGTAGGGGGGTATGGAGTGGGGGCGAGGTCTGACCCCTTCCTCTACAGGTGGGGTGAGGGGGCAGGCAAGCGGGTTGAGGTGTAATTAGGCTAGTGAGGATGGTGAGGTGTATGAGGCTGGTGATGACCTGGGGAGTCATGAGGTAATACAAGCAGGTGGTTACCGGGAGGTAATATAATAGCATGGAGGTTCCGATGATGAGGCAGGGGGCGGCAGGGGACCACGTCTTCTTACATGAGCATCTCCGTGCCTTATAGATAAAAGCCTTGCTGCCTCTTCCCTGTCTACGTCTAGTAGCTCTGTTTAGGGTAGGGGGGGGGCAGTCTGGCAGGGTCAGGTAGATGCATGTGGTGATTAATTCCCATCCCGCTATTATAATGTTCCATAGTATGAGCCACTGGGCCCATGCGTCTGAGGCATAGGGAGTGAGCCACCACCGAAAAATACTAGAAATGGTATCACCACGGGGGCACATGCTCAGGTATGGATTTACCCAGGAGTGTCTTTGGGTCATCCTCTGATCACACCTAGGTTGCACATGGTGTACATATTGGGCCAGGGTGCCTACTCTATCTACTTTACTATGTTGGGCGTGTACAGCCTTTTTCTGCTGACTACTGGTCCCCTTCCTACTGGTCCATCTGGAGCGGTAGGGGTATCCCCACGTGTGTCCACACATCCAGCTGGCTGTCCTAGGGCAGGTCCTTTGCTGGTGATGTTGCTGACCACTTACTACTTCCTCAATGCCTATTGGTGGGTAGAGGGGGGTTGGGAGTTGGGGGTTGGTTTGCATTGTTGTGATACTCGCGGTTGTCTGGCTTTTGGTCAGTTCATCTCCAAGAAGTAGTTGGTGGTTGGTTGGGTGGGGGTGATGTTGCTTGGGGGAGTTACTATAGACATTGCGGTGCATGGGTGTGTTACCTTGTTGGTGCCGCTACCGCTGCCAAACGCAGGCCTTCCATGGGGCTGGGACTGGGACAGGGATGAGGCCTTAGGAGGGATGGGCGCCGTGCCGAATTGAATGAGGTCGAAGACCTCTTCTTCCTCCAGGACATTGGCCTGCTTAGCAGATGTTGGCTCTTGGGTGGGTGCTGGCGGCTTCCACAGGATGAGGCTGGCTATGGTGTTGGCCATAGTCGAGCGGTTCATGATCTTGGCCACTTCCATGCCGGCCACGGCGGAGGCCCTTCTTGTGGCATCATTCAGCCAGTCGGAGTAATCCTTGGGGTGGGCCTCTGGGATGGTGGCAAGGAAGATCCCAATCATCCGGTACGAATCATTGTTGGCTTCGTTCTCCAGGGGATTGCGCCTGATCTCTTGTTGCGTGCGTTTCATGGCGTTTGCTAGGGCAGGCTCCAAGCTGGTGAGATGGACAGTTGAAGTGGTTCCTTGGTCATTCTGCGTCTTCGCACCCCTTGCCAGGAGAGCAAGCCTGACAAGGCATGCCATCCGGGAGTCGGTCATGTAGATGGTCCAGTGTTTGGATTTGTCAGTCTCCTGCTTGTGGGTGCTCCCCATCATGTGGTGTGGGATGCCTGTGTAGTCATAGACCGCCTTTCTGTGATCTGCAACAGGCTTGGCGGTGAGGATGTCGGTGGCAACCACGTTTAGGGGACCCCCATCCTCCCCCAGGGCTTGTTGCACAAGCAATCCTTTATTGCGGAGGGTGTTGTTGGGGGAGCTCAGCAGTGCACCCACCCATTCCATAACCATGTCAGTTAGTGCGATCTGGATGCCCGCCACTATCTGCATGATGACGTCATTGCTAGCTGTGGCCAGTCCAGGGCTGGCGGTGAAGTGAATGGCCCGCGATGCTATGTGGGGGGGAAGGGTCGCCCATGTGAGGTAGATGCTGACCATCTTGTCGACATAGATGTGGATGGGAAGGGCTTCGTGGGCACTTTTTGCCATGTCCTCAGAGGGGTACTTCAAGCAGTACGTGCTACCTTTGACATGGTTGACATTGGCGTTAGTCCACTGGGCCTGTGGCATATTGGCAGTCTTCTGGCCCAACATTGCGTACTCTTGTAGTGTCACCTCGTCCGAGCTCAGGTGATGGAAGGACTCAGTGTTGGGTGTCACGGGGGTTGTTAGGAGTTCGTGTGGGCCGTTGTCATGCCAATTGCGGATGGAGGGTAAAAGGTCAGCCAGCTCCATGGGGATGGCGTTGGTCTCGCTATCACCTCCATGGGCTACTTGGTCCTCACCGTCTTCCCTAGCCCGTTTGGTTGCCGCTTGCTTTGGGCTGAAGAGCCTTGCGTCAGGCTTGTGTTCATGGTGGAGGAGGTCCATGTATGCCCCTGTTTGGATGAACTCCCCTAACGCCATGGCCAGTGCAGCTGTCCTCAGCCCAGCCAGCATGCTCCAGATATCATGGAGGCCATTTCCATTTGTCATGTTGCTTGGGACGATGGTCGGGTTGTGGATGCACACAGATGCAGAGACGTGCAGCGAGTTGCTCTTAGTAAATACGCCGGCAGGCACGTCGACGAGAAAGGCTGGTGCACCATCACGGTACTTGCTTGACATGCCAGCCTGGATAGTGGCCACGCCCCGGTTTGTGGTAGTTGGTTTCAGGAGTGGCCACATGCTTGAGTGGCCAAGTCCTTTCCTAAGGAAGTAGGGGAAGTCTTCCCTAGGAACGTTGAGTTTGATCTCCCAAACTCTGGGGGGATCCTTCTGCTGGCTGATGCCTGTCAGGTCAATACCCTGGATGATGCTGCGGGGGCTCTCCCCGGGGGTGACGGTGATGTCTGAGAAATCATGAGTCAGTCCCTTGAAGACCTCGTCCTTTGTTTTTGCCGACTTGATTCCCTCTGGTAGGGTGTCCTCGGGGGCCGTGACAGCTATCCCGCTAAGCCTCATGGGGACCATCGATGCACTCGTCATGAGGCCAGAGCAAAACACATGGTTGATTCCCATAGCCAATGCTGCGGGGTCGAAGTAATCCATTGGTGTCCTATCTTGGTAGATATGGACAGCAGGGTTGTGTAGCATTCCCTCTTTCATCATGACGTTCATGTGCTTCCCCATTGCAGCCTTCTCGTCGGTGATGGGGCCTCGGATGTGGTTTACGGAGGAGGTCCACACTATGATGCCCTTGGAGTGGATGGTGCAGAGATCTGCAGGGCAGGTGGGGGACATGCTTTTAGAGTGGGCGTTTGTATTGAGTTGTCCTTTATTGGGAATAGGCTCGTTGTCTTCAAGGGGGAAGACATCTGCTTTGTGGGGATAGGGCTTTTGCTTCTTTAGGGAGGGACGTGGTGCTTTTTGGGGGGAGGGCTGCTGCTTCTGAATGAGTAGACTGGATGCTTTTGGGGAGAGGGGCTTTAGCTTCTTTGTGGGAAGGCTTGTTACTTCTTTGGGGGAAGATTTGTGCTTCTTTGGAGGAAGGCTTGTTGCTCCTTTGTAGGAAGACTTGCTCGTTTGTAGTGAGGCTTGTTGCTTCTTTGTAGGAAGACTTGTGCTCGTTTGTAATGAGGCTTGTTGCTTCTTTGTAGGAAGACTTGTGCTCGTTTGTAATGAGGCTTGTTGCTTCTTTGTAGGAAGACTTGTGCTCTTTTGGAGAGAGGCTTGTGCTCCTTTGGGGGGAGACTTGGTGTTTGTTATGATGATGACTTTTTGGTGGGGGCATGCTGTGTGTGAAGGGTCGTACGATGGTATGATTGCAAGGTGACATGGTCTCTTCAGGTGGGTATTGACAGCCAGTTAGTGATCTAGATTTTGGGTGTTGGCATGGTCACCTGGTCGCATGGTTGCATGGTTGAGAAATCGTCTCATGTGGGTCCTGGCGGCAGGTTGGTACGTCTTCATACTCCCCCACTAGTTCCCCCCCCACCAGGTGGTGCACATCAAAAACACCCGTTTCATACTTACTACCTGCTTTATCTGATAATTGTTCACAAGTTTGAGCTTCAAACACGTCTACATATTTCCCCACCCGTTCACTCCCCACCAGGTGGTGCACATCAAAAACAACCCTCACAGCACCGATCTCCCCCCCCCTCCCCCCCCGCCACCACCACCACCACCAACACCACCAACAACAACAACAACAACAACCACCCCACCAACAACAACATCCACTTCAACACCTGCATTCTAATCTCCTGCTTTATCTGATAATTGTTCACAAGTTTGAGCTACAAACACATCTACATATTTCCCCACCCGTTCACCCCCCACCAGGTGGTGCAAATCAACAATTGGCAGAAGGAGCGCTTTGTACGGCGTGTGGTGAGCAGCATGTTTGGGACCATCAAAAACAAGCGGATCACTTTGTTAGGTGAGTGAGCAGGTGGTTCTATTAAAACAAATGTGAAGATTAAAAACAAATCACTGTGCAGGTTGGACCTTCAACGAGGACACAACAGATACTCGAGAGACCCCGTCCAATGACGTCCAATGACTACCGTATTCTATTATATTAAAACAAATGTGAAGATTAAAAAAACGCTGTGCAGGTTGGACCTTCAACAAGGACACAACATATACTCGAGAGACCCCGTCCAATGACGTCCAATGACTACCGTACTCTATTATATTAAAACAAATGTGAAGATGAAAAAAATCACTGTGCAGGTTAGACCTTAAAGAAGGACACAACAGATACACGCAAGACCAATGATGTCCAATGACTATTCTATTATATTAAAACAAATGTGAAGATTAAAAAGACGCTGTGCAGGTTGGACCTTCAACGAGGACACAACAGATACTCGAGAGACCCCGTCCAATGACATCCAATGACTACCGTATTCTATTATATTAAAACAAATGTGAAGATTAAAAAAACGCTGTGCAGGTTGGACCTTCAACGAGGACACAACAGATACTCGAGAGACCCCGTCCAATGACGTCCAATGACTACCGTATTCTATTATATTAAAGCAAATGTGAAGATTAAAAAAATGCTGTGCAGGTTGGACCTTAAAGAAGGACACAACAGGTATTGCGAGACCTATGATGTCCAATGACGTTGCTCGGGGTCTGTTGAGCGATAGTGCCAAGGTAGTGGTCTATGGCCTTGGAGGCAAACAAACAAACTAACTAACTTACAAGCAGACAAACAAACAAACTAACTAACTTACAAGCAGACAAACAAACTAACTAACTAACTTACAAGCAGACAAACAAACTAACTAACTAACTTACAAGCAGACAAACAAACTAAGTAACACACACACACACACACACACACACACACACGCGCACACACACACACGCGCACACACACACACCACACACACACACACACACACACACACACGCACGCACACACACACACAAATGAAGACAAGACGATAATAATATTAAAAGATACAAACAAAATGTGAAGATAAAAACAAATGTGAAGATAGAAACAACTCACTGTGCAGATTGGGCCTTCAAGAAAGACACAACAGACACACGCGAGACTCCGTCCAATGACTTTTCTATTCTATTATACGAATCACTGTGCAGATTGGACCTTCAAGAAAGACACAACAGACACACGCGAGACTCCGTCCAATGACTTTTCTATTCTATTATACGAATCACTGTGCAGATTGGACCTTCAAGAAAGACACAACAGACACACGCGAGACTCCGTCCAATGACTTTTCTATTCTATTATACGAATCACTGTGCAGGTTGGACCTTCAAGAAAGACACAACAGACACAAGAGAGACTCCGTCCAATGACGTTGCTCGGGGTCTGTTGAGCGATGGTGCCAAGGTAGTGGTCTATGACCCGAGGGCCCCGGCTGACGTCATCTGCCGTGACGTGGCAGCGCCCGTGTACCACTGGGACAGGCCGCACGCGGGGAGTCCGTCAGTGTCAGCTAACACACTCAACATGGTGAGTTGTTATGGTGGGGGTGGGGGGGTGTGAGGGTGTGAGGGTGGGGGGTGGGGGGGAGTGTGTGGGTGGGGGGCAGCTGGGTGGGGGTGGTGTGGTGTGAGGGTGGGGGTGTGTGAGGGTGGGGGGGGGGGGGGGGGGGGGGGGGGGGGGGGGGCAGCGCCCGTGCACCACTGGGACAGGCAGCATGCGGGGAGTCTAGGGCGCGCAGAGCTTAGGCCCATGGCGCCACTTTTATGTAAGGGCAACGACGCTTTCGGCGAATTTCATCTTCCATACTGCATCATAGCAAGAGTACTTGGGCTCAACTTTAATTGCATCTTCTCAGACAGCTCCATGTCTAAGGCCAGGCTCGGTGGTGGAGCGAGATCGGAACTCGGGTCAGAGCCAGGCTGGTGATCTATTCCCGGTGTGCGACGTTCAAATGGTTAAGTCATCGGACCAAGTTGCAAGCTTTGTCTAGGTAGCCACAAAGCATACTTGGGGATGCATAGGGTACACCTACATGTAGGGGGGAAGGTCTAGCTAGGCCTCATGGGGACCATGAGCACTCCCCACATAGGCAAGCCTTAATAGGGGTGCCTAGGCAGTGTCATGTGGCATACATCTGCAAGTACATGGCACATGTTGCACACCTTGCAGCTCTACCTCCTATGGATGTGTACTCCATGTATTCCCCAAACAGGCCACATGGGCACCCAACCATAGCTTGCAACTTGGTCCGTTCACTTGTACGTTTTTAAGGTCCACCCTTGGTTTGTGTGTGTCACGTGAATAGCCTATTTACATCAAATTTGAGGCATGGGAATACAAGGAGAACCCAGCAAAAGGATGGCCATGCACCACATCATTAAATTACTTGTAAAAAGGCCCAACTGCAGCCCATACACAATGTGATGAATCCATCTTCACATGAAATATACAAAAATAAACATACATGGGCTTAAACTTTGGGGACCCTAGTCTGTCAGATTCATCTAACACACTGAACATGGTGAGTTGTTATGTGGGTGGGTGGGTGGGTGGGGGTGGGGGTGGGGGGGGGTAGCACCGGAGACCACTAGAACGAATCACATGAGGGGAGTCCGGCGATGTCAAGTTCTTTTTCTGGTGGCCATGTTAACCTCACGACTAGTAATAAGGCGTCACATGTATTTATTTATTTATTTATTTATTTATGTATTTATTTATTTATTTCTATATTTATTTATTTCTATATTTATTTATTTATTTATTTATTTATTTATTTATATATTCATTTATGTATTTATTTGATCCCT
The DNA here is from genome assembly GCA_013435795.1 of Chlamydomonas sp. ICE-L. Taxonomy (NCBI): domain Eukaryota; kingdom Viridiplantae; phylum Chlorophyta; class Chlorophyceae; order Chlamydomonadales; family Chlamydomonadaceae; genus Chlamydomonas; species Chlamydomonas sp. ICE-L. The sequence goes on along the minus strand of JACBWV010000552.1, from coordinate 4,983,850 downwards.
TGCAGGTTGATGTAGCGAGCTGTCCGTGAGGCGTGCGACGGCGCACACGCGTTGTGTGATCCCTTGCACGCCAAAATGTATTGGTGGTTGGCCTCAGTACAAGCAAACAGGCTGGCCCTCTTAACCTCACAACTCGTAGTAAGGCGAAACATTTATTCATTGATTTATTTGTTTGTTTATTTATTTATTTATGTATCTGATCCCTTGCAGGTTGACGTAGCGAGCTGTCCGTACGAGGCGTGCGCTGGCGCACACGCGTTGTGTGTATGCACCGAGTGGGATGAGTTCAGCACATATGATTATCAGGTGCGTTGCCCAAGGTGGGACATACTGGTCGCTATTGCGCTATTGGCCACCCCTTCCCCACCACACACACCACACACACATCACCCCCCCCCCCCCCCCCCCCCCCCCCCCCCCCCTCACCCTTCCCCTCCTATACACACACACCCTCCCCCCCCTCCCCCCCCACTCACACACACATCACCCCCCTCCCCCCCACGCACACACATCACCCCCCCCCCACCCCCCTCCCCACACCCCACACCCACACAAACACGCACACATCCCCCCCCCACCCACCCACCCCCCCATAGACACACACACACAGCCTCCTGTTAGCAAGCCGTAGCCTACAAGTAATGTCATTCATAAAATATATAAAATAAAATATGAATATTGTAGGTTCTGTAAACAGTGGCTCCAGTGCAAGCAAACAGGCTGGCTGGCCCCCTCAACCTGATGCATCGTCATAATGCGTATTACTTATTTATTTGTTTATGTATTATTTATTTATGTATTTATTTATTTATGTATTTATTTATTTATTTATTTATTTATTTATTTATTTATTTATTTATTATTATTATTTATTATTATGTATTATTTATTTATTTATTTATTTATGTATTTATTTATTTATGTATGTATTTATTTATTTGTTTGTTTACATAAGCTGGTACACACTTAAGTCCCCCCCTCCCCCCCCACCCCCCCTCTCACCCCCCACCGTTCCCTGGCCTGTCAATGACTAAACCCTAAACCATCTAAACCATAAACCCTAATGTAATGTGATGTAATGTAATGTAAAAATCATGATCAAATTAAATAAATAAATAAGTAAAAAGTATGGTCCATGTGACCCCCTCTAAAAGATCATGCACCACTTGCCTGAAAGAGGATGTAACGCTTGCCTTAAAGATCGTGTACCGCTTGCCTTAAAGATCTTGTACCGCTTGCCTTAAAGAGGATGTACGCCTCCATGGCCAAGCCAGCCTTTTTTGTTCGACGTATTTAGTCATCCATGATAAAACGCACAACTTCAATGTTGAATCAGAAACAAGTACCTCTCGTTCTGGTATTAAAACTATTACGTATGCGAATTGGATGATGTTAGAGGATAGAAACCATAGTTCAACGTACACTAACTTATTAAACAATAGGGATGATATTGAATGCATAGCAAGACTACGGCTTCGAGCTCACAACTTAAATGTCGAATCACAAAAGACTACCTCTCGTTCTTGTAGAATTTGCAGGTGCTGTGATATAGTGGTTGACGGTAGATGACTGGTCTAAGATGAAATGCATTTCGTATTAGAATGTCCGTTATACGCTAAAGAATAGGAATTTATTTTTGAGAAAATGAACATTGAACCTGAATTGGTGGATAAAAACTCCAGCATGAAGCTGGTCATGAATCCTGATTCCTTTGAAGGATGGATGGAAATACTTAAAACACTTTTTTAAATGCGACAATAATCATCCCAGCCGAGATGCTGATTTAATTATATTGTAAAATTAAATTATCACTGTAGCACGAACTCAGGGCCCTTGTCGGTTAAACGATTGTTTGGGGTCCAGTTCATCAGTGCTTTTTCTTTTTAAGCCCCTCCTATAGATTTGCAAGTCCCTTAAGCCTATCTGGCCTACCCCTGGACTGTAACATACATACATACATACCATGATGCGTTGGGCATTATACATAAGACCAGATACACTCATATAGAGTCACTCACCCCCCCACATCTAGTAACCCCCCCCCATCCCCCCCCCCCCCCCACACACACACACACACACACACACACTAGGCTTGTTCAAAAGTCCCGATGCTGACGAAAATTAATTGGGCTAACAAGCTTTACTGTACCTGTCGCCTTACACACTGGGCTATTTGGGGAATTCATGACGCAAACTCACTGCGCTACACTTCATCTCTCTCCAATACCCAAGCCTGTAGAAGAGCTTTTATGTTTGATCTATACCACGCGATTTCGGCCGTTTTTGTATTTCGCCGCTTTTAAGCCCCTGCGAGCATGTCGTAGCATGGTGGGATTCGAGTGCTTTCCACATGGTTTGTAAACCAGACTCGTGTTGCATGCACAGGATACACCAATCAAAATCTGAACTGTCTCTTGGAGATGGGGTTCCATGCAAGGTGCCAAGTGCTCATGTAGGATACTAGGTAAATAGAGACTAGAGGCATCCAAGTGAGCATGTGTGCCCACAGCACACACCAACATCAGAGTACCACACTATGTGAAGTAGCCTGGACCTCTAGATACATCCATGCATGCAATAGGTAATTTGGGGAGGGGGTGCATTGTGTACTATAAGGGACTTGTGGCATGTCCCAAGCATCCATGCTACTTGACTAGCCCAATGGAAAACAAAAGTACCAACTGCTTTATATCTTTCTTGTCAAGGCTTTTTACAGTATATAGTTTATAATGGGACATGCATAAAACTAATCATCACACAAGCACTCATCCTGCATAGTACCTGTGTGGTTTAATAATGTTGCTGTCCTGATTTATTTTTTAGAAACATCCAAAGACTTTTGAACAAGCCTGCACTAACACACACCTCCCATACACCCATCCATCAGGCCCCCACACATCCACCCATCACCCCCCACACAAACACACACAAACACACACACACTAACACACACACACTAACACACACACACCTCCCCTACACTCATCCATCAGGCCTCCACACATCCACCCATCACTCCCCACACAAACACACACCTCCCATAAACTCATCCATCAGGCCCCCACACATCCACCCATCATCCCCCACACAAAAACACACCTCCCATAAACTCATCCATCAGGCCCCCCACACATTCCCCCATCATCCCCCACACAAAAACACACCTCCCATACACTCATCCATCAGGCCCCCACACATACACCCATCAGCCCCCACACAAAAACACACCTCCCAAAAACTCATCCATCAGGCCCCCACACATCCACCCATCATCCCCCACACAAAAACACACCTCCCATACACTCATCCATCAGGCCCCCACACATACACCCATCAGCCCCCACACAAACACACACCTCCCCTACACTCATCCATCAGCCCCCCACCCATCCACCCATCACCCCATACACAAACTCGCACACACACAAACACAAACACAAACACGCACACAAAGTCCACACACAAATACACAAACACACACAAACACATGCACCTATCCCCCCCCCCCCCCCCCCCCCCACACACACACACACACACACACACACACCACACCCTCCCTGCCCTGCAGAGGATCTTCTCCTCAATGACGAAGCCAGCCTTTGTGTTTGACGGACGGAACATATTGGACCACAAGGCTCTGCGTGCGATTGGTTTCATCGTCTATGGCTTGGGCCGACCCCTGGACCCATACCTCACTGAACACATGGAGGGCTCGAGGTTTTAGATGATGATGATGATGATGATGATGATGGTCTATATGCAGCAGCTTCTAAGCAGATGCGCTTGGGCCGACCCCTGGACCCATACCTCACTGAATACATGGAGGGCTCCAGGTTTTAGAGGGCATCGTTTTATTCTGGGATGCATGCAGCAGCTTCTAGGCAGCTTCCCTTGGGCCGGCCCCTGGGCTCCTGGCTGACTAACCACGTGGAAGGCTCCAGGTTTTATATGATGATGATGATGATGATGATGATGATTACATTTGTCCTGGTGCCCTACTCGACTCCAAATGTGCCCGCAGCTAAACGGAGCAAAGGGAGACTTATAAGAAGGCAGTGTTTATACTTTGGTCTATATGTAGCAGCTTCTAAGCAGCTTCTAAGCAGCTGCGCTTGGGCTAATCCCTGGACCACTACCTTACTGAACACATGGAAGGCTCCAGGTTTTAGAGGGCACTGTTTCATCCTGGGCTACAGGTAACAGCTTCTAGGCAGCTGCACCTGGGCCTCCCCCTGGACCCCTACCTCAGAGCGCACAGGAGGCTTCAGGTTCTAGAGGGCATTATTTTATTCTGGGCTACATGCAACAGATTCTAGGCAGCTGCACCTGGGCCTCCCCCAGGACCCCTAGCTCACGTAGCACACAGGAGGCTTCAGGTTTTTGAGGGCATTGTTTTATCCTGGGCTACATGCAGCAGCTTCTAGGCAGCTCCCCATGGGCCAGCCCCTGGGCTCCAGGCTTTAGAGGGCACCATGTAGATGTCGGGCTACGTACAGTAGCTTCTAGGCAGCTACCCTTGGGCCAGCCCCTGAGCTCCTTGCTGACTCATCACATAAAGGGCTCAAGGCTTTAGAGGGCACCATTCAAATGCTAGGCTAGGTGCAGTAGCTTTTGGGCAGATCTCCTTGGTACAGCCCCTCGCTGACTCATCACATAAGGGGCTCCAGCCTCCAGGCTTTAGTGGGAACCATTTAGATGTTGGGCTACGTGCAGTAGCTTCTAGGCAGATCACCTGGGTCCGGCTCCTTGCTGACTCACCACATGGAGGGCTCCAGGTTTTAGAGGGCAGTGTTTTATCCCGGGCTACATGCAGCAGCTTCTAGGCAGCTCCCCTTGGGCCGGCCCCTGGGCTCCTGGCTGACTCACCACATAAAGGGCTCCATGCTTTAGAGGGCACCATTTAGATGTTGGGCTACGTTCAGTTTCTAGGCAGATCTCCTTGGTACGGCTCCTTGCTGACTCACCACATGGAGAGCTCCAGGTTTTAGAGGGCATTGTTTTATCCAGGGCTACATGCAGCAGCTTCTAGGCAGCTGCACCTGGGCCTCCCCTTGGACCCCTACATTAGTGGACACATGGAGTGCCCTAGGTTTTAGAGGGTAGTGTTTTATCCTGTGCCACATGCAACAGCTTCTAGGCAGCTCCCCTTGGGCCGGCCCCTGGGCTCCTGGCTGACTGAACACATGGAGGGCTCCAGGTTTTAGAGGGCACCATTTATATTTTGGGCTACGTGCTACATGCAGCAGCTTCTAGGCAGCTCCCCATGGGCCAGCCCCTGGGCTCCTGGCTTTAGAGGGCACCATTAAAATGCTAGGCTACGTGCAGTAGCTTTTAGGCAGATCTCCTTGGTCCGGCTCCTTGCTGACTCACCTCATGGAGAGCTCCAGGTTTTAGAGGGAACCATTTATATTTGGGGCCACGTGCTACTTGCAGTAGCTTCTAGGCAGCTCTGGTAGCGTGCAGAGACTTGGGCAGATGAATGCATGATGAGGCATGGGCTAGGGGATAGGGTAGGGCACAGCTTGAGGCACTGACTAGACTAAAATATATAATATATTAAATTATCACTGTAGCACGAACTCAGGGCCCCCGTTGGTAAAACGATTGTTTGGGGTTCAGTTCATCAGTCCTTTTTCTTTTTAAGCCCTTCCTATCACGCTTGGGCAAGTCCCTTAGCTTCTTTGGGCTATTTCCGGTGATGAGGGTAGGTTGTGGCGGTAAACAATCCTCAACGTCCCCTATCGGAACACACGTTTTCCTCATTGGTACAATTGGTGAGGTCGTTTGAGGTCCCTGCTTGGCGGCGAATCGTCGCCCAATGCACCCCACGACTACGATCCCCGGCTAGAACCGAAGTGCAGGTCGCCTGCCTGAGTCAATCTCCTTCGACGGTGAAGGGGGACCTGGCGGTCGGACGTTGCACCACAGAAGTGGGCGTCGGTCTTGAAAGGGGGGTTGAAGTGTGCGACGGGTAGGTTAACGATCCTCACGAAATTGAAATTTGAAAATTGACGTAACAAACATAATTAAACATATGGGTAGGGAAAATGAAAATGAAAAAATGAACAAAATTTGACTGTAACAAAACATTACTTACATACTGGGTAGGGAAATTGAAATTGAAATTGAAAATTGACTGTAACAACATACTCACATATGGTAGGGAAACTGGCGGAAATCACATTTTGAAAATTCGCTTGCCAGTTGGTGAGGAATGCTAACAGCATGTTGAGCAAGGTTGCTCAAATCCCTCTGAGAGTTTACGTGGCACACGCAGAGCCCCCCACCCCCCACCCACCCACCCACCCACCCACCCAACCCTCTCAAAATTGTGTGTAACCCTGTGAAAAACAAGGGAAACACGCACGTCTCAGCCCAAATCTGACAAATATGTCACTAATTTGTGTGTAACACGGGTAAACACGCACGTCCCATTAATATTGTGCGTGTCTACACACAGACACGTACGTGTTGACTTCCCTGTTGTTGGCCATCCTTTTTTTGCGGAGCCCCCTTTCTGGGAGTGGTAGACCCCATAGTCACCCCTTTTCCCGATTGTCTGTTGTAGTGCCCGCATAACCCTGGCCCTAACTGGCTCCTGTCCCCTGTCGTAAACCCTGGCCTCGGTCCGCTGTACTCGCTGCACTCGATTCAAGTGCCACCTGACGCTCCGATAGTCAACACTGTCCGCCAAGTTGATGAGTCGCTTGCTAATCGCTTAGGACTTGTTCATTCATTGTACGAAGATATTGTATCAGGTATCTTTGAGTACGAGCAGTCGAGCACTGTTTTGAATGTTGACGTCCTTGCAGAGGCCGGCAAGAAGCTGTAACAGGCTGGGGCCACATCTCAATAATGTATGTATGTTACAGTCCAGGGGTAGGCCAAATAGGCTATAGGGACTTGCCCAACCGTGGTAAGGAGGGCTAAAAAAGAAAAAGCACTGATGAACTGACCCCCAAACAATCGTTTTACCGACGGGGGCCCTGAGTTCGTGCTACAGTGATCACCTATCTATATCTATTTATATCTATCTATCTTATTATTTAAAGTAGCACGAGGGTTTAGCGCGTGGTTTCAGGGCATTGGTTTCTTTGGTTTCGGATCTCGATTTTCCGAGACCTGTCGCAGACGTGGCCACGTGGGTGGTCCGCCCGTCGGTACGACGGGCTCAGATGCTAGTCTTATTATATAAAGTAGAGCGTCAGGGGTTTAGCCGCGTTTGGCTCAGGCAGTTGGGCTTTTGGTTTCATATCTTGCCGACCTGTCGCCCAGGTGGCAGCGACTCTCGGGTCTCGATTTTTCGAGACCTGTCGCTGACGTGGCCACAGGGGTGGTCCGCCCGTCGGGACGACGGGCTCAGATGCTAGTCTATATTCTAATAGCGCGCTGTCACGGGTTTGGCGAGTGCCAGGCGGGTGTTCGGCCCCTTCTGGCTTGGGCAGTTGGGATATTGGTTTCATATCTTGCTGACTTGTCGCTGACGTGGCCACGGGGGTCTTCCCGGCGGTACGACGGGCTCAAATGCTAGTTTAATTATACAATATACTTAAATAATCATTCGGCTGGAGCCACGTGTCCACGGTCAAGGTCAAGTTCAGAGAACCCAAGTTTTGATTGGATTATGCCGATTGCTCTGTTTGCAGGATTCCTGCGCTGTCATCAAATTAATAGATGCTGTGTTTGCACAACATACAGGGGCTGAAGTGCTTCTACAAGGCACGAAAACAAAACAGCAGGGCACCGTTGTCTACACCAGTGTGTACAGTAATGGATGCCATGTTTTCACAACATGGGCTGAAGGGCTACTACAATGTACGTGAATAAAACAGCAGGGCACTGTTGTCGACACACGTGTGTTCAGTCATAGATGCAGTGTTTGCATAACATGGGCTGGGGGGATTCCTACAGGATGAGCAAATAAAACAGCAGCACGCTGTTGTCGACACACGTGTGTTCAGTAATAGATGCAGTGTTTGCATAACATGGGCTGGGGGGATTCCTACAGGATGAGCAAATAAAACAGTAGCACGCTGTTGTCGACACACGTGTGTACAGTATTAGCCGCAGTGTTCCTGTCACTGTTGCAAGGCTGCAATGGATTATACCGATAAGCTCTGTTTGCAGGATTGCTGCAAAATTACAATCGTCCACAATCTCGTATCGATCAATGGTTTGCCCTTTTTTTACACGCATACAGCATTAAAGTATTGTATGAAGAGATTGGATCAAGCATTTTTGGATAATATATTTTTTATGTTGATGTTACTGCCACAGACGGCGAGCAACCTTTAAGGCTGGAGCCATGTAACCAAGTTCTATTTTACCTTTTTGCACACCCATCAATTGTGACCATGATATTTAGATATGCATAACGGGTGCTTACTCAGGAGGCATTACTCCGCCTTTCTTCCAGAATCCTAGGCGGGCGCTGGTTTGTTTACGGGGTCTCACTTCGTTGGGGTGAAAAAAAACGATTTGATGAAGCGGGTAAATGAATGTTGTAATGGCCGAATCTGAATGTTGTTGTCACTCCTACTGAGGGCGAGCAGCTTTCATGCCAGAGCCATGTAAAAAAAAATGTACAAATTTGAAACTTGAACTTTCAAAAGATGTCACACTTCAATTCGATTAAAACTTTTTTGTCACACAGAGACACCGCCTGCTGGCAGCAGGTTTTTTTTAAAGGAAAATTTGCCTCTCCCCTTTCATCGCAATATTGGTTCCGGAGCCAATTGCCCAGAATCCAGAATGAGCAAAAATCGCAGGTTTAAAAATCCCAATTCATGTGCACCTACCGAGAAGTTTGTACTCAACAAGAATGGCCCTACCCGTGTGCCCCCTGCCTCCAATGCCCCCCATTGTTTTTCCTGTCCGCCCTCCACCCTTTCTACCCCTTGTTCACCACCCACCATCAGTATGTGCTCATCCAAGCACCTCAGGCTGCCAGGTGCTGAGTGCTGACAGGGGGACGTCCGTGGTAAATTGACCGCAGAAATCTCAACCAGGCGGTAGTCGCGAATTCGCGATAGCTTAGCTACGATGGAGACACTCAGTCGGCTATGGGTTAGGGACAGCGATGGAGTCAGTGAAAGGAATAACACGCAAACAAATAATTCGCGTAGGGCTCTGCAGCTGACCAGCAGCAGTGTTGACCTCCGGAAGTGCGAGAATTGGACAAATTGGCTCAAACCGGTCGTAGGAAGTGCGCGCAGGAACATGCGAACGAACAAGCATATCATCAGAGAGTGAAAGGCGAGGAAATGCATGTTCGGCAAAAGCTCCTTACGCCCTTGCGTCCATATGGGCTTTTTTCGCCGGGAGCAACATGGGAAGACGATTTGAACGATTTGAATTGAGGACGAAATTCTGACAACGACGACCGAATGCGATGGGTTTTATCGCATAATGCGAAATTTCGCAGCTAAAAAAAAACCCAGCCTGGCAGAATACACATGGACTCATAGGCCATGAGATACACATATTATCGACCACCCGTTGGATCTCTGCCTGCTGAGGATAACTCTATGAGCAAACACCGAGTCGCCGCCTGATGGTAGAATACAGACGGACTCATAGGCCGTGAAATCGTCAATGTAAGTAAATTAAATAAATTAAATCAATGCAAGTCAATTGAAGTCAGTAAATTAAATAAATTTAAGTAAGTTCAAAAAAAATCAATTTAAGTCAGTTTAAGTAAGTTTTTCTTTGAATAACAGTATTCAAGGAGCTTGGAATGACCATGTATGCGCATTTTCATCAGCTTCAAATTCTTCAAAGACAAGTATCACACATTCGTGCATTATGATTTTGTGCATTACCGTCAAATTTTGTTCATCACAAATGAAATGTATGCATAAGTGTACATGACTGGAAATAATATAGAGTATTCTTGGTTATCCGAGATTGGGCTTTTTGGGCTGCCCCTGGACTGTAACATACATCCACACATAACACATCCCGACATCCGTCATGGTTCTTTTACCAGGTCATGGTCATGGTCATGGTCACACTGCGCCATGTATACTGTAGCATGCATGCATACATGGCTAGAGGAGGCTGCAATCGTACTGCACCGTACTGCATGCATACATGGATACAGGAGGCTGCAATCCTACCGCACCGCACCGTACTGCATGCATACATACATCGTACTGCATGCATACATGGCTACAGGAGGCTGCAATCGTACCGCATCCGTACTGCATATGTACATGGCTACAGGAGGCTGCAATCGTACCGCATCCGTACTGTATATGTACATGGCTACAGGAGGTTGCAATCAGAGCGTGGCTGGCGCCAGACAAGAACACTTGTGCGTAAGTTGGCCACCATGTCCTGTACCACAGTCTAGTACTGCATCGTACTGCATATGTACATGGGTACAGGAGGCTGCAATCGTACCGCATCCGCACTGCATATGTACATGGCTACAGGAGGCTGCAATCAGAGCGTGGCTGGCGCCAGACAAGAACACTTGTGCGTAAGTTGGCCACCATGTCCAGTACCTCAGGGGGTGTGACTTTAGCTGTAGGGGCCATGATGGCTAGCAAATCCACCCGATCCTCCGAAATCAATCGTGGGAAGCCCTCACACGGTCCCTCCGCCATCACTCTCTTTGTCACTGACAGCCTACCTAGTCCGCTAGAGTGCGCATCTGCAGTGAAAGTGGACATCAGGCGGGTGGCTTGGGCAGTCTCATTGCCGTTCCTACAAAGTGGTGTGAGGCGTGAATTGGCAGAGGTGTGAGGTGTGAGGCATTGGCATTGGCATTGGCATTGGCATTGGCATTGGCAGAGGTGTGAGGTGTGAGGCATTGGCATTGGCATTGGAATTGGCAGAGGTGGGAGGTGTGAGGCATTGGCATTGGCATTCGAATTGGCAGAGGTGTGAGGTGTGAGGCATTGGCATTAGCATTAGAATTGGCAGAGGTGTGAGGTGTGAGGCATTGGCATTGGCATTCGAATTGGCAGAGGTGTGAGGTGTGCGGTGTGAATTGACCCCCTCCCCCTCCCACCCCCCACTCCATTCTACCCAACCCCACCCAAGTAGTGAAAGAGGACATCAGGTGGGTGGCTTGGACAGTCTCATTGCCGTTCCTACAAAGTGGTGTGAGGTGTGAATTCAGAGGGTTTAATGTTTTAGGGTTTAGTGAATTGGCCTAACCCTGGACTGTAACATACATTTAGTTGTCAAGTTGCAAGCAAGATCAGCCAGTGCAACAAGCAGAATGAGCAAAGCAGGTATGCGCTCAGGGTGCTCGTATCGATGAGGCCTGGTTGTGTTGTCTACAGGCGTAGGGTATCATACATACATACATACATACATACATACATACATACATACATACATACTTACATACATACATACATACATACATACATACATACATACATAAATACTTACATACATACATACATACATACATACATACATACATACATACATACATACATACATACATACATACATACATACATACACGCATACATACATACCAAGTGCGCCTCCTCTTTTGTATGAGTGGCAACACCATTCAAACTAAATCCTCGGTGTCGCTGGTTTGTGTTGTGAGACCCACCTCCTGGGGTGAAATACCTTACACAACTACCCCCCCCCCCCCCCCCCCCCCCCCCCCCCCCACCCCCTCTTCCCTACTCACTCATCCAGTCCATGATGCTTAGCCAGCAGCAGCCTGTCCACACGCTGAGCTGTCATGTGCAGGAGCAACCACTCCAGCAGGTGACCCGCATTGGTGGCAACCTCGAGCATCACATTGAGGGGCGGGATGCGCTGCGCATCGGTGCCCTTGAACAGTTCGCCTGCGGAGCTTGGCTTGACGATGAGCAGCGGAGTGTCCGTGATGTTCCTCGCCAAGTTCAGGGCCACGGACATGGCAGCACCCTCTCCCACCCCGTGGTGGGTGGTGCTGCCACTTCCGGTGCTACCGGCGCGCATGGCTCCAGCACCACGCAGGACTTGACCCCAAGTCTCTTCAAGACCATGCCCATGGCCAGATCCATGGTGGCTGCCAGCTAGGCTGTGTGGGGGGGGATGGTCATCTGGGATGGGGGACCCGCCTCGAGTGGCGTGGCCTGATGGGTAGAGGCCCCCCCTGCCCGAAGGGAGGAGGGGGGTGACAGGTCGGCCGTGTTCCGCTGAGCTGGACATGCTGGAGGCGGGCAGTACTTCGGAGCCCAGCACTACGATGTCGGGACGGAGGGTGCTGACCTCAGCAAGCATGGTGTCAACCAACTTACCAGACTGTGCAGGGTGGGGGATGGGGGGGTGCGTTGCTGTTTGTTTTGTTTTGTTTTTGTTGTTGTTGTTTTACACACACACATACCGCCGCCACCACCAGTAAATCCATCTCCCCCCCCCCCCGCCCCTCCCCCCCCACTTCCACCCCCACACACACCCACACACACCCAAGCACCATCAGCTTCCCTTTACCTGCCACACAGAATTCCTCCTTATCTTGTACTCCTGTGAGCTATCATGGAATGTACACACACACACACACACACACACACACACACACACTAACACCCCCCCACCCACAAACACTCACATGTACCTCCAGCTAACCCTTAACCTGCCAAACCGCGCCTCCTTATCTTGTACTCCTGTGAGCTACCTCGGAATGTACACGCACACACACCCATGCACACACAGACACACACCCATTCACCATCAGCTTCCCTTTACCTGCCACACCGCACGCCTCCTTATCTTGTACTCCTGTGAGCTATCTCGGAACGTTTGTAGCACTGCCTGGCCACTCTCCAATGTACCGCCCTCGCCCACGATGCACACCAAGGTCACCTGGTCGGCGGGTAGCAGCATGAGTGCGCGTACAAGCCTGAAGGCCAGTCTACTCGCGTGGTTGTCTTTGATGAAAAGCAAGAACCTGAAAAAATGAAAAATTGATCGTAATGATTTATTCATTGGCCAGTCTACTCGCGTGGTTGTCCTTGATGAATATGAATAAAAATGATCATAATGATTACCGGCAATTGATTGAAAAACATGGAAGCAATTGATCGTAATGATTAAGTGCTTATATTATAGCTTGACCCGGCAAAAGCCAGGATATTGATCATCATGATTAATAGATTGGCCAGTCTTCTGGCGGGTTTGTCCTTGATGAAAAGCAAGAACCTGGAAAAATGGATCATAATGATTCATTGCTTCGGGATTGGTTGGGAACAAAATGAAATTGATCAAAACGATTAATTGATTCAATTATAGCTAGATCAGGAAAAGGCCAAGATATTGATCATCAGACTTGAGCAGGGATGTCTGACCAAAGGACCAGGCCTGGGGGATATATGTAGGGCAGGGTAGTAGGGCAGGGTACTACAGTTGTCAAATTGGTCAGCGCTTAAAGCGCACAAACATCAAATTGGTCAGCGCTTTATAGTGAAAAAATGCAAAAACTGAGCGCTGCGCCCACAGGGGGTTGAAAAAACTGCGCAAAACGCGCAGTGGGGCTCAAAAAGCGTGTGCGAAATCGCGCTGCTGCACGCCCTTTGTAGTACCCTAAGGTAGGGACCGGCATATCATATGATGTTGACCAAAAGCGAGTATGATATCATATGCTATTTTTATATCATACAAATGGCAGCATACGATATTGTACATAAATGGTAACTTCAGCCTAGTCAGACTGCTGGCATCATATGATATCATATGATGACATGATCTCATATGATATCCTTTTACCGTTCTCTATATATATGTACCAATGAAGCAATTCATAAATAATACCTGGAGCCTTTGTGAACATCATCCTGCAGAATAATAAATAAATAAATAAATAAATAAATAAATGAATAAATAAATAAATAAATAAATACATAAATAAATATTACCTAGAGCCTTTGTGAACATCAACCAGCATTTATTCAGCTGGATGATGTGAAGAATCGTGTTCACTAAGGCTCCAGGTAATATTTATTTGTTTATGTATCGATTTATAACGAACCATGTAAATACATAAATAAACAAATAAATAAATCTGAATAATACACAATTATAACCTGGAGCCTTTGTGAACATCATCCTTCACATCATTCAGCATAATAAATTCATAAATAAATAAACACATACATCAATGATTATCATTACCTGGAGCCTATGCGGGCATCATCCTTCAAACCATTCAGCAGAATAAATGCACAAATAAATACATAAATAAATGCTTAAATCAATAAATCAACCAATAAATAAATAC
>JACBWV010000552.1:4874614-4964614 GCA_013435795.1 Chlamydomonas sp. ICE-L | reverse complement strand
AATGGGTATTTAAGAGTGATTGATCAAATGTGTGTAACAAGGAAGTGTAACAAGGAAGTGTACAACAAATAGGTATTTAAGAGTGATTGATCAATGTGGTCAGAAGTGTAACAAGGAAGTGTACAACATGTGGGTATTATTTAATGGTAGATGATAGATGATGATTTGATTGTAATTGTAGATTGTTAGAGAGTAATATGGTGGCAGTCCCCAGCTTCGACGTACGGGACGGTTTCCTAAGCACCGTGCCCCACCAGTTGTTTTTCTTTTCTTTTCTTTTATGCTGTAATATACATGCATACCTGGCAGATGATGAATATGCTCAGAACCATGGAAGTGTACAACAGATGGCTACTCTTTTTTAGTCACCTCTAAATGGAGAGAAGCCCCATTTTTTTGGCGGAGCCCCCTCTTCAAGGGGGCGGGAGCCCCCAGGGTTACCCCGTCGTCAGTTTGGCTGAACATCTGACCGTCTGACCGAGACGAAGCATGACACATCAGCCAACGGTCTCGTAACTAACTGGCTTCCGTTGCCACCTATCGCTCCGTTGCGAACAATCTTCGCCATTTTTTAGCGTCGCTTGCGACGCTGCATATAACTCGTTAAGTGAGTCATAAAAGACATGGACTTATCACTCCTTGGTATCTGGCGCCAGATGCCACGGAGTGATAAGTCCAAGCTTCTATAAGGGTGAAACAGAATGGTCACTTTCCCCAGCTGCGGCGTACTGGAGGGTCCCCTTAACGCCACGCCCCTCCAGGCATTATCTTTTTTTGTTTTATGGGTGAAGCCAACCTGTACATTACATTAGAACAAGACAGTCAAAGAAGCGAAAGCTGTTTTAATATTTTAATGCAATTCAAAGGGTGATTTGGGAATTGGGATTTTAAATAATGTCGTACTTCGGCCTTCATATCTCAAATGTGACCTAAAATCCGAGAATTATGGGCCAATTATGGGAGAATTGGCCCATAATTGTCTCCGGCCAATTCTGGGAGAATTGGCCGGAGACAAAGTACGAAGTCTGACCTCAACTCTCAAAGCATCCCCTGGATTGCTTCAAAGTGTATTCAAAACTAATCGTCAACCTCTCCTCATATCTGGCAGTGATAGTGATGGTGATGGTTCACCTTGGGCACCCCTCCCAACCCCCACCACCCACCCTCAACCCCACCACCAACCCCCATCACCAACCCACAGCACCACTAGCCACTGACCCCAAAGACTCCTGGCAGCCGAGCCATGTGGGATGCTGATTTAACTATAATTGTAGAATTAAACTATCACTGTAGCACAGAATCAAGGCCCTCGTTGGTTAAACGATTGTTTGGGGTTCAGTTTATCGATGCTTTTTCTTTTTAGCCCTTCCTGTCACGGTTTGGCAAGTCCCTTAAGCCTATTTGGCCTACCCCTGGGCCGTAACCCCATTTGAATAGGCAGAACAAAACACGATGGGCAGTGCAACGGGAGCCTAACAAAAATGAGCAAAAATACATACACACATACATACACTCATACATAACACACATACATAACAAACATGCATACATACACACATGCACAACACACATACATGCATAACACACATACATAACACACACACATACATACACACATGCATACATACACAGATGCATAACACAGATGCATACATACCTGGCAGCCGAGCGATGGAGATGATGTACAGCTGGGAGGGGCTCATTCCCCAATGCCGACGTAGCAGTACCTGGGTAAAATTGGAATCAAATTCAATAATTACTGTAGCACGAATTGTACAATTAAAATGCGATTATTGCTGCAGCACACACTCTGGGTTGATAAAACGATTGTGTGGCCTTCAATTCATCAGTTTTCTTCATTTTAGCCACTCCTGATATCATTGGTTGGCAAGTCCCTTTATGGCCTCTACCCCTGGACTACAACAACACACATTCATAAATACATTCATACATACATAAACAGTTCGCCTTAACACGAGGCGTGGGGTTTAGGGGGCAGCCCGTTTGCTTGGACTGGGGCCAACCACCATACACACATCCATCCATCCATCAACCCGTCCATACATACATACATACATACATACATACATACATACATACATGCCTACAGGGATCAGTCGCGAACACGTAGACAAACTCATCTCTAAGCTGCACAGAGAATCTATCGCCTCCTGTACCAGCATTCTTGCCAAACGTCGCATGAAGGAATCCCTCCCGCCTGGAGGGTGACGCTTACTATGACTGCCATGGTGACTTTCCCCAGCTGCGGCATACGGGAGGGCCCACTTAACACCACGCCCCTCCAGGCGTTTTTTTTTTAAATGCCTACCTGGGACACCTCCTGATATCACGGTTAGCTAGTCCCTTTAGCCTATTTGGCGTAGCCCTGGACTGTAGCAACATACATGCATGCATACAAACATAAATGGATCACCTTATTACGAGGCATTGGGTTGAGGGGCCAGACCGTTTCCTTGCACTGGGGGCAACCACCATACACCCATCCACCCATCCATCAACCCGTCCATCCATCCATCCATCCATCCATCCATCCATCCATCCATCCATCCATCCATCCATCCATCCATGCTTACCTGGGACACCACCCACTCCACGTGTGCAGCATCAATACTCAGAATCAGCTGCAGCTTCTTGGAAGGCTTCACCTCCGCCCCCTCACTCAACTTGTCAACATCAATCAACGTCTGTATGATACGCCGATCAAGCAGGGTGAGGCCCGACAAGCGCTCACCCACGGGCAGCTGCATCGATTGATTGAATCAGTGTATGGTCACGTTGTGTGTGTTTGTATGTGTCTGTATGCACGTGTGTGTATGTATGTGTGTGTGATGACGGCCAAGGAGGGTGAGGCCCGACAAGCGCTCATCCACGGGCAGCTGCATTGATTGAATGGATCAGGGTATGGTCACGTTGTGTGTGTATGTATGTGTGCTTGTATGCGTGTGTGTTTCTGTGTGCGTGTGGGTGTGCGTGTGTATGTATGTGTGTGTAATGATGCGCACGGTCAAGGAGGGTGAGACCCAACAAGCACTCACCCACGGGCAGCTGCATTGATTGAATGGATCGGGGTATGGCCACATTGTGTGCTTGTATGTGTGTGTTTGTATGTGTGTGTGAGATGACGTGCCAGTCAAGGAGGGTGAGACCTGACAAGCGCCCACCCACGGGTAGCTGCATCGATTGAATGGGTCAGGGTATGGTCACGTTGTGTGTGTGTTTGCATATATGTGTGTTTGTATGTGTGTTTGTGTTTGTATGTGTGTGTTTGTGTGTTTGTATATGTTTTTTCTTGCGGTGGATCATTAGTGTACTTGATGCTGTTTGGGGTATGAGGAGTGTGCCTGTGTGTTTGCGTGTGTGTCCGTGCCTGTGTGTGTCCGGGTGTCCGGGTGTCTTTGGGTATGAGTGCTTGTGTTTGCGTGTGCATGCGCGTAAGAGAGAGAGAGAGAGAGAGAGAGAGAGAGAGAGAGAGAGAGAGAGAGATTGGTTTTTGTACGCTTAGATATTTAGATTATTTAGTTCTTTTCTGGGCTAGAACTGTGCCTTTGGAATTTGTTTCAATCTTTTGATATGGAATGAGTTTTTGTGTTACGGAG
Source organism: Chlamydomonas sp. ICE-L (assembly GCA_013435795.1). Classification (NCBI taxonomy): domain Eukaryota; kingdom Viridiplantae; phylum Chlorophyta; class Chlorophyceae; order Chlamydomonadales; family Chlamydomonadaceae; genus Chlamydomonas; species Chlamydomonas sp. ICE-L. The sequence continues at coordinate 4,960,997 of JACBWV010000552.1, read as the reverse complement.
GGCCCCCCCCCCCCCCCCCCCATCACTAGATCTTACTTAATTGGCTTACTGTACTATCTCAATAATAGGGTTGACTAGATGACTTATTCCTAATGTTATTTTTGGTGTTTTTTTATTACTGTGTGGCTGGACCGCAATTAAATTGTGTAACACCGTTAACCAGGGGGAGAGAGAGAGAGAGAGAGAGAGGGGGAGAGAGAGAGAGAGAGAGAGAGAGAGAGAGAGAGAGAGAGAGAGAGAGAGAGAGAGACCTACTGGCCCAAGACAGGACTAGCTTGAGAGCGGACATCAGAGACGCCTTAGACTTAGACACATAGAATGACAATTATAGAAACTAGCACTTTCTGGCTTAATTTGCATATATTGGTTTTTCTACGCTTAGATATTTAGATTATTTATATTCTTTTCTGGGCTAGAACTGTGCCTTTGGAATTTGTTTCAATCTTTTGATATGGAATGAGTTTTTGTGTTACGGAGGGACCCCCCCCCCCCCCCCCCCCCCCCCCATCACTAGATCTTACTTAATTGGCTTACTGTACTATCTCAATAATAGGGTTGACTAGATGACTTATTCCTAATGTTATTTTTGGTGTTTTTTTATTACTGTGTGGCTGGACCGCAATTAAATTGTGTAACACCGTTAACCAGGGGGAGAGAGAGAGAGAGAGAGGGAGAGAGAGAGAGAGAGAGAGAGAGAGAGAGAGAGAGAGAGAGAGAGAGAGAGAGAGAGAGAGAGAGAGAGAGAGAGAGAGACCTACTGGCCCAAGACAGGACTAGCTTGAGAGCGGACATCAGAGACGCCTTTGACTTAGACACATAGAATGACAATTATAGAAACTAGCACTTTCTGGCTTAATTTGCATATATTGGTTTTTCTACGCTTAGATATTTAGATTATTTATATTCTATTCTGGGCTAGAACTGTGCCTTTGGAATTTGTTTCAATCTTTTGATATGGAATGAGTTTTTGTGTTACGGAGGGACCCCCCCCCCCCCCCCCCCCCCCCCCCCATCACTAGATCTTACTTAATTGGCTTACTGTACTATCTCAATAATAGGGTTGACTAGATGACTTATTCCTAATGTTATTTTTGGTGTTTTTTTATTACTGTGTGGCTGGACCGCAATTAAATTGTGTAACACCGTTAACCAGGGGGAGAGAGAGAGAGAGAGAGAGGGAGAGAGAGAGAGAGAGAGAGAGAGAGAGAGAGAGAGAGAGAGAGAGAGAGAGAGAGAGAGAGACCTACTGGCCCAAGACAGGACTAGCTTGAGAGCGGACATCAGAGACGCCTTTGACTTAGACACATAGAATGACAATTATAGAAACTAGCACTTTCTGGCTTAATTTGCATATATTGGTTTTTCTACGCTTAGATATTTAGATTATTTATATTCTTTTTCTGGGCTAGAACTGTGCCTTTGGAATTTGTTTCAATCTTTTGATATGGAATGAGTTTTTGTGTTACGGAGGGACCCCCCCCCCCCCCCCCCCCCCCCCATCACTAGATCTTACTTAATTGGCTTACTGTACTATCTCAATAATAGGGTTGACTAGATGACTTATTCCTAATGTTATTTTTGGTGTTTTTTTATTACTGTGTGGCTGGACCGCAATTAAATTGTGTAACACCGTTAACCAGGGGGAGAGAGAGAGAGAGAGAGAGGGAGAGAGAGAGAGAGAGAGAGAGAGAGAGAGAGAGAGAGAGAGAGAGAGAGAGAGAGAGAGAGAGAGAGAGAGAGAGACCTACTGGCCCAAGACAGGACTAGCTTGAGAGCGGACATCAGAGACGCCTTAGACTTAGACACATAGAATGACAATTATAGAAACTAGCACTTTCTGGCTTAATTTGCATATATTGGTTTTTCTACGCTTAGACATTTAGATTATTTATATTCTTTTCTGGGCTAGAACTGTGCCTTTGGAATTTGTTTCAATCTTTTGATATGGAATGAGTTTTTGTGTTACGGAGGGACCCCCCCCCCCCCCACCCCCACACCCCCCCCACACCCCCCTTCACTACATCTTAGTTAATTAGTTGACTAGATGACTTATTCCTCATGATTTGTTTTTATTACTGTGTGGCTGGACCGCAATGAAATTGTGTAACACCGTTAACCAGAGAGAGAGAGAGAGAGAGAGAGAGAGAGAGAGAGAGAGAGAGAGAGAGAGAGAGAGAGAGAGAGAGAGAGAGAGAGAGAGAGAGAGATGTGAGACGCACCTTGTTGGGATAGAGCTCTGTGATGGCAGCCCAGTGGTCCATCTTGATAGCTGCCTCATGCGCCTCTGCTCTCTTCATGGAGCTGTCTGCATGCCTGCACACTTGCTTCTCTCCCATGTACATCATCTGTACTGCTATGGCACCCTCGTCCATGGAGTGCAGAAGATCCTTCACATAGTGATCAAATTTACATTCAAAAATTGAATTTTGTTTTCAAAAATAATGTAAAGTTCCATTCAATTTGTTTATCAAAATTATGAAACTCCCATGAGCCTGCACACTTGCTCCTCTCCCATGTGCCTGCACACTTGCTCCTCTCCCATGTACATCATCTGTACTGTAATGGCACTCTTGTCCATGAAGTGCAGAAGCTTTTGCACACAGTGATGATGATGGATGCAAAATCAAATTTCCATTCAAAATGTGTTCAAAATTCAAAAAAACTCATGTGCCTGAACACTTGCTCATGTCCAAGCCATGTACATCACTGGTTAAACATGTAGTTGCTGAACACCCTGAGCACCTGTTTAACAACCTGAACAGGTGCAGACTACCATAGGGTGTAGCCACCTACCTCCTTGTACTTTTTTATATTATTTAGCCACGTACCTCCTTGTACTTGCTCATGTCAAAGCCATGCTCCATCAAAGTCTGAGCCGATCCAACGACGGTAGGCGACCTCACCTGATGCCGGTGCGACACCACCCACATGCTGTTCGCATTATTCAAGATCACCTGCGATTATGTAATTGTGTGAGATTATGTGAGATCATCTGAGATTGTGTGGCATTGTGTGAGACTGTGTGTGATTGTGTGAGATTGTGTGTTATTGTGTGAGATTGTGTGTGATTGTGTGAGATTGTGTGAGATTGTGTGAGACTGTGTGTGATTGTGTGAGAATGTGTGAGATTGTGTGAGATTGTGGGAGAATGTGTGTGATTGTGTGAGATTGTGTGAGATTGTGTGTGATAGTGTGAGATTGTGTGAGACTGTGTGTGATTGTGTGAGACTGTGTGTGATCGTGTGAGATTGTGTGAGACTGTGAGTGATTGTGTGAGATTGTGGGAGGCTGTGTGTCATTGTGTGTAATTGTGTGAGATTGTGTGGAATTGTGTGTGATTGTGTGAGATCACCTGACATTCTGTGAGATTGTGCGAGACTGTGTGTGCTTGTGTGAGATTGTGTGAGGCTGTGCGTGATTGTGTGAGATTATGTGAGACTGTGTGTGATTGTGTGTGCTTGTGTGAGATTGTGTGAGGCTGTGTGTGATTGTGTGAGATTATGTGAGACTGTGTGTGATTGTGTGTGCTTGTGTGAGATTGTGTGAGGCTGTGCGTGATTGTGTGAGATTATGTGAGACTGTGTGTGATTGTGTGTGCTTGTGTGAGATTGTGGGAGGCTGTGCGTGATTGTGTGAGATTATGTGAGACTGTGTGTGATTGTGTGAGATTGTGTGAGATTGTGTGAGGCTGTGCGTGATTGTGTGAGATTGTGTGAGACTGTGTGTGATTGTGTGAGATCACCTGACATTCTGTGTGATTGTGCGAGACTGTGTGTGCTTGTGTGAGATTGTGGGAGGCTGTGCGTGATTGTGTGAGATTATGTGAGACTGTGTGTGATTGTGTGTGCTTGTGTGAGATTGTGTGAGGCTGTGCGTGATTGTGTGAGACTGTGTGTGATTGTATGAGATTGTGTGAGACTGTGTGTGATTGTGTGAGATTGTGTGAGACTGTGTGTGATTGTGTGAGATTGTGTGAGACTGTGTGTGATTGTGTGAGATTGTGTGAGACTGTGTGTGATTGTGTGAGATTGTGTGAGACTGTGTGTGATTGTGTGAGATTGTGTGAGACTGTGTGAGATTGTGTGAGACTGTGTGAGATTGTGTGAGATTGTGTGAGACTGCGTGTGATTGTGTGTGATTGTGTGAGATCACCTGACATTCTGTGAGATTGTGCGAGTGTGTGTGTGCTTGTGTGAGATTGTGTGAGGCTGTGCGTGATTGTGTGAGATTGTGTGAGACTGTGTGTGATTGTGTGAGATCACCTGACATTCTGTGAGATTGTGCGAGATCATCATATTTTGTGCTACAAGTTGCCTTTGTTTTTTAATGATTGTATGGAGAGAGTTGATCAAATAAATTTTGATAAGAATGCTTTGATTTTAATTGATTGTGTTACTGCTGAAGCCGACGAGCAGCCTTAGAGGCTACAGCCATGTAACCAAGTCTAAGTTTAAGTTCAAGTTCGAGATGACCTGCTGCTAGGGAACGGCAATATGATATCATATGATGCCAGCAGTCTGGCTAGGCTAAAGTTACCATTTATATACAACATCATATGATGCAGTTTGTTTGATATTATATGATATCATACTCGCCTTTGGTCAGTATCATATGAAACGCCAGTCCCTACCTTTACACCAACATCTTACCAAACCCACACCAATGTCACACCACCACACCACCATAACACCACCCACACACCACTCCCATATCAACATCTCTCCACCGCCATATTACCTCCTCCCCCCCCCCCCCCCCCCCTTTACCCACCACATCATCACCCTCCCCTCCACACGCACACCCACCCACACCGCACACTACCACCACCACTCTACAACCTCGCTCTGCAGAATACTCCCTATATCCTCCCTATATCCCTTAAAAACCCCCCCACCACCACCCCCACCCCCACCACATCACCCCCACCCACCCACCGCACCCTACCACCACCACACTACCTGCAGATGTGCAACCTCGCTCTGAAAAATCCTCCTATATCCCTACCCACCACCCACCACCACATCATCACCCACCCACCCACCCACCGCACACTACAACCACATCATCACCAATCCACCCACCCACCCACCGCACACTACAACCACCACACTACCACCACCACCCTACCTGCAGCTGCACAACCTCGCTCTGCAGTATCCTCCCTATATCCTCCATTAACAATAAAAGCCATCACACATTGGAGGTTGGCCCCAGTGCAAGCAAACGGGCTGGCCCCCTCAACCTCATGCCTCGTAAAAAGGCTTACTATTTAATTCTGTAACACCTGCAGCTGTGCAGCCTTGCTCTGCAGAATCCTCCCTATGTCCCCCCCCCCCCCCCACTACCACCACCACCACCACATCCCCCCCCCCACACCCACCCACACCCACCTACACACCGCAAACTACCACCACTACCCTACCTGCAGCTGCGCAACCTCGCTCTGCAGAATCCTCCCTTTCTCCCTACCCACCACCACCACCACATAACCCCCTACACCCACTCCCACACCCGCACACCCACCGCACCCGCACACCCACCGCACCCTACCTGCAGCTGCACAACCTCGCTCTGCAGTATCCTCCCTATATCCTCCATTAACAATAAAAAGCCATCACACATTGGTGGTTGGCCCCAGTGCAAGCAAACGGGCTGGCCCCCTCAACCTCATGCCTCGTAATAAGGCTTACTATTCAATTCTGTATCACCTGCAGCTGTGCAACCTCGCTCTGCAGAATCCTCCCTATGTCCATCAGATCACTTTGCACTGTGGAAGCCTCGGCTTGCAGGCCTTTGCCCCCCTCCTGCCCAACGCGAGCGCAATCGGCTTGGCCCAGGGAGGTGAGGAAGACCTCCTTGGCCTCCTTGCCACTCCCCTGCTCAAGCAGGTGTCGGTGGTTGTGTGCCTTGGTCTTGGCGAGCCATTTCCTCCCCACTTTGAGGACGCGCAGCTTGGCATAGGCCGCGGGGGTAAGCTGAACCAAGCTCGTGGTTTCAGCCAGCCGCTCACCTAAGCGTTGGGTGTCAACACCCAGGGCGTTGCTGAGAAATAGGGGAAGCACTTCAATGCTGAAGGGCTCGACATAATCTCTTCTCTTCTCGCGCAGGACTGACATCCAAGCCAAGTACCTACACACACAGGTTTGGTTGTGATGTTGGATATTGCTGGTATCTGCCAGGACATCTCTTCGCTTCTCGCACAGGACGGACGTCCAAGCCATTTACCCGCACAAACAGGTTTGGTTGTGATGTTGGATGTTGCTGGTATCTGCCAGGACATCTCTTCGCTTCTCGCACAGGACGGACGTCCAAGCCATGTACCAGCACACACAGGTTTGGTTGTGATGTTGGATGTTGCATGTATCTGTCAGATAGAAACTCCAATGGCTTTGACTAAGCGTTGGGTGTCAATGCCCAGGTTTGTCTGTGTCTGCCTGTGCCTGTCTGTGTGTTTATGCCTATGCCCATGTCTGCCGGTGTCTATGTCTGTCTTTTCTGTCTGTGTCTGTTTGTGTTTATGTTGGGTGTCAATGCCCATGTTGTTGTTGAGAAAGAGGGGCAGCACTTCAATGCTGAAGGGCTCAACACAGTCGCTTCTCTTCTCACTCAGGACGAACATCCACACTGTTCTCTTTTAGTGTAAGGCGTCGCAAGGTCCTAAGGAGAGAAACTTTTTGTAAAGTCGAGTTGGGGGGGGGATTTGAACACCTGACCTACAAATTGTTTTCTTTTCGTGCCGCGCGTCGCATATTGAGCGACTCGGTGCGACCCCAGTGTGACAGCAACAATGACACATTTTTCCAGTGCTCCATAGCACGAGCAAAGGCAAACATAACACACACACACAAAAAAACACAACAAACACACAAAAAGACAAAAACAAAAACACAATAAGCACACACAGCCTACATAGTAGGTTGCTGTTCTGAAAGAGAGGGCGCACACGCACACACACACATGCACAGAAGCACAAACACACACAAGCACACACACACAAGCTCACACACACACAAGCACACAGACACACAAGGACACATACACACGCATTGCTCACCCTCTCAAGAAGAGCCACAGTCGACGGCGTGCGAGGAACACGCGCTCACGCCAGTGCAGCCCCGCCTCCCTCTCATGCCTTGCCTCCAACCTTAGTTGCGCAATCTTGTGAGGAGTCAGCGCAGAGTCTGTGTGGGACATCCTACTTAGCTGATGTAATGCTCCGTGGCCCTCATACCAACGTGCACTCTCATTGTCTCCTTGTTTCCCCCCTCCCTCCTTAACACCACCACCACCACCATTAGCACCAGAAACACCATTCCTGCCATGACCACCTCCGAGCAGTGTAGAGGGCTGTTGCTTCTGGGATGGTCTGGCATGGGGCGGTGTGCTGGGGGGCTGGTTGAGCAGGTACGCCCTGGCTGCTGATGCTGGTGCTGGCTGGCTGGTGGACTTGCGTGTGGGCGAGTGTGCTCCCATAGGAGAGGTGCTAGGAGGTGTGGGAAGCATCGCGCTAGCCTTGGTTTTCGAGGAGGTGGTGGGTGTCATGGTGCGAGTGGTGTGGCCAAGCGCACCATCAGCTGAGCTGTGCTTGGTGTGGTCGGGTACCCCCCCACCCAGGGTGGGGGCGAGCACGCCGTCGGTCGACGCGCAGGTGGAGATGGGTGTCAGGTTGCGAGTAGGGGGGGAGCCATTGGTAGAAGCGCGCGTGAAAGTGGATGCCATGGTGCGCTCGGGGGTGGAGGGTGCCCCATCTGCTGAGGCATGAGCGCGGGTGTTGGGCTGTGTGGATGTAGGTGTCATGGTGCGAGCGGAGGAAGTGGGCATCATGGTGCGCGCGGGGGGGGGAGGGGTGCCCCATCTGCTGAGGCATGGGCGCGGGTGTTGGGCTGTGTGGAGGTAGGTGTCATGGTGCGAGCGGAGGAAGTGGGCGTCATGGTGCGCGCGGGGGGGGAGGGTGCCCCATCTGCTGAGGCATGGGCGCGGGTGTTGGGTAGTGTGGAGGTGGGTGTCATGTTGCGGGCAGAGGAAGTGGGTGTCATGGTGCGCACGGGGGGGGATTGGATGCCATCTGCTGAGACACGAGCACGTGTGTTTCTGTTGGGCCTTGTGGAGGTGGGTGGCATGGTGCGAGTGGGGGAAGTTGGAGTCGTGGTGCGCGCGGGGGGGGATTGAATGCCATCAGCTGACACACGAGCACGTGGGTTGGGGCGGCTGGGGATGGGGCTGTGCATGTCTCGTGCTGGGGAAAGGCTGGATCTGCTCTTGTGATGTTCTTGGGACTCTTGAGCACTTATCATCTTATGCGGGTCAGTCCCCTTCTGGGCACTTGGCCTTGTCAGGGGGTCAGGGACACCTGGGAGGGTGAGGGGGTGAGCGGGTCAGGGGGTCTGGGGGTGAGGGACACTTGGCCTTGTCAGGGGGTCAGGGGGTCAGAGGGTCAGGGACGCTTGGCCTTTTAAGGGGTTTAGGGGGTCAGGGGGTCAGGAACAGTCGGCCTTGCCAGGGGGTCAGGTACAACTGGGGGGTGAGAGGGTGAGGGGGTCGGGGGTCAGGGCTGAGGGGGTGAGGGACACCTGGGTGGGTCAGGGGGTGAGGCGGTTAAGGACACTTTGCCTTTTAAGCGGGTGAGGGGGTCAGGGACACCTGGGAGGGTCAGTGGGTCAGGAGGTGAGGGGGGCAGTGGGTCAGGAGGTGCGGAGGTCAGGGGATCAGGGACGCTTAGCCTTGTCAGGGGGTCAGGGACACCTGGGGGGGTGAGGGAAGCAGGGGGTCAGGGGGTCAGGGACACTTGGCTTTTTAAGGGGGTCAGGGGGTTAGGGACAGTTGGCCTTGCCAGGGGGTCAGGGACACCTGGGGGTTGAGGGGGGTCAGGGTCACCAGGGAGGGTGAGATGAGAAGGAGGGGGTTGGCATCACCCACATGTTAACAATCATAGAAATAAATTATCACAGTAGCTTGATCTCAGGGCCCCCGTCGGCAAAACGATCGTTTGGGGTCCAACTCATCAGCTTTTTCCGTTTTAGCCCCTCCTGATATCATGGATGGGCAAGTCCCTTTAGCCTATTTGACTACCCCCTGGAATATAACAAAGAATGAACAGGAAGCCTTATTACGAGGCATGAGGTTGAGGGGGCCAGCCAATTTGCTTGCACTGGGGACAACCACCAATCATGAAACTGATGAAGACTGTTCATCGCATTTTATTGATCACTTTTTATTGGCGCTAACCACTAGCTTCGGACTGTGACATACACACACCTGAGCAACATACACACACCTGCTATGGGTTGGGCTACAGAACTGGATACGCATGTGCCTCTGTCTACCACCCCACACACCCCACCCCTCACACCCAACACCCAACCCCACACACCCTACACATCACTGTACACCGAACCCCACACCCCACCCCACACCCCTCACACCACTCACCTCAACTCTCACCACACCCAACCCCACACCCCAAACACCACACACCAACCTCCCCTTGTAGAATGACACACTCTCTCCCAGACCCACCATCCACAAATACACATAGAACAAACATACATACATATACACGTAAAACATCTCAAGTCCAGCAGGGCAACAGGGCCATTATTTTATAATACTTATCCCTCACCCCTCACCCCTCATCCTCACTCTCACCTCCCACCCCTCACCCTCACCCTAACCCTCACCTTCACCCTCACCCCTCAGGTCAACATGATCATGCTTATATCATCCTCATCCTCACCACTCACCCTCACCCCTCATCCCCCACCCTTACCCTCACCCTTACCCCCACCCTTACCCTCATCCCTGACCCTTACCCTCACCCTTACCCCCAACCTCACCCCCACCCCTAACCTCACCCCTCACCCTTACCCCCACCCCTAACCTCACCCCTCACCCTTACCCCCACCTCTAACCTCATACCTCACCCTTACCCCCACCCTCACCCCCAACTAGTGCATGAGACGCCCTCCCTAGATGAAAGGGAGGCTTCAACATGTTGCCTGATGCACTAGCATCGATCAGCTAGTGATCAGACCACATGTTGAACCAAGCTGCTAGTGCATGAGACGCCTTACCTCGATGAGAGGGAGGCCTGGAAGGACCGTTGTGCCTGATCCTTAAGATACTCTCCTCCATCCGGCTTACTGGTTGGGCCTGCCTCGCAAACACAGTGCTGGTAAGAATGTCAAAGGGTATTAGATCATCACACACACAGACTCTCTTACTGGTTGGGCCTGCCTCGCAAACACAGTGCAGGTAAGAATGTCAAAGGGCAAAGCAAAAACATCTCACACAATCAGGTCATCTCACACAATCAGGTCATCTCACACAATCAGGTCATCTCACACAATCAGGTCATCTCACACAATCAGGTCATCTCACACAATCAGGTCATCTCACACAATCAGGTCATCTCACACAATCAGGTCATCTCACACAATCAGGTCAAGATTAGATTATCACTAAGGCGTACAATTTAATGCATTTACTATCGCATAGAATCAGGACACGATTAGATTATGGCGCACTATTTATTTTATTTACTGTCACACAGAATTAGGACAAGACCAGATTATCACACACACAGGGCATGAGATTATCACTAAGACGTGCAATTTACTTTATTTACAATCACACTGAATCAGGACAAGATTGGATTATCACTAAAGCGTACAAGGTATCGTATTTACTGTCACACAGAATCAGGACACCATTAGATCATCACTAAGCCGTACTATTTATTGTATTTACTATCACACTGAATCAGGACACGATTAGATTATTACTAAGCCGTACAAGGTATTATATATTACTCACACAGAATCAGGACAAGATTAGATTATCACCCACACAGGGCATTAGATTATCACACAGGGCATTAGATTATCACACAGGGCATTATATTATCACACAGAATTAGGGCAATAATAGATTATCACACACACGCAGGGCACTAGATTTTCACACACAGACACTCTGATGAACGGTGTTACACAACTAAGTTGCGATCCGAGCTGCACAGTACACAGCAACACTTTAAGCCTACATGAATCAGCCAGCTATTAAGAACCAGTCAGCTCTTTCTTTCTTTCTTTCTTTCTCTCTCTCTCTCTCTCTCTCTCTCTCTCTCTCTCTCTCTCTCTCTCTCTCTCTCTCTCTCTCTCTTTTTCTCTCTCTCTCTCTCTCACACACACACACACACACATGCACACACACGCCCAATACATTTGTATACGACACACAGAGCAACACACCTTGTAATGTCCAAGCTCAAATTTCTTGTGGGGTTGATTCAAAGCCCATAGCTTCTCAGTTGCATCAGCTTGGTTGTGAGCCGCCTCCCCAAGCCAGGTGATGACGGTATCAAGCTCATCATGTAGCCTGACAGCTGGCCTATCCCATCCTGGTACAAGGGGGTGAACCAATCACCAATTAGGAAGCAATACACAATCAGCGATAAATAAAAATCAATTTTACATAAAAAGCGATAAATAAACAGCAATGAATAGTCCGCATCAGCTTCATCATTGGTGGTTGTCCCCAGTACAAGCAAACGGGCTGGCCCCCTCAACCTCACGGCTCGTAACAAGACGCTCTATTTATTGTATTTATTGCGAGGGGGGGGGGGGGGGGGGGGGGGGGGGGGGGGGGGGGGGGGGGGGCAAGAAAAAAGTGCTGTACCGCACCTTTGCTTTAAATAGAGCTTATCCTAAACTAAAAAGAAGAAAAGAGTTTTTATAGCCAAAAATAAAGTTGTACAAAAGTTAGAGGGGTCCAAAGTTGTTTTCACCCAAAGCGGCCCAAATCTCAACTTCGCGATAAATCTCGTTTGGGAAACTTCGTGAAAAATGTGAGAGCATAACTGGAATGGGCAAGAAAAGATCTTTCGAACGACCCCCATATTAGGGGGGGTGGGGGGAGGTAACTGGGTTTTAGGAGGGGGGGGGGGAGGGGGTAAAACAACTTTTTCAAAACTTCATTTCCAGAAACAAGCCAGGTGATCACGGTATCAAGCTCATCTTGTAGCCTGACAGCTGGTCTATCCCATCCTGTAAAAAGCGGAGAAAACAATAACCAATCAATAATAAGCGATCAGTAAAAAATAATGAACCGCTCTCATCAGTTGGCAGTAATATCGTATGTATTACTTCTGATGTTATTTCAATTGCTGTATCCAAAAAATATTTCCTATGTAGTTGCCAATATTGCACCAGGCACGTCGTAAAGCCTGCCTGCTGGCCTATCCCATCCTGTTAAAGAGTGAAAAACAATAACCAATCAAGCGAATTATTGTTTTATTAATTCGTTTTTCTCGGCTTGTTTGATTCTTTTGTTTTTTCAGCTTGTTTGATTTTTTTTCTCAGCTTGTTTGTTTTTTTCAGCTTGTTTTGAATCTTCTATTTTTCTCAGCTTGTTTGGGTATCAAGACAACGTACTGTGAACATTCATGACTGCTGCCAACCCAGAGATTGTTTTTTCTTAGCGTGTTTTTGTTTTTCTCAACTTGTTTGATTATTTTGCTTGTCTTGCCTTGTTATGCTTCTACTATTTGTTCTCAACTTATTTTGATTCTTTTGTTTTTCTCAGCGTGTTTGATTCTCAAGAAATCGTACTGTGAACATTCATAACTGCTGCCAACCCGGAAACTGTTTTTCCCGCTTCCTATCCTGATTGCTACCTGAGACCCCGTTTTGACTAAAATGTTCGCTACCTGAGACCCTGGACCCCCCCCCCCCCCCCCAGTTCTCAGGGTGCACTGCGCCCGAACACCCCGGGGCGGCCCTATTAGAGCTACCAGGACTCAGTCCCTAAAGGAGGCCTAAACCCATGAAGCAATACCGGGTAACCTACTTTCTGAACTGGAAAAATGTTCTGTGCCAACCCTTACAAAGCGTTGAGATACCCAGCATAAAACAAAATTCCACATTGCGCCCCCCACCCCCCCCACCCACACCCACCCACACACCCACACCCACACACGCCACTACCGCCACACCACACACCACACTACACCACACCACATCACACCACACACGCAACCACATCACACCCCCCAACCCCCAACCCACCACCCCAACCATCCACCCCATCGCCATTCATGTTTGTATTTGAAACGATCACTTCATGTACTTCCCACGAATTTATTTCTTTATTTGGATCAAAGTGTTTAAAGTTATTTGGATAAGAGTGTTTTCAGTTACTCGGATAAAAGTGTTTACAGTAATTTGGATAAGAGTGTTTACAATTGCACCACACTTTTCTCTTGCCTGGTTGCTTTGCATGCTGTGCTTAAACTGCTGCAGTAGTATACATAGCATGGTGCACTTGCATTTCTAAATTTTATCATTCCACATCACGCATCCCCCCCCATCACCCCCCACACACACCCATCACCCCAACCACCCACCTCAACCACCCACCCCCACCCCCAGCTGGTCAACCACCTCATGCAGCAACTTACAGCCATCTACCCATGCATTCTACTTCGACAAACACATCTGGAAACTCGCTCCAGCATGAGATTAGGCTAGGGAATTCATCATCTTAGGAGCATCGCTCATCCCACCCCACCCCACCCTTCCAACCCTACCCCACCCTACCAGCAGGCTGCCCAAAGCATGTGGCAACTAACGCCCATGCTCCCATGCATTGTACTTGCAGAGCCCCCCACCCCCACCCCACCACACCCCGGGCCCCCACCCTCCATGTGGAGGTAGGTGCATGGGGTACTCGATACTGTGCGAGTGAGTGAAGCCGCGAAGGCTTACCTCCAACGTCGTCCAGCGATGGGAGCCCGTCCTTAGAGTGCACCAGGGTGCCGGGACTGTTTCCCATGACGCCTCTGCACCGCTGTCCGGTGGTGCGAATCCGCTAGCAGCTGAGGGGGCGGAGTTTCTGGCAAAAGCAAAATGCTTGAGGGTTCGGAGCGCACGCGAAGTAGGTGTCAGGCGCGCAAATGGAAACCAAAAGTGGGCGGAGTAGGTTGGGCGCGCGAGTTGTCTGCTTGAATTACCGGTAGTGGCGGGTAGTGGTATCGGTGTTAGTCAGCAAGGGCATATTTGAAGCTATGACCTCTGGCTGTCAAGCTTGTTGTCAAGCAGTCGATGTTGTGTTGTAATTGATACAAAGTGTAAGAACGAAAGCATTTCGTGAAATATAAGAACAGGAGGAAGGCAGAGGGGAGGGCGGAGGCGGAGGGGTGACACGACAGGGGGGAGAGCTAGGGTTTAGGGTGGATTCCCATTGGACTGGATGGGTAAAGTCGGTTGTAGTACTGGATGGGCCGGTATTTGTCGGTTGGGCCCTTTGGGTGGGTCGTTGAGCTCTTTGGATGGTTCGTGCATCCGTACACGGCCACCCATCCAAAACGCACTCCCATTGCAAGCGACTGGATGGGTGCAGCAATACACGCATGTACCACCGGGAACCTTCGCAGGTACTTTCAATCAATAGTCGCAAGAAAAGACGGATCGATCGTTGGCAGTTCAATTTCTTGCGCTGATCCATCCTAGATCCATCTGCTCCCTTGCCTGCTACCTTGCCTCCTGCCTTGCCTGCTGCCTTGCCTACTCCTTCGGAGCTTAGGGGGTTGTCGTGCTGCTGCTGTTGACGAGGAAGCGGGAAATTGAGTTTGCGGAACAGTGTCCACAGCTGCAGTCTTGTATTGAGCGAGTTCGGCGTCCAATTCGGCATAGATGGCATAATCCCACAAGCCTTCCGTCGCCATGTTGCAGAGCGATGAAAGACGAAAAAGAAAAGTAGAATGAAGAAGGGGCGTCGAATGGTGAAGAAATTGTTAGAATGTCCCAGATTCTGTCTAGCTCGAAGATGATCAGTGATCCAAAAGTTCGGAAACTCCTGGCTAATGAAACTAGCAGGTCGGTTGAAGAAAGCAATACGCGTCAGTTGCGCGACCGTCGCCGGATCAATGCCGGACTGTGCCGGAAGGAGCCGGATATTTTGCGACCCATCCAGAGCCATCCAACCCACACCTCGGTCGAGGGCCTGGATGGATTTTGGCTTTTGGATGGGTCGTCTGGATGGGTATTTCGTCAGTACATCCGTATGTCAGCATGAATTGCGGTGCTCTCACGCGTTTTATGACTTGGTGACTACTTATGTACTTCCTTAGAACTATCGGTCCTGACAGTACTATGTCAGCTTACTGTTGACTGCGTCATCGGTTCTTCTGACACGCGCTGTCTAACCTGTACCCCGATCAGGTTCCAGGCTACCGCCCCCCCCATTCCTCCGCTGGTGTCCCTTTATGGTTCCACTATCTTTTGTAATATTTATTCTCGTCTCCGCATTTATAGATTGGCGTGCTGCACACACTAAGTCCACTCTCCAGAGTGTTATCCAAGCTGATAGGTTATACGGTCCCTGATTTACTACCACTGCTTTGCGATGCAACTTCCGCGAGGGCCTCCCGCTAATTTTGAGAAACTCCACGACAAGAATGGAGAATCTTGGACGCGCGGGATGCGCAGTGTCATTATCAGCAATGGCTGCGACCGTGTCCTTCCTAAGGAGGACCCGGGTCCTCTTGATGATTGGCTAGACGTCTGTGCACCAGCTGCCTCTGCTAGCGGTCATGAGAGTCCTTCCGCCATCGTGGAAGTAACCCCCCCCAATCAATCCTCCACCTTTACGGCTCTTTCTGCTACTGTCCGACGTCTCTCTCCTGAGATTGAGGACGTTCTGATGCGACTCTGCTGTGCTTCCACTCAGATTATCCAGTATGCAAGGGCGCCTCCTCCTCCTGATGCCCGTTTTGACTACGACTATCAAGAACTTGCTAGTCATCGCCGTGCAGATGGCTATGCTGATGACTCTGATGATGGTGATGAAGATCTGCAGAGTGCTATGAGTGGTTGACTTCGGTGGAGTCACTCCTTCCACTGCTACTCGAGAGTTCAATTCTACCGTCTCTCCTGTGTATGAGCCTCTGTCGGCACCTGCTCTTGCGCCTTCCCCGGAGTTTAAGCCTGATCCAGTCTCTGCGCCTCTGCTTGCGCCCCTTCCACCTGTCCACCCGGAGGTGACCAGGCCGTCTTTGATGCAGAAGTCTGCGTCTTTCACCTTGCCTCCGGACCGAGGTCTGTCTGGCTACAATACTCGTGCTCGAGAGGCTTCTGCTGCTGCTGCTGGCCGCGCATCCTTTGCTGGCCCTTCGCAGGAGCCCCCTCCACCCCCGCCTCCGCCTGTGGAGCAGCCCCCTGCTCCTGGCCCTCCGCCATATGTGCCTCCTTCGCTGTCATGCGACTCCTGGGAGCATCTGCTCGATGGCGGACATCCTCTGCGTCTATCCCTGCAGGACTGCCGTCTTATCCGCCAAGCTCAACATGCGGGGAATCCTTTGACCGCACTCTGTACGGTAGGCTGGATATGACTGCCACTCAGGCTATGGTTGATAGCAAGGGTCGCCCTAGGCCTAGGCGTGTGATGGCTTATTCTGAGCTAGGTCTAGAGTGTCGGGCTTTTTCTGGGACCTGTTATGCCAGGGATTAACCTACCCTCCTGCTAATGGTGTGACCTCTGGAGGGGTTTGGGCGTAGGAACAGTGACCCTGCGAGGTTACCAGTTTGTTAAGGTGCCACTCCCTTTCTGTCCTGTTCGTCCTGATTTCGAGCTCATTGTGCGTGTTGCGCGTTCCCTAGATCTCATCAGGAACTTAGATGACCAGCGCGCTTATGACGCTGGTCTTGCTGCTGAGTATTTTCTGCGATTCGTGAGTCTTTAGCTCCTCGGTGTGCTCCTCCTGCTGCTGGACTTCGGCCTCTCATGGTGAGTCTAGTGTCGATCCTGCACTGTTGGGTTTCAGTGCGCTTACCCTACCCCCCGCCAAGAGTCATGATCTTATCCATGATGCTTGCCAACATGGACGGATGCCCCTAGTCAAGGTGTATAGGGACTTTGCTTCACCTCGGGATATCTTTTTGCATATCCGGAGGCAGCAGTCCGATGCCCTTGCCTCGCGTGTCCCTCTCTTGCGTGAAGGAGTATCATGCTTCGGTCATGGGCACTCATGAGCACGTTGACGCTTTCTTTCGTCGGGTTCGCGGAATGTGCACTGACCTGCGCATGGCTGGGTTTCCGCAGACTCAGCGTCACGCCATGGGCATTATAGTTCAAGGTGTGAGTCTGCCCCGGTTCGAAACGCTGCGGATTAAGTATGGTATCCTGATATACAACCAGCAACCTGTTGAGTACTGGTCCTGTCTAGAGGAATAGGCAGCTAGATATTCTTAACATAGCGCTCCCTCAGTCGGATTCCAGGCATCCTGGTTGGTCCCGGACCGCTCCTCAGTTTCCTGCTAATGCTGCATTTCAGCGGCGGCAGAAGACTGGTGGTGGTTCTGGGTCGAACAAGAGGCGCCTGGAATGCACCTGGGGACCATGCCCCCACAAGGATGGTCACTCGGAGGACCGTTGCTGACGAAGTTCCCTGCCCTGCGAAGGGTCCTTGGTCGTGCAGAACCAACGCTTCCTTCACCGTTGCCTGCTAAACCTGGCCCTTCCAGGTCACCTTACTCCAAAGCAATTGTCTTCCCTTGCAGGCTCAAATTGATGGGTTTGCTATGCAGAAGTAGCAGGTAAGCCCTGTCCTATTCTCCTGCACCTCTAGGTTCTCAAATGTGTGTAGTCCGAGCCTGTCTGAGGGTGTCTGGCATGTGGATTCTGGAGCTGGAATGTCCATCACAGGTGATAGATCCTTTGTTCATTGTGTTTGATGTTCCACTGAATCTGCCATCAGTTCGATTTGGTGATGGTGTGGTTCAACGGGCAGTAGGTAAGGGATCCATTGAGTTATGTAGTGATTGGTTACCAACACCAATCATTATAACTAATGTTCTCTACATACCTCACTGTCGGTTAACCTCCTGTCAGTAAATGCTGTGGCTCATTCCTCCACTGCAAGATTTCTTTTGGATAGTATTAGTTGCACTGCCACTCAGGGCTCTTCTATTCTCTGGTCCTTCCCTGCCTCCAGTGATGGTATTTACAAGTTTGCATGTAGGCCTTGTTAACACCACCAGTGGCTGTTCGTTTGGTGCTGACAATTACCCAGCTTTTGCCACTTGATGTTGATGAGGACGGTGGAGTTGTTATCCCTACCACTCCTGAATGGCTGTGGCATAGGCGGCTGGGTCACCCCGGCTATGATGCCATGCACAGACTTGTCAAGAAGGGTATGGTTAAGAACTTACCCCTCTCACTCAACCAGGTCCAAAAACTGGCTAAGATCCCTTGTAATGCTTGTCAAAAGGCTAAGGGCAAAAACGTCTCCCTTTTCCTAAAGCAATCACTCCGCCAGTCAATGCAACCTCTCCAACTAAACGCCAACCTCCAACGCCTTCAAATTGGGACATCATTGGCCAGTTTCATATTAGAGGTCTGCGTGGGAGTTTTTTATATTCTGTGTCCTCACAGACCAAAACAACACTCTGGCTATGCTGAAGTGTTGTGCTTTGAGGACCAGGGATGAAATCTCCCTTACCAGTTCACTCAAGACTATCCATCCCTCAGATTGGTGAATCATCTTCAAACGGGTTGCCTTTAGTGGCCTTAGGTCTGACAGGGTCTAGGCGATTTATAGTAAAATTGGTTGAGGATTTGGCTGATAAATCGTTGGGGCAGTGCTGAGTTACTTTGGCATACACTGCAACGCAGCATGGCAACTGTGGAGAGGTACAATGGGGTCTTACAGTCAAATAGCTAGGAGCATCCACACTTGATTCCTAGCGAACTAAAGTCTTTCCTGGTTTCCTGGCCCTATTCCTTCCTGTTCGTTAAACTTCGTAATCGCTTTGCCGCAATCGGGAATTAAGCTCCTCATGAATACTTCTTTCTTTGGGGTTTTCTTTGGGGTTCAGCCTCCTGATTTTGTCCGATGTTGCGCGTGTTTCGATGCCCTTGCTACGTTACGTTAGTCCAATGGGAAGAAGCGCCACAAGCTGGACGAAGGGCGTTATCTGGTAGACTGTTGGGTATCCCTGGTGAGTAAGGGTTTATTTTTTGGGTTCCCTAAGTTGCGCCAGGTATAGAGAGTCGTAATGTACTCTCTATGACAATTTTTGATCAAACTGTAATTCCTGGGCTATCTCCCTATACGGGTCGCCGTAATGGTCTCTCGCATCCCTGCCGCTATCACGACATATGCCTGTGCCTACGTAATTCCTTGACCCTTTGCTAACCCCATTTGTCCGCCCGCTGCCCTGATCATGGGGATGACCTTGCGTCGGTCCGTCCCAGGTCAGGGTGCTGAGTGGTGCTGTTTGGTGTGAAGGCACGGCGGGCGAGATGTTCTGCTTTCTTTCATATAAAATATTAGCCGACAGCGCAGGGGGGTTCGTCCAGGGCCCTCCTCTGCCGCCACATTTCGTTCGTCGGTGAGATTTAGGATTACGACAGCCTTCGTCATAGTGGTAACCTGGAACAGGTGACATTGACTATAGTCCGCCAAACTCCACACCTCGGATGGCTCGCGGGTGTCTTCATTTTCAATACGCCTCCTGTCGTTCCCTGGTTGGATTACTTACTCGGGCAAAAAGCCCTGTGATGGAAGATTTATCCGTTGCCGATAGTGCAAGGATGATCTGGAACAACACTGGTCGGGTTCCGATACTTCGTATGATCTGGGTGTTCCGGGTCGACCCAGGCCTTCGTTATATAGAGGGCAACTAAAGGCCGCGGCCCTTTTTTCAACAACCAGGCTTAGTTTCTGCACGGGGGGGCTATACTACCGTTTACTGCTCATAGTGCTGGATATCCATCCCCCGCTGCTCATGTACACGTCACGCTTGGACGTTAGAGCATACATTTCCCTTCCACTGAACTTACCTTCAATCTGTGCCATGCTTCCTGCTTTCATTTCCCCCCCACCAACCCTGCAGGGAATCAATGGCTCCTTCTATGAAGGATAGAATGGCGTCCCTACATGCCCATGGCACTTGGGCCTCACTCCACTGCCTCCTAAACAGAGGTCCTGTCTGGCAGGTGGTTATTTGTGAAGAAGGTTGTGGGTTGGATGTTTCTATTCGCTTCAAGCACGTTTTTGTGGTTCGTGGTTTCTGCAGCGTCCTGGGTTGGATTTTCATGATTGTATGCCCCCGTTTCTTCTAAAGCAGGTCTGAGGGTGCTCCTGGCTGCCATCACTCATAGGAAGAGTGTTTGTTTCGGCAGCTGGACATCAAGACTGCATTTCTGAATGCTCCCCTTGAACCTGGTCTGGACCTGTACGCCACCAGCCTGAGGGCTTTAAGGTACTTGGTCCTAACGGTGTTCCCCTTGTGTGCAAGCTGATCAAGTCCCTTAATGGTTTGAAACAGGCGCCCAGGCTTGGAGTATGGATCAAGCGGGTTTTGTGCACATGTGTTTTATTATGTGCAAGGCGGAACCTGCTCGTATTTTAGGAGGTTCTACTGTGGTGGAGCTATGTCCTAACCTATGTTGATGATTTCATCTGTGCTTTTAGTGAGCTGGATAGGTATGTTTTTGCTATCAAGGCTATGGAGAAGCTGGCTGGAGGTCAAAGAGATGGGTGTGCCGGTTCAGTTCCTCCCTTGGACATGGCTTGTACACTTGACTCTGACGGCAGGTGTGTTCAGATCAACCTCTCCCAGCACCCTACATTGTTGATCTGGTGGAGCAGTTTGGTCTGACTGCTGCTGCCAAGCCCAGGTTTGGTGCCCCCATGGACAATGTCCACCGTCACTGACCCACCTGGAGAACCCCTGTCCTCTAATAGCCAGTACCTCCTCTTGTTGGTGCTTTGCTATACCTGGCTACTTGCACCAGGCCTGATATTGCCTTTGCTGTGAGCTACCTGTCCAGGTTTTTCTGCTCACCCTACCGTCCTCCCCTGTGGGGGGCAGCCAAGCGTTTGCTTTTGTATTTGAGGTCACATTCCCACCTGGGACTCACTTACCACACAGCCCTGATTTCTCTTTTACTGTCTTAGTGACTCATCCTTTGCTGATGATGGGTCTGACAGGAGATCTCAGACTGGCTTTGCTGTCCTGGCTGAGGGTGCATAGTGAACTGGATGAGCAAGAGGCAAGCCTACAGTTGCCATTAGCTCTTGTGAGGCTGAGTATCAGGCCCTGTCTCAGGCTGCCAGGGAGGTGCAATGGTTGAAGAATCGAGGTGGATCTGGTCTGCCTTGTGATTTAGTTACCATTCAGGGTGACAACATAGGGTCTCTGAGATGGCCAATGACTGGCAGCTCCCTCCCTCGCAACAAGCACATTGATGTTATTCATCACTACATCAAGGAGCTGGTGGAGGACGGTTCACTAGATGTTGCCTATGTTAACACCAAGGACAACTGTGCTGACCCCCTTCACCAAGCCCCTGATCCTGCTGTGTCTGGAGTTTATGCGGATGCTTGGGATGACCGCTTCTTCTTAGGTGTATTTTTTTTTTTGGTTACATCGGTTTTCTTTGGTTATCATTGTATGGCATAGGTTCCTATTCCCGGATCGGGTTTTCTATCACCGTTATTCCCATCTTTGATATTCGGTTTTCATCCTTTTCTAACTTGGCAATTTTGTTTTTTGCCGTGTTTCATTCCTTCCTATAAACCTTTGGGTTTCATTTGAAGTTTCTCTCTCGAATTTTCGGAGTTCTTTGATTTTTTTTTTTTTCAATCTGTTACTATAGTTCTGTGTCACCAGTGCCATAGGTGGGAAGTAGTATTGTATGTCACCTGTGTCATAGGTGGAGTGTCAGCATGAATTGCGGTGCTCTCACGCGTTTTATATGACTTGGTGACTACTTATGTACTTCCTTAGAACTATCGGTCCTGACAGTACTATGTCAGCTTACTGTTGACTGCGTCATCGGTTCTCTTCTGACACGCGCTGTCTAACCTGTACCCTGATCAGGTTCCAGGCTACCGCCCCCCCCTTTCCTCCGCTGGTGTCCCTTTATGGTTCCACTATCTTTGTAATATTTATTTCTCTCGCCGCATTTAGATTGGCGTGCTGCCACACTACAGTCCACTCTCCGAGTGTTTCCAAGCTGATAGATCCATACCACCAGGCACAGTTTGCCCACCTCTGGATCCCCCACAGTACAGGAAACTATGCTGGAGACGTAGCCACTCTCGTATCACAGCACGAAACACTACCATCCTCCACTCATCTCTCCCCTGCCATACATCAAGCTATGTCCACCCTGGGGATGTCAATTTACCTAGACACATCACCCCTTCTAATGAGTCCCCACCTCCCCATGGGAAACACCCCTACCTCCATTGGCCAGCTGTTTGGCCTAGGACCCCACTGCTACACCCAACCTTGGTACGGGGGAAACACACAACTCACCAGCCAGAACCCTGATGATGCCCACAAGGCTGTTAGATGGGCACTAGGCAGTGCCATATATGCTCACACCCTTGATATTCCCACGTGCGCCATCCTCTTGGTCCCACACAAACCCACCTACCGTATTCATATAACACCCTCCTGAATCACTCATGGATTGTGGAACTAGCCACTCTGACACCCAAGGCCAAACCCTTCACCCTTCGTGAGTCGTGACCAACCAGACACAATGACATCACCAACCAGGAAGTGTCAAGGCATAACTGAGCAACGCACGAAATAATCAACTAGCCCGACCTAACATGAAAAAGCAGTGGCCAAGAAAAATAAAGCAGATCGTGTATTTCCCCCAGATTTAAAAGTTGTAAGCTCTAAAAAACAGCAACACCCCTTTTGTACAGCTCACTCGCATTCATGCCAACACCCACTCACCCAAGCTAGATATAGGGTTCCCCCATCCAGGCCTGGAAGATCTAAACCTATGGTCTTCAGTGACTAGTATGTATGTAGGTGTGTAGGTTACATTCCAGGGGTACGCTGAAAAGGCTCAATGGACTTGCCCAACCGTGATAGGAAGGGCTTAAAAAGAAAAAGCATTGATGAACTGAACCCCAAACAGGCTTTCTACCTACGGGGGCCTAGAGTTCGTGCTACAGTGATGATTTAATTCTACTATTTAATTAAATCATCATATGAAATGAGATGACAACTTACTTCTGCAATTCTTATCGCATTTGTTTTATAAATTGTATGAAGTATGTCCATCCTTCAAATGGAATCAGGATTCATGACCAGCTTTCCTACATGATTTTTATCCACCAATTCAGGTGCAGTTTTCATCTTCTCAAAAATAAAATTTATATCCTCAGCGTTTAACGGGTTAGGAGACAGGCATTCCAAGCCCATAAATAGTGGTGACTCATGCTCGCGTGGCTGGTTACTTCGGAGCACCCCTCACCTGGCTAGCGGTGTGCCGCCAATCGTACAATCGCTTGGCGTGATCTGATCAAACCTAGGCTTCCTCTGGAGGCGGAAGGCCTGCGGTACAGAGGCTATGCGGCCCAGCAGTACGGACTCGCTACAAAACAGTGAGCGAGGCGAACTCAAACCTCTTCAGCCTCTTCAAAAAGGTTGCCCAGCATGCCTAAAATCGGCTTCTACAGGTGCGCCGAAACTCGCAGCACCGAAAGCCTCATCTCGTTGGCAGCTATCCTAAGCGCTCTTCCTCTTGTCTCCGATCCTATCCGACTTCCTGAAACTTTATTTCTTTGCTTTGCAGAAACTGTGAGTATTTGCGCGCATCCTGGGAGAGGGGCGGCCGCCTGCTGTCTGCTTACTTAACCTTCGGGATGTGCCTCGTAATATTTGTAGCACTTCGTGCGAAGCCGCCAAATCTAGTAGCTAGCACTGCAAGAAGTTGACAGGCAGCCTTTCGGTAGCATATACAGCAGCTTAGGTGGGGGTTCACGCCCGAGGCTGCGTACATGGACAGCTATAAATGCTACCCGATCAAAAAAGGCCTTAGACTTTTCTTCTGATGCAATTTACCGCGGCTTACTGCGCGCTCGAGGCTGGCAGCAATTATTGGCAGCGCCATGAAGGCACGCCACCAGTGCCTTCGTTGTTTCTTTCTGTCCTTACTTGGCATGCGCCTATCGGCCGATTACAAGTGTTGTCGACTCCAAACCAGCAGCAGCAGGAGCTATAGCAGTAGGAGCAGTAGCCAAGGATTAGGTTCAGCAATCCCTGAAGCAGCCTCCCACCTCCCTCCCTCATTCTGTCCTCGTCACCAGCATCCGATTTTGCTGCTCCCCTTCTACCAACCAGCTCATCAACAGCACTCCACCACCACCACCCACGAAACCAACCTGTCCGATAGGGTACTCCCTGGCTCTAGCACCGCCAACTTTCTGACCCCATGCCACCATCACAATCAAGTGCTATCAGCATTTGGATGTGATCATACTCCATTCCCCCCCCCCCCCCCCCCCCCCCATTATACTGGTTTATATGCCCACACCACATGTAGATCTCCACCCACCCATCCCACCTACCTGCTCGTTATCCATACTAGATAATACTTAGCAACCCCCACACCCATCCCACCCCCTTCCCCACCTCACCCCTTTCCCCCACCCCATCACCATCCCACTCCCTCCCCCCACCCCATCACCATCCCACCCCCTTCCTCCACCTCACCCCCATCCCCATCCCACCCCCTTCCCCATCCCACCCTCTCCCCCCACCCCTCCCCCACCCCAGTCGGCAAGACTTTTAAGAAGCCCCGTAGGCCTTTTGAGAAGGAGCGATTGGATGCTGAGCTGAAGCTGGTCGGCGAGTATGGCCTGCGTAACAAGCGCGAGTTATGGCGTGTGCAGATGGTTCTTTCCAAGATCCGTAACGCTGCCCGTAACCTGCTTACCCTAGACAGTGACGACCCTAAGCGTATCTTTGAGGGTCAGGCCCTGATGCGCCGCATGTACAAGTACGGACTCCTGAGCGAGACTCAGGTGAGCAGGGGTGGGGTTGGGGTCAGGGTGTCTGAGATGGATTTTGTGTGGGTTGAGGGGGTGTGGTGTGTGTGTGTGGTGGGGTGACTCGTCTATTCCAATTGTTATTTTGAGGTATAGCTGGGACTGGCCCTGATGCGACACATGTTCAAGTATGGACTCTTGAGCGAGACTGAGGCGAGCAGGGGTGGGGTAGGGGGGTCAGGGTGTGTTTTATCTTGGTGGTGGGGTGTGGGGTTGGCCAAGTCATACAAACATATGAATTTTCAAATATATAAATAATGCATCAAATATACAAGCCCCCACCCACCCACCCACATACATACACACGCTCACACGCATACTCTAAACACTTAAACTCACCCATGCCCAGACAATCTAGCAAACATGCTCGCATCCAATCAAACACACATTGGTAAACAATCAAAGACGCACACAAACAATCAACCACACATGTTCATACAATCTAGCACACACACAAACAAGCACACACTCACATGCTGACAATCAGACACACACGCTCACACAAGACAATCAAACACACACGCAAACAATCAAACACAATCAAACACTTACACACAAGCACACACACACAATCAAACACAATCAAACACATGCACACACATCCTAAGATACACAAGCACACATTCAACATAATGTATTTATGTGCTGAACATGTATGAACTTGCTGCACAGGGCAATATTCACTATATCACCACCACCCCATGGCATTGACACAGCCATACATACCCCACACTCATGTAAACAATTACAAACACACGTACACACACAAACACACACCACATACATAACGTGTACATGCTGAACACATGTGTTCCTTGCTGCTTAGGACAGGCCTGTTTCTATCACCACCACCCCATGACGATGACACGCACACGAATAATCAAACACACCACAAGCAATATAATGTGTAGAGGCTTAACTTGTGCGTTGATTGCTGCGTAGGGCAAACCTGATTATATCACCACCACCCTATGACGTTGACACATACAACCCCCCTGCCCTGCCCCCACATGCACACCTACACCCACAAACAATCTAACATGCATGCGCACACAGACGATCCAGCTCACTCACGACCAAACACACAATCAAACACACGCACACACAATCAAACACGCGCACAGACACACAATCAAACAGACACCACATGCGGCATAATGTGTAGAGGCTTGACACATGTGTTCCTTGCTGCACACTGCACAAACACACACACAGGCAATGAAACATGCACACGCTATCAAACACACACCACATGCGACATAATGTGTAGATGCTTATGTGTACACGTGTTCCTTGCTGCACAGGCAATGAAACATGCACACGCTATCAAACACAAACCACATGCAACATAATGTGTACATGCTTATGTGTACACGTGTTCCTTGCTGCACAGGGCAAGCTTGATTATGTGTAGATGATTATGTGTAGATGCTTATGTGTAGATGCTTATGTGTACACGTGTTCCTTGCTGCACAGGACAAGCTTGATTATGTGCTGGCTCTGCAGCCTAACGATTTCCTGGAGCGACGTCTGCAGGTGTGTTCTGATGAGCCTGTTAATGATGATGGGACTGTTGTTTATGATGATGTTGATGGGACACGATGATGATGGGGCTGTTGGTTTTGATGATGATGATGGGGCTGTTGGTGATTATGATGATGATGATGGGGCTGTTGGTGTTGATGATGATGATGATGGGCTGTTGGTGTTGATGATGATGATGATGATGAGGCTGTTGGTGTTGATGATGATGATGATGGGGCTGTTGGTGATGATGATGATGATGATGGGGCAGTTGGTGTTGATGATGATGATGGAGCTGATGATGATGATGGGGATGTTGGTGTTGATGATGATGGTGATGATGATATGGGGGCTTTTTTTTTGTTTTTGGTGATAATGAAGATGATTATAATGATGGTGGGGCAACAAAAAACATTTAAAAAACAAGGTACGGACACACATGGGTAAGGGGGGTGTGGGGGGGGCGCTGCCAGAAAGCGAGGAGGGGGGGGGGGGGGGTGGGCGCGAATGTATAGGATGCCCTGTGGTGACGTAGTGACGGGCGTGAGTCGGGCTAATCGGGTGGGGGGGATGGGGGTGGGGCAGCAGATGATTGGCTTTGTCAGAGATGATGGATGAATGTGCTGTTTGTGTATATGTGATGATGATTGTGGCCTGTTGAGTGATGATGATGATGATTGGGCTGTTCATGATATGATGATTGAGATTGATTTGTTGATGTTGACTGATGATGATGATGATTGGTGCTTTGTGGTGATTATGATGATTATGATGGTGCTTTTGATGATGAGTGAATGCTGTATGGGGCTGTTTTTTTTTTTTTTGTGTTATGGTATGATGATGTGCGCTGTTGATGATGATAGGGATGTTCATGATGATGATGATGGGGCTGTTGGTGATTATGGTGATGATGATGGGGCTGTTAATGATGATGATGATGATAGGGCTGTTGGTGATGATGATGATGATGATAGGGCTGTTGGTGATGATGATGATGATGATGGGGCTGTTGGTGATGATGATGATGGGGCTAATGGTGATGATGATGATGATGGGGCTGTTGCTGATGATGGTGATAGGCCTGATGATGGGGCTGTTGCTGATTATGATGATGATGATGGGGCTGTTGATGATGATGATGATGGTGGTGATAGGCCTGATGATGATGATGGGGCTGTGGTGACGTTGATGATGATGACAGGTTGTTGGCGATGATGATGATAGGGCTGTTGATAATGATGATGGTGGTGAGTCTGTTTATGCTATTGAAGATGTTAGTTTTGATGATGCTGCTTGTGACGTTGACGGGGCTTTCGATGATGATATGGATGTTGATCATACCGCACCACACCACCACCGCTCCCCACTCCCTGTCCTCTCCTTCACTACCCTCTCCTGACCTGCGCCCCTTTTTCCCCCTTCTCTTACTGCCGTATTCAAGCAGGGTCTGGCCTAGTCAATTCACCACGCCTGCGTTCTTATCCGCCAGATCTTTTGTGATCTCCCCCTCCCCCCCCCCCCCCCCCCCCCCCCCCCCGCCTGCCCGCCCGCCCCCCGTCACACACTCCCCTCTCATCCTCCCCACCTCCCCTCTGGCTGACTTCCTCCCCTCCACTTTCCCCAGACCGTTGCCTTCAAGCAGGGGTCAGCCAACTCAATTCACCTTGCCTACGGTCTGATCGCCAGACCTTTAATGATCTCCCCTCCCTCCCCCCCCCACCCCACCCCAACCCTCCCCACTCACACACTGCCCTCTCCTCCTCCCCACCTCCCTTCCTCTGGCTGACTTCCTCCCTTCCTCCCCTTTCCCCAGACTGTTGTCTTCAAGCAGGGTCTGGCCAAGTCCATTCACCATGCCCGCGTTCTGATCCGCCAAAAGCATATCCGCGTCGGCAAGCAGGTTGTTGATATCGCCTCCTTCATGGTGCGCGTTGACAGCCAGAAGCACGTCGACTTCGCCCTCACCTCTCCCTTTGGAGGAGGACGCCCTGGACGTAACAAGAGGAAGAACCTGGCCAAGTAAGGAATGGAGCAGGGATCAGGGTGGGGGTAGGGATGCGGGTAATGGTAGGGGTTTCGGTATTGTGAGTATGTTGTTGATATCGCCTCCTCCATGGTTTGCGTTGACAGCCAGAAGCACATTGACTTCGCCCTCACCTCTCCCTTTGGAGGAGGACGCCCCGGACGTATCAAGAGGAAGAACCTGGCCAAGTAAGGACAGGGGCAGGGTGGGCGTAGGGCAGGGATCTCTTCCCCACTTTATATACAGCTGTATAGCGATCACTACTTGTGACCCCGTTTTGGCCCAAATTACTTCAGCTATATAGACCTTCAGCTACTTAAGCTGTACGAAGGCTGTCCCTGGAGGAGGCATACAACCATACAACTAGAAAACCCCCACTTGCAGATTTGAAAAATGCATCCCTGGCTGGCGTAGTGGTGTGGGTAGGGGTAGGGGTTTCCGCTTTGCAAGTAGGTTTTAGAGATTGTATCCTTCATGGTTCATAGCCAGAAGTATGCCACTCAGTCCTTGTGATAAGAGGCTACCTCCAAGCTGCTTGTTTGTTTATGTCTGTTTTCTTCAGTCCCCCCCCCCCCCCCCCCCCCCCCCCCTCCTCCTCTGTGCGATCCCTATTGGTACTAGGGAGCAGAATAAGCAGACTAAACATTTTAGAAACCTACTAAGTGCTTTTTTTACAAAGAGAATTTTCGTCTTGCAAGGGGGGTGGGTCCCTTAGGGTGCTTTTCAGGGTTGTTCAAGAGGACCCCCACCTCAGCGTCCCGAGACGGATCCAATTTTGCAGCCTGTGTCCTGAGATGCAACCGACCCACAGCCAATCTATAGCCTGTGTCCCGAGACGCAATGTACCCTCCCCACGATTCGCCTGCGACGTAGGATGTAGCGTCCTGGACAACACTGTTGCTTGCATGTCCCTGTTCCTAGCCCATTGTGCACAACTTGAACTTGGTTACATGGCTCTAGCCTTTAAGGCAGCTTGCCGTGTTCGGCTGTAACATCAACATTCTTAACATCAAAATACAATCAATCAAATTTCTTCCTGTAATCATTGATATGAAGCTCGCTTTCTTGGTTACATCAGCATTCATAATATTATCTATCCAATCTGTTCCTACAATAACAAAAACTAACTGTGCACACCTCTTTGTACCTCACAGGAAGGCTGCTGGTGGTGGAGGTGATGAGGATGACGAGTAAATTAGCGCACTCGACTTTTGACTGTAAAGGCAAACACTTCATGTCATGTCTCGCACCTCTCTCCCTTGAACTTGAACTTGGTTACATACCTCCAGCCAATTATTTGGCTGCTCGCCGTCTTTGACAGTAAAATAAATGGCCAGGAAATCTGCCATCTCACTTAAGTCCATCGGACGCCCTAAGATCTGCTCGATCTGACTCATCCACTCCTGAAAAGTAATGATAACGCCTGGAGGGTCGAGGTATCATGGGAGCTCCGTATCAGAGCAGTAGGGAACGGGCTGCTGCTTCACCTGGACAAAGCTTTCATGGCAGTTGACAGTGCCCGCGAACACTAGAGCACACATGTGAGGATTTGAAGTCTTGAGCCCACACCTTCCTTGAGGAGCTCTGTGTTAAGCCATTCGTCAAAATGGGGATTTCGGTTCTCCACTCCACATGTATCACCTCGTCCCACCGACTTTCCATCGGTCTTTCAATATTCATCTATGTCTCGCATTGATGAAAGCCGCCGCAGTCGGGAAGTCAAGGGGGACGAGGATCATGTCCAGGGCCATGCACATCTTCCTGCAGATAGCCTCAATGTTGATGTTGTCTACCGTATGATCCCGCACTTCTCTAGGGGCGCTGAACATCATCTCCATCGTTCCTCCTCTTTCCACACGGTCCATCCGTCTCTCCTCATGCATCTACCCGGGATCATGCAGGTCAGCAGGTATGAAAGAAAGCAGTACACCGAATCAGTTTTTAAGCTACGATCGCAGGTGACAGCTCAGCCGATCTCAGGCGACATATGTACTCGACTGTAAGCGAAGTCTCATGTTTTATTAACTTGACAGGAGGTGGCCAACCCTATTCCATCGGTCCCCTGAGTGCATAGAACTTGAACTTGGTTACATGGCTCCAGCAAGCAATTTGGCTACTGGCCGTCTCCGGCAGTAAAATAAGTTACCTGAGGGGACGTACCGTATGCGCCTTAAGTATTGGCAAGATTAAGTATTGGCAAATGTCATTTCCCCCCTTAAAGTGGGTCTCAGAAAAGCATGGCAATACTGACTTGGCAAAGGGGTTTATGGCTTTGACTCTCTCAAGTTCAGACTTGAAATCCAGTTGGCAAAGGGTCTTATGTTATTGTTACATTTCCTTGTTACATGTTCACCAAGTAGTCTTCCGAAGCTTGCTGTAAAACTTTGTAACAATTCAAATCAGGAGCATTAAACTTGCTAGGGCTTAGTAGCCAGACCGGTATATGGGTCCAGCCATCCAAATTGCTGGCTGGAGCCATGTACGTAACCAAGTTCAAGGATAAGTACATGTTTACAAAGTAATCTGCCCAAGCTTGCTGAAAATAAAACCATGTAGGAATTCAAATCAGGAACATTTAACTTGCTAGGGCTTAGTAGACCTAGTACCATGGTAACCGTAACTTGGCAAAGGCCAACTACCTGGAGTGGTCTCAAGCTGGACCCCTAACCCGGTTTGGCAAAGGGTCGTTTGCCAAACCGTTTGCCAAAACTTAAGGCGCATACAGTATACTTTCAAAAAAATAAAAAGTACCGGTATAAGCTGTAAACACTCATATAAAAATATGCTTGATCTGATATTTTCATACATTCTTGAACTTGATCTTGGTTACTTGAACTTGATCTTGGTTACACAGCTTTAGCCAGCAATTTGGCTACTCGCCATCTTCGGCAGTAAAAAAATACCAGGAAAATGTAAACACGAACAAATCATTTCTGCTTCATAACTTTCCCTTTCCCCCTTTTTATCCCCCCCCCCCCCCCCCCCCCCCCCCCCCTCCCTCTCCTCCACCCAACCCCCAACCCCAACCTCTAACCCCCAACCCACCTTAAATAAAAATAAGAGGCACGTCTTGAAATTAAATATAGATTCTGGGTCTTTAAACCGTGGCGCACTCAATGACAGCTTCAGAATTCCCAATCAGGGATTGTGTGGCGGTCAAAATACTCACTCATTCACCCACCCATTCACCCCACCCACCCACCCACATTAGTACATTACCCACCCATACCCACCCATCCATACCCATCCATGCCACCCCTACTCTCTCATTAACCCACCCACTCACCCACCCATACACCCATCCATACCGCCCATTCACCCACCCATACCGACCCATCCAAATCCATCCTTCCCACACATACTCACCCACCCATACCCACCCATATTATTCCCCGTCCATCCACCCATACACCCTTCTGGGTCTTAAGTTGTGCTTATTGACTATCGAAGTGCCCTTTTCGCTTTAGCCCCCTCTGGACCCCCCAGGGTCCTGGGGCTGAAGCTCTAAGTTCCCCCTGTGTCCCTCTCCGCCGTCTGTCTGTCTCTTCATCCATCCGTCCAGGCGTTTGAACGATTCCGACCACCTCCGCACCCAAACATTTTACTCATAGTTGGAGTGCGCATGAAAAGAGTTATCAGCATCGAAGCGGTAAAGATCCTTCGGAAAAGTTGTTCAATGTTTTTAGCTATATTCGGCTACGAGTAGCTACTTTCTCCACTACTTTCGAAACTCCCTGCCGGTGACTGCTAAAGCGTTTTTCCGTGTCGCTTGCGACACGCTCTTAGAACTTGTCAACATAATCTCAACAGTGGTCACAGAATGTCATTTAGAGGTATGAGTAAAAAGAAAGCAAGCAACCTGAGGGAGGCTGCTTCCCCCCACCCCCCACCCCCACCCCACCCCCACCCCCACCCCCCACCCCCACCCACCCACCCACCCACCCACACAAAAATGAGGTGCTCAGAATGACCTGGAAATGTCTCAAAACATTGCCATGAATCATGCCATTATAGCCCCATTATCAGAATAAATCGATCGGGAGAAGTAAACATTTGAAGGCCTGGGCTCCTCCTGTCTAAACGAAAAAAACTAGTAATTCACATAAAAAGAATAAAGAAAAAAGAAAATAAAGAAAATAAGTATTCTACCAGGGTACTTCAAATGGCCAAATTCGCCAGCGCTTTAGCGCACTTGAAAACAAAAAAACTGCGCTTTGTAGTGCAAAAAGCGCAAAAATTGCTTGCAGCGCCCACAAGGGGTGGCAAAAAACTGCGCTTAAAGCGCAGAGGGGGTCAAAAAGTCAGCGCTCAAAATCGCAAAAGCGCGAGCTTTGAATTACCCTGTATTCTACCGGTATAAAGAATACTTGATCCAACCCCTGATCCAACCTCTTCATACTTTAATGGATAAAAATAGGAAGATACCGGTAGATTAGTGGATTTCATCGAAATTTTGTTTCACCTCAAATTTGGTAGGCGGTCGGAGGGGACTAACAGCTTGTTTCTATATATAGTAATCTGCTGTTAGTATATGGGGGGCCGGTTAAGGATTGTGTTTTTGAGGGTTTAGACTCGACCTCTAAAGGGGCCTAAACTTTCGGGAACATGGTTGGAAACGGCTGGCCTGCAATCCAGGAGCCCATTCCTTCAGTCTACCCCAAGAGTTCGACCCTAGTTGGTCGAACGCGTTGACAGCTCGGCACTCGCTAGTTCGGGAAGCCTTCGACTAGGATAGAGCCCTCCAACACAGGCAGACACTTGGACAAAGCGTGTGACATTCTGTTCACAGTTATGCGCAATTATTATCGCCTGTGATACCGGTATGTAATTCAACTCATCGCCCCCATCCTAAATATCGAATGTTTGGCACCCAACAGGCCTACGGAAGGGCACCCTTCGTCAAAAACTGCAAGTCAAATTTATATCTCTGCCGCGAATCATTAGCGCTGTTGTTTCGCACACCTATCTTCCTACGGGTAAACAGTCGCCTTATTATTCCAGGGCCGACGCTACTACTGGAAGATGTAGCTTTTTTCAACTCATCTCCTGATTCATTCTGAATCTTCCGATAAGTAGAAAAAACTCTACATCTCTCTCTGGGTTTCGATAGATTTCCCGTGCATTCCGTGCAATACCGTAGCAGTCGGTGCATTCCCGTGCAATTCCCTGGATATCGTGGGCGGGGGATTGATTAGCCTTGGGCTAATGGATGCAAAGCATCTATCCTTGGAATGTCCGGCTCTTGCGGCGGGGTGTGGTGTGTGTAGGCCTTCTGGCTGTTGTTGTGTTCTTAGTTTTTCTGTTTGGTTAGCGCAGCTAACAAAACGGGTGGGCGTTCTGTCGTCTTTCTCTCAAATGATCATGCAGTACCAACAATTCGCCTAAGATTCGGGAGGTTACACGAATGGAGGATCCTGGTTACTCAGCAAACCGTTTAGGTTTCTTAATAATCCTTTTTACTCTAACAGTGTCTTTCTTATCAACCATTTGTTCAGCTTCCTTTACATTATCTACCATTTTACTCTTTAGTATTTTTCTCACATGTTTAGAACTTGATTTACCCTTTTCAATCTGTTCAGTGCTCACTTCGTCTATTACATCACCTACTACTTGTATTTCAGATGGTCTATAAATTCTTTTTAATGCATTACCTTTTGCATCTTCTAAAATGTAATTGAATCCAATTTTCTCAGATATTTTGTAAAATTCCTTTGACCAAGAAGGTTTTTATTTTTCAAAGGTCTTTTTAGGTAATAAGATTCTTACAGTGCTATACATAGGAATATCTTTGTCAACTTCCTTTTTAACTGTTGCATTATATTTAACTTGATTTTCAAATTGAATTTTGGCATAGTCTATATCGTCATAAACCTCATTTGGCGTAGCCTTGATAGTACTATGATACGAATTATTATATATATCAATTATCTTAGAATACCATTTAGTCCATGTTGTCGTCTTATGCTGAAGCATATATTTTTGTATCAAATTTTTGATTGTCCTTGTAGCTCTGTCAACAATACCCAATCGATTTCCGCCGAGACCATATCCCATATGATCGTCTTCCGCGACACCTGTAATAACTACTATGTCTAATTCCTAATTATACGCTTGAAATATTTTAGAATTAAAAAAGTTATCTCCTTGTACAAAGCTGATCTTATCATCTCCTTCATTTCCTTGTTCAACAATAAACTTTTCATATGCATCTAATACGTCATTCAACTTCCCTGACATAAGCGGATACATGAATATTTTTCTGGATTGAATGTCTATAAGCATTAAAAATTGGTATATTCCATTATTAGTTCCCTTAAAATCTGGTAATAGGATAACATCCAATTGGAAACTTCTAGGAGGTCCTGTAATCTTATATTTGTAGTTGTCGGTAGGTTTCTTATAAATTTGTGTTAGTTCCCTATTTTTGAAATATTCTTTGATTGTTTTATGTGTAATTCTATGATCTGTATTATCACGTATAGCCTGATATAACTTGTCTTGTGACATGATCTGAAATTCGGGCTTATATTTCAGAATTTGCGCTAAAATAGTCGCATTATCCATTATGATATTGTTATGTTATTTATTTAAGTTATTTTTCAATCAGTGGTGTCTCGTGATATTTTGTGAAGCGTCTGTGCATATCGTGTGATGAGATCTTGCATGTTTCCAAATTTTTGACCATGGTATTATATTTGAATGTCAGGGTCTCACCAATGGGCATCTTGTACATGGCTGCATAATTTTATTCTGAGATGAGTTGAATAGATTTGCCCTCAGAGTCGATAGTTTTTGTAGGAATGCCCTTGAGCGTAAATGTATATTTCTGCGCATCTTCGTAGTATACACATTTGTTTTTCTTCCAAATAAAATATGCATCTTTATCTGTATCAATTTCCACTTTAATATTTCCCAATTCATCTCCAAAGCCAATCTCTTTGAATTCTCCTTGATAGTTTTCGATATTTTTCTTGAACTGTCCCATCTGACACCGTTTAAAATAGAAAGCGTCTGTTTCGATATGGATTACATCATCCGAGTCATTTGGCAAGTGTCTGATATATTCGAACAGCGATCGTTTTGAGTAACTGTAGATCATTACTCCAATTGTAAGAAGATAATTGCATCTAAAGATCGTACTTGGGACTCCAAACTTCTTACCTCCTATGCTTTGGTGCGATGCACATTTGGCGTATTCTTTGGCCATAAATGGGCTTACAAGTGAAGTGAACTTATTTTTATCCATAACCGCTCTCCCAGTCGGTGTATTTAAGCATAATTTAATGTATGTCCTGTAACTGGGGTTATAAGTAACATCCTTCGTATCATTGAGAACATCTTGTTCTCGTTTTAGCGAAAATATAGTATTAACAAATGTACCCAAATAATTTGAAATCGGTACATCTTCTGCGCTACATAATCCTATAATTACATCGAACGATTCTAATCCGTAATGTTCCTTCAAATATTTAATTGTATATGAATCTAGAAATATGTGATCAATCGATTTTCCAGTTTTCCAATTCAGTATATCGTCTGCCTCCTTCTGACAAGCTGGTTTCAATGCATAATCTTTGTTAAACTTTAGATTTTTTAGTTCGTAAAATCCATGATATGCTTCTGTATAGACGCTTACCCAACTAGCCATACCAATTGGAACTCTTCCATAAATACATGCACTTGGATATTGACTTGTTACATCAACGCTTGCTACACCACACGTGTATTTTCCGGGTTTGTCGCAATGTGAGATTCCACCACGTTTGAAAGTGTCCTGAATGAAGTTATATTTCTTCTCATCTTCTTGCAATCTTAGTACAATTTCACCTTCTGGATCATCAATCATTTCTCCGTCGTCGTTTTTCTTTTGTTTCTTGACAACAGTTCCTTATCCAATACAGGTCTCATGGATTTTATGAAACATGTTAGTTTACTAGTATCGGGATTGACACAATTAATAATTTTCTCAGTTAATCCCCCAATTGTACAACTTTGATTAAGTTGACATTTTAGCTGTAATGCTTGCTTATATTCAGGACAAACTTCATGTATACTTTTCAACAAATCGTCATGTAATTTTAGTACTAATAACCAGATTTCCTTCAAGCTAATGCAATCATAGAGACAATATTCCTTATATAATTCCCAATACTTTGGGTTGGTGTTCTGTAGATTCATGAAATCCCAAAACGACAAATGGCCTTCCTCCCCACGCTTATATTTATAGAAACAGATTTCCGTGTTTGTTAATGTTTTACCATCAACAATGAAGCTCGTCAACTTTCCATGGTCTACCTTAAAATCCTTAGAAAGTTTGGCTAATGACCCTTGTAGGAATTGATATGTATCTTTAAAAATGTGTCCAAAAACCTCCATCTGAATTATTGTTCTACCTTTGATTAATGGCGGGTTCTCGTCTAGATCTTTCTCAGTCATTTTTTCTCTAATAAAGAAGTGATCGAAACTACCACTTCCATGCGAATATGCAAAATACCGTCTGTTTTTTTATGTTTCAGTTTTTAACCACTGAATGAATTGTTCAATACAAGTTTGTTTTTCGTTGGTTTCAAAGTATAAATTTTCCCATTCAGTTTTCTTGTATGGACGATATGTGGCACATAAGATAGTGGGTACTTGATAATACGATTTAGTTTTACTAGGAATGAATTTACCGTTAACGTTTTCGTCATAGTTATCAGGTTTTACTGAAAATTTACCAATTTCGCAATAATCAGTGTCTGAATGTCTTGTTTCAATATCCCAAAATATACTACCCCTGTTAAATTTCTTATCTTTGGAGTTTAAGTCGACTACTTTAGCCTCTTTGATAATCATGTAATGAAATTTGGATAGGAAAATATTGTGATCAACCATATCAATTGATTCTGTAGAATCAGTATGAATGACTATTTGCCTATCACCAGTATTATAATGGTTATAAGCTAACATCATATCCTCGTAGCTAAACATTACATTTGATGGAATACCTATCTGTTTTCTAATATCACTTGCCTTCTCCTTCAATTGTAATAACTCAATGATGCATTCCGGTCCGCAATGATTTCGTTGACTCCTTCTCCTATCACATAAGATAGTAAAATAGGGAAGCTTAAATTCTCTGGTATCGTTAGATTTACCTTCTTTTGAGGTACGCGCCTCCTTCAATAGGTATAAGCTGATATTTCACATATTCAAAATCAGAATTACGTAAATTTGTTTTGAAATCAACTTCTTCACCCTGGAAACTTGTAGCAAATTCTTCGTCTATGGCTTTGAAGTACTTGTACCATTTGAAAAAACTAGGGTAATTCAAGAAGTGGTTTTCGACAAACAACGCTTTAGAAGTATAAGAATAAACAATTAAATGCATTGCTTTGTAACGATTATTCTTGTATATTTCCGTAATTTCATCAAACATCTGTTCGACTGGCACGAAACCATCTTTGTTGTAGATTGGTACTCTAGGCGATCTGCGAATTTTAATTACAGGTTTCTTCTTGGTAACCTCATTGAGTGTTAGTGCGATACGTTGAGATTTTTAGAATCCTTAGATCCCAATACTTTTTCCAAACCCTTTGCAGTTTTTATTTTTAATCACCTTCAAAAACGACTTTATTAATGTATGTGGCCTTCTTTTCATTTTCTTCAATTCGTTTCGCCTTTTTTAGCTTTTTAGCCTTAACTTTTTTCTTATGAAGTTCTTTCTGTTGTTTTTCGAATAAATCCTGTTTAGCTTGCATTTCATTAATTTGTTCTTTCATACGTTTCTGTTCGGCAATAAACCGTTCTTCAGAAAGTCTCTTCATCTCAGCAAGTTTAGCTATTTCAGTTTTTAGGTTTGACATCTTTGTATATCTTATATATATATTAATATTTCTTTAGGTACGTTTCAAATTTTAACTCACTTTTTATTATTCTTAAGCAAAGAATAATTAACCGAAAAAATAAAGATACTCATGTGTTCGAATCATTTATTAGCTTTTATTTTATCATAATATTTTTTATTATTCTCTAGTAACTTTTTTCTAAACTCTGGGTCATTTGCATATCTTTCTTTTCTTTTCACCTTCAGTTTTTCACGATACTCAGCGTCATTTGCATATCTTTCACGTATTGATTGCTTTTGCTTCTCTCGAAACACTTCATCTGTTTTATATCGATGCATCATAGCGTTTTTAGCCATATTGTTCACATGATTTCTGTATACCGGATCTTCCTTCATCAAATTTTTATGAATTTCACTAGAATATGTATATACTTTGATAGTATTCATCTTATACTATATATAATCTTGTATTTCTTAAGTATTTTTTGTTTTCAAAAAAGCTACTTCAGCATTTAATAATTTAACAGAAGCACTCAATTGTTGGACAGCTACTATCAAGTGTGGAACAAGTCCGGAATAATTTAATGTTAAATTATCAT
This sequence comes from Chlamydomonas sp. ICE-L, assembly GCA_013435795.1. NCBI lineage: Eukaryota > Viridiplantae > Chlorophyta > Chlorophyceae > Chlamydomonadales > Chlamydomonadaceae > Chlamydomonas > Chlamydomonas sp. ICE-L. Next base: position 4,922,166 of record JACBWV010000552.1, on the reverse strand, counting down.
TACTGTCTTTACCAACGAGATGGGGATAAATATCTTGGACATCCTGAGCGTAAAGGCCATAATCGACATTATCTCGCTCATATTTAAATGCGTATTTTACAGGCATTAATTGATTAATTTTATTTAATGTTTCTTGTGGGTCAATAAATCCTATATGGTTTTTGAGTCGACGATCTGAGTTCCCAGATATTGCGCCAGAAGTAGAAATATAGACATAGGGGACATTCGTTGCTGCGGTCCCATTATCATCTATAAAGGCTAATTCTATCCGATTATTAGTACCTTGGTATGTCAGACGAAGTTTGTTAGCACCCCATTGATCGTGAAATTATAATTTGGGAAATGTCTCTTGATCAATAACAGGTGTCAAGGTCGTTACATATCTATTACCCGTGGCTGAGAACAATACACCCGGTTCGACTGCTGTCCAATAGCTTGTAGGGATTACAGGACGATTAGTTAATGAATTATAATTCCCATCGAATAAAGTGGGTTTCCCTGTCAAAGATGCCCATGTACCATTAAATAATGTAGGTTTACCAATAAGTGATGATTATTGTCCATTAAATAACGTGGGAAGTCCTGATAGTGACGCATATTGACCATTAAATAATATCGGTTTATTTGTAAGATTGTTGTAATTTCCATCAAAACCAGGAGATGTCGAACCAGTACCTACTGCGATGCCGTTTATCAAGATCTGAGTAGCATTTATAGTGCCATTCACGTCTAGGAGATACAATGGTGTTTTTTTGCCAATCCCGACGTTTCCATTGCCAGCTATGGTCATTCGCGTCTTAGGAAAAGCAAAAGCAAGTGGTTCACGAGTTTTAAAACGAAGGCTTCCACCAGGGTATTCGTCACTTTCTCGTTAAGATGTGATGGAGGTGTCCGGAGGATTTGTACCAGCATATGGCAATAATGAAGACGAGAAACACATACCATGTTCACCAATGACACTACCCGAACCGACTACGTTTGCAATCATTGCATTGTAATACATATTCGGGGAATTATCTGTTAAATTAGCACCATATGATTGAACTGAGAAAAGATTCTGATTTAATTGATTTTCTGACGTTCCGATCCCAAACGTTTTTTTACCAGCTTGGTTATTACCAACTCCTCCAATGTAATACCCGGTTGTTATTCCATTTAAAACTGACCTATTTACAGGCGCATCAGTCAGATCCCAATATGATTTTGAAAATAGCGTCGGTTTATTATTTAACGAATTATAATCCGAATCAAATAACACAGGTTTCCCAGTAAATGACGCATAATTCCCATCAAATAGCGTCGGTTTATTATTTAACGAATTATAATCCCCATCAAACGTAGATGTTACGAGTGGGACACCATTAATTAAATATTGACTCGTACAATTAATGGATCCAAGTGCATCGAGAGAATGTGATGGATTATGACCAGACCCAATTTATTACTAAATTCGTCTGTACCATTACGTCGCCAACTAAATCTTTTTAGATTATTCTCATTTACATACCCTATGTCTGAATTTATGTAGCACGAATAATCCCCAGTACTCATGTTTTTAAAATCAGAATTGACGCATTTTATTTGATTTCCTGATATAGTAATGTCCCCAATTGTATTCGAGGTAGGTGGAGCGGTGCTACCACCTGATATAGATACCCCGTTAACGAGAAATTGCCCCGAACAATTGATAGATCCAAATACATCCAATGCATGTAGCGGATTAGTCGTGAGAATTCCAATTCGAGCTTTATGACTTAGAGTCATCAAATGTGTTAAAGGATCAGTAGGACCACTTGATGTTTTCACTTTGAAATGCATGCGTGATGTATTCCCACTTATTCCGACTCTTTCATTTGTTATTGCGCTTCCAGGTGTAATATTATCTTCTATCGTAGATCCAGCGTCAAAACATAGACCTCCTGTTTGACCTGTCAACACATCGGCTGCCGATATGCACATTGGATATTCTGATAAAATTGATCCGTCAGTGAGCCGATCCCCATGATTATTTTGAACAGATAACGGACATAGAGGTGTTTCAGTCCCAATACCTAGTTTCCCGTCTAATGTTAATTTCATCAACAGTGAAATTGGGTTACCTCCGCCATTATGCCTATACAAGTTGTGGGAAGATACGCTATATCCTCCTGCGTCACATATAAAATTCAGATTACCACCAGCTTCTACATTTAGATATGTAAAAACTGATTTAACGGTTGTACCACCAATTTGAACATAGCCGCATTTGAAATAACTGGTTTTTGTTTCGCCTGAACAGAGGATGTTTCCAACCACGTCCAAGGCCTGGGATGGAGTTTCTTTACCTATTGCCACATTACTCAACGAATAAAGTCCAGATTGGTTTTGAAGCCATGGTGATGTACCCCCTGTGCCTGTGGATAAAGGGACTCCATTGACTAGGAATTGTGTCGCATTAACCGTCCCAACAACATCCAGTGTATAGGCCGGGGTTGTCGTACCCATCCCAATTCGTCCACCCCTAGTTATAGTCATGCGTTTGGTCAGAGGATCCGAAAACCCATCATTTCCTTGTGTTTTGAAATGGAGAGACCCTGAGAAATTTCCTGGTTCCGTTCTTTCAAAAACAATGGCTGCTCCTGGTGAATGGGATGCGTTGATAGTTCCTGAGAAATGTATTCCACACCCTTCTACTCTTCCGGTTCCAGTAGAATATATACCCATTTGATAATCAGACATTGAGCTGGCGTCCGATAATATTATATCATTTCGAGCGTATATCATATTTAATGCAAACGAACCGACACCCACTTTTTAAAACGTATACAAACCCAATGAATTTGTAAGCCATGTATGTATAGGTATTATTGGGGGATTTATCAAATCGGAATCTTTTCCCGAAAAAAGCGTTGGCTTGTCCGTGAGATCATTCCAAGAACTAATGTTCTCAATTGCATACGCATAATTCGACAGACTAACAATGTTATTACTGTTGGAAACAGACTGGTTACTTGCATAAACTGCAGCATTAGATGAAAAGGTAATCTCGGGATACATGTAATTTGAATTGTTGGTTGATAGATTAGACGAATAATCAACGATTGGATACAGATTGTTAGAAAGAGACACTATGTCGTTAGAATTACCAACAGCTAAATTGGAACTGAATACAATACCATTTGTGTTTTGAGCAACCTGAGGGGACAGTTCACCTAGTGCTATCTGATTAGCAGTTGCTAGGTTTTTGGCAAATAACGCAACATCATTAGCTCCGTTTATACTATTCTGAACCCTCGTGGTATTTTGTGGCTGCGCAAATATATATTGACTGGAATACATTAAATTTAGGACATATATTATAACAAAATGAGAACAAGGAAAGTTGTTTAAAAAAATACAGTTAATAACAAGTCCAATCACATCAAACTATTTGCAAGAGGTTGGAATATTACTCAACGAGCTACCATCATAAACATTAAATTACCAGCTGACAGAAGTCAGCCTAGAATGCTAGGGTTTAATCCATTTGAGTTTGCCATCAAGATTCCTGCACAAGCCCCGCCCACAATGGTCAGTCAGATTTTTAACCAACATTCAGCCGTGGAAACACTGGTCAAATCTGTTCAGACGGAACAAAAAAAAAAACAGCCCAAACAGGAAACATCAAGTGGACCGAGTGGTTTATCAGACGAAGAGAAAGAAATCTTTTTCAATAAACGTCCTAGAGAAGACATGTATTCTGCTTTTGGATCATCAACGCCAAATGTTTCTGAATTCAGGAATCCCGGCGAAGCGTCAGGCTCTAGGACAAGTCTTAGAAAAAACATAGATGATCTTCAACAAAAATTAAACATGTTTGATTCCAAACATAAAAAAGTTGGAAATTCTGCACAATCAAAACTAGATATAATAGCCATTGCTACCGAATGGCAAGGCAGGAACAATGATCCAGCATTGCAAATTCTTTTGAATCGGCCAGCAGTCTCTCATCATTACAAACAAATTTACACTTATCACTTATCTGAAGGGTAAAAAATAAAACATTTTTTATTATTTTCAAAACAATACTTATACAAAGTACTTTCCATGTCGGCTTATCCAAAAAATCTGCAGTATCTATCTGGTGAAAAAGATACAGAATTATTCGCGGGCGACGAAGAGGCTCAGTACGCTCAACAGCACGACTGCAACAAACAACGGTGTAGTAACGGTGGATTTACCGTCAAACTGCTTAGTCGATTCGGATACACTGATAATGCATTTTTCTGGCAAAACAGAAGGTGGTGGATTTGCAAGAAACATAGAGTCGATAATTTCCCGAGTGGATTTAGAGGTGAATGGTATGGTGGTGTCGGGTTGTAGTAACTATAACCAACTATGGAATATCATTGCTGATACGAGTTTTGGAGAAGATGCGCACAATCGGAGAAAGATCGTTCAGCATGGAGGGGATGCATCAGCTGGCCCATCTGCTGAAGCACCATATTCCATATCTAACTGGTTGAGTCTTAACAGCTTTCAACCGTCTATCCTTGATACTAAACTATTGGGACAAGTCCGACTAAGGATACAGCTTGACGGAAGTAATCATCTAGTCGGCGGTGGAACATTCACACTTTCAGACATTTCATTCAGTGTCGACACAATCTCCATTGATGACGGGATTTTTGACTCCATGCATAATGCATTCCTATCTAGTGGAGGGGTATACGAGCTAAGCTTCCGCAATTACTTCAGTTTCAGCAGCGCGGCAACTTCCTATAGTCAATCAACTAAATTTAGTGTATCTTCTCAATCGGTCAATAGGGCATGGGGAACTTTTGTCGCCCAATCACCTACTGGAGCATTGGATGCAGTTACAAAATCGTCTAATACCTTCACAAGAAAAGCTACTGGAATGGGATCCGCACAATTTAATTTAAACGGCGTATACACACCTGACTTTCGCGCGAATCCGGGTCAGTGTTTTGCCCTAACGCAGTCATCATATAATCAATTACAATCAGCAGATGGAGGCTCACATCCTTACTGTGATACTTATACTAAATGGCGTGACAACTTTTTTTGCCTAAGTTGCAAGTTCTGCCACAACGATGATTCTTTCCTATCTGGCGTGGACACCAGGGGTAATTCAAGCATAGGTTCATTTGACACTCAGAGCATCGGTGGAGCAGCTGGTAGCGAATCACTAACAGCCCTTGTTTTCATAGAATGTGGTTCCATGTTGAGGATCGGAGCCGGTAGACAACTCGAGTTGGTATTGTAGGAGATCTTTCGATTGGATAGCGGAGCATTGATTAACAAAACAGAAAAACATATCTAACATACAATAATATAAATGAACAACCCTGTACCAAAACACATAACAAAGGTGTTCAGTTTTCAGGCCATTGCCCAAAGCTAGGCCAACATTGTCTCAAACATTTACTCAAGAAGATACAGTAGAACTCCTCAGGCAAAAAGTACTAAACGAGGGCAAACGGGTAGCTTACCAATCACTATTTCCTGGTCACCAAAATCTTAGTGCTTAGTACTTGCACTGAAATAAATATCCAGGGCTATTATATAATATGGGCCTTTTTTATTCAATCAAATCTGGAGTTGGACGCGCAATTGGTTCCTTTGGTTCCGCAGTGAGAAGGGTAGCCGATTTTGGGGGGAATATCGTACGGAAGGTGGGACAGTTCTCTATACCGGTGTCTAATGCCGCAGCTGGGATAGCGGACATGCTCGGGCAAAGTGCCGTGGCGGATGGGATCAGAAGTGTAGGGTCTGCGTTAAATGGCTTCTCACCGGAAGCTGAGAAAATCCTGTCTAAAGCGAGCGGGATCGGAAGAGTAGCACAGGGCATAGGCAAAGTCATGATGTAATTTATAGCGGCGTTCCGCTAACCAACAGTCATTCGCTTCGCTCATGACTTCCTCTTGACTTCCTCCATTCCTCCTCCTGCGAGTAGCGGGGGCGGAACGGTAACCGGTCTATCAGTCGCATCCTGCGCGGAGAGTAGAAAGGTGTAACAAAGTGTAACGATTCGTATTTTGTCGTATTTTGTCGTATTTTGATTCGGCTGGAATTCTAGGGGGGGGGGGGGGGCAAGGATGATACTGTCATCCTTGGGGGGGGGGGGTAAACGACGCACGACAGTTTTACTAATCGGAGTCAGGTTCACACTTCAGCGTAGGGCGATTCGCGGCTGGAATTCTAGGGGGGGGCAAGGCCCATACTGTGGGCGTTTGGGGGGGGGTAAACGTAGTACTGGGCCTGCCGACGACTGCTATTTTTTCTTATCTATTCGCGTCAGCTACCGAATCTTAGGCGAATTGTTGGTACTGCATGATCATTTGAGAGAAAGACGACAGAACGCCCACCCGTTTTGTTAGCTGCGCTAACCAAACAGAAAAACTAAGAACACAACAACAGCCAGAAGGCCTACACACACCACACCCCGCCGCAAGAGCCGGACATTCCAAGGATAGATGCTTTGCATCCATTAGCTTAAGGCTAATCAATCCCCCGCCCACGATATCCAGCGAATTGCACGGGAATGCACCGACTGCTACGGTATTGCACGGAATGCACGGGAAATCTATCGAAACCCAGAGAGAGATGTAGAGTTTTTTCGACTTATCGGAAGATTCAGAATGAATCAGGAGATGAGTTGAAAAAAGCTACATCTTACAGTAGTGACGCTCGAGTCGGCATAGACTCACGGCTGTGCCTTAGGCAGGGTGATCTACACGTCAACGTTTTCAGCGCACTGGAAGGATGGGTGAAGCACGTTCGCAGCATTACAGGAAGGGCTCCATTCAAATGGGTAAGGTCGCAGTAATATTGAAGACTACGGTAAACAGCTTTGACGACAGGTTGGACAAGCTTGTGGGCAGGGTGCCTGGAGGAGCGAAGGTTCGTTACCACTTCTTCTTTGCTCTGACCAATTAAGTAGCATGGATGGATGGGCAGGGTCAGTGTGTAAGGGTGCCTTGCAACATGCATTAATGGGTGGGTTGAAGGGCTCTGATGGTGCCTTGAAGCATGCATGGATGCGAAGTGTGTGTGAGGGTGCCTTCTAGCATGGATGGATGGGTATGGGGAGGGGCTTTGATGGTGCCTTTTAGCATGGATAGATGGGTAGGGGGAGGGACCTTGATGGTGCCTTGTAGCATGAATGGATGGGTGGGGGGAGGGGCTGTGATGGTGCCTTGTAGCATACATGGGTGGTGTGTGTGTGAGGGTGTGGGTGAGAATGCCCTGTAGCATGTATTGATTGTTAGGGTGTGTGGGTGAGGATGCCTTGTAGCATGCATGGGTGGGTAGGGGGTGTGTTTGAGGGTGTGGGTGAGGATGCGTTGTGGCATGCATGGATGGGTAGGAAGGGAGGCTGTGAGGGTGTAGGTGAAGATGCGTTGTAGCATGCATGGATGGGTTATGGGTGGGGCTGTAATAAGGGTGTGGGTGAGGATGCCTTGTATAACGCATGGGGGGGTAGGGTGTGGGGCAGTGAGGGTGGGGGTGAGGATGCCTTGTAGCATGCATGGAGGGGTAGGGGGTGGGGCTGTGAGGGTGTGGGTGAAGATGCGTTGTGGCATGCATGGATGGGTAGGGGGTGGGGCTGTGAGGGTGTGGATGAAGATGCTTTGTAGCATGCATGGATGGGTAGGTAGGGAGGCTGTGAGGGTGTGGGTGAGGATGTCTTGTACCATGGATGGATGTGTGGGTGCTGGGGCTGTGCGGGTGTGGGTGTGATTGAAGGTGCGTTGTAGCATGCATGGATGGGTTAGGGGTGGGGCTGTAAGGGTGTGAGAGAGGATGCCTTGTAGAATGCATGGGGGGGTAGGGGGTGGGGCTGTGCGGGTGTGGGTGAAGATGCGTTGTAGCATGCATGGATGGGTATGGGGTGGGGCTGTGAGGGTATGTATCCAACTCCTGAGTTTTGGACCCAGAATATGACGCTGCCCTTCACATCTGCCTTCTGGAGAACTTATGTTGATGGGAATCATGCAATGTACGAATACAAGCTTCTTGATGCATTGCTCAAAGATGTGTATAAAACGCTTGAGACCAAAGTAGGCATGGAACAGCCACTACAAGGGACATGCTATATTGGATCCTCTGGCTCTGAGGCTGACTCTGTCTCTAACGGCTGTGTGAGTGGTGGTGGGGCGCTATTGTGGCTGTGTGGGTGGTGGTGGGGCACTTCCATGGATGTGTAGGTAGTGGTAGGGTCCTCCTATGGCTGTATGGTTTATTGTTGTGCACATCGCCGCGTCTACGTGTGGGTGGTGGGGGGGCACTCCCATGACTGTGTGGATTACACCACCACCACAGACCCCCTCCACTCCTCCTAATGTCATTAATAATGGTTAAATGTCATTAATAATATTTTAATGCCAATAATAATATTTAATCCTTCCTTTCTTGGTGTTCGATTTCCATGACGATGGACTTGTTTTTGTAGATGTGATAGAATCATTGTCGGGTGGAGCCCAGTAAAACTATTCGCGGCTGTTCAGAATTATCCAAGCTGGTTTACAGAAATATCCGAGCCGGGTTATAGAAATACCCAGGTTTAATCTCAGATAAATCTGAGCTGGTGTATACAGTAGACATACCGATCCCAGGTTACAGAATGGTTTACTGAGATAAGGACGTAATCGGAGCATTTCATTTTGCAGTGGGACTTTGGTACCAAAGCTTCAGCAACGAACAGGATCCTCTTTCTTGGGAGAGGGACTTCAGCCTTGACAGCATAGCTGAACCAAACCATGCTTATCCCACAACATCCGGATAGGATACTTGGTACCCTCCTTGGGCCTAGGGTGGGACAAGTTTGCTCCTTGCGTCGTGTCTCTTTCTCGAGGCCACTTCCCCATGTATAGGCAGAGCTCAGAGGGTAGATACCCAACCTCACATGTGGACAATCAATATTAAACCCCAGTTACACTCAGTGATGAGCAATCACCCTTTGAACAAAAAGAGTGCTGTCATACCGTTAAACAATGCGCACTCAATTAAATTTAGCATTTTTAGTGATTTTCAACAATAAACTCCTAAATTCTCAGTGAAGACAAGAGGTAGCAAGCCATTGACACCACTTTGGACGTCGTGCAATAAGTATATACCTCCCCCCCTTCAGAGCCCCCCCCCCCCCCCCCCCGCCCCCCCCCAAAAAACCCACCACCACCGACCCACACACAGCCCATTCCAAATGCAATTATGAGAGCTCCCATGAGTAGGCCTTGGCAAGGGCAGTCCATTGGCATCACTTTGGACCTCGTACAATTCATATATACCTCCCCAGCCCCCCCCCCCCCCCCCCCAAACCCAAACCCACCACCACCACCACCCTACACACAGCCCACTCCAAATGAAATTCTGAGACCACCCAGAATTCTCAGCCCCCCCCCCCCCTAAATGCATGGTCGAGAGGTGGTGCCAAGTGGTCTGTGTGAGCTACAGACCAAGGAGTTAGAGTATATGGGGGAGCTTATCAAGCAGTTGAAGCCAGCCAGATAGACCTGAAGGGGCAGTGACCAGACAGACCACATACAAGAAGCAGTATAGCTGAACTGTTGCTGAATCATGATAAAAAAGCAGGCCACGTGTACCGTTTTGTTTTTTTTAATTGCGTATTGGAGTGTCTGTGCTGGGTCTGCCTTTTATATATTTTCTGGCCGCCTCCAGGGACGGCAAAGGTAGACTTAGGTTATTGGACAAGCTGGGGGGGGATGGCAGAACTGGTTTTTGATTATCACGGGATCCAGGAGCTGCAAATACAATGACGCCATTGTGTGCGCCAGATTGCAACTCCCCCCACCACCCCCACCACCACAAAAAAAATCCATATATAATTGTTTCAAAACAATTACATTTCTATTTCATGGGGGGGGGGGGCAGCCCTCCTCAGTTTTTTCAGGCATGATGTATTGAGCTTTGTTTTACTCCTGGTGAAGACCAACTAAATAAATGCAAAGTGTCAGCATGAATTGCGGTGCTCTCACGCGTTTTATGACTTGGTGACTACTTATGTACTTCCTTAGAACTATCGGCCCAGACAGTGTTTCTGTCTGTACTGTGTCAGCTTCCCGTAGACTGTGTCATCCTTCATGACACGGTGACAGCTTCCTGTTGACTGCGTCATCGGTCTCTCACTGACACACTCTGTATAGCCGGTGCCTGGCTTAAGATTCCTGACTTAGGGTCTAGTCAGGTTACAGACGTCCGCCTCTCCCACCGCTGGTGTTCTTTGGCGTCCGCCTGTCCTTGTAACGCTATTCTTGTCTCCGTGTATAGATTGGCGCGTCTGTCTCCGCTGCATACATCTCTGTCCACTCTTCGAAGTGCTTTCTAGCTGATAGGTTACGGGCTTATTACTTCTACCACTGCTTTACAATGCAACTTCCGCGTGGGCCTCCTGCCGGCTTCGAGAAACTTACCCCACAGAATGGTATTTCCTGGTCGCGCGGTATGGAGAGCGTCATTATCAGTAATGGATGCGACCGAATTCTTCCTCTAAAGATTCGTGTTCCCACTGATTGGCTAGATGATTGCGCGCCAGCGGCCTCTGCTGCCGGAGATGAGTCTCCTTCCGCCATCATGGAAGCCACCCCCCCCTCCAATACCTCCATTTCTCCGTCTCCTTCTCCTTTTGTCCAACGTCTCCGACCTGAGATTGAGGATATTCTGATGCGCCTATGCTGTGTTTCCACACAGATTATCCAGTATGCAAGGTCGCCTCCACCCGCTGATGCCCGCTTTACCTACGACACTGTAGACCTTGCTCCCCATAGCCATGAAGATGGCTATGCTTACGGCAAGTCTGACGACTCAGAGGAAGATTACTCTGATGATTGCATGGAAGATCTACAGAGTGCCAGAAGTGGCGACTTCGGTGGAGTCACTCCCTCTTCTGCTACTAGGGTTTTCCACACCTCCACTGTCTCTCCGGTGTATGAGCCTCAATTGGCACCTTCTCCTGCGGCCTTCAAGCCTCCGTCTGCCGCTCTGCTTGCGCCGCTTCCACCGGACCTACCTGAGGTGGTCAAGCCGTCTTTGCTGCGGAGTTCGTCTCTTGGTCCTTTGGGTCCTCTACTCAACCTTGCAGAGCAGGCTCGCAACCCTGCAGAGCGGGCTCTTGGTGCTTACCATACTCGGGCTCGCGAGGCTGCTGCCACGAGTGTCCACAGATCTGCTGCTAGCACCTCGCAGGAGCCCCCTCCACCTCCACCGGTGGATCTGCCACCTGCGCCTGGCCCTCCGCCGTCTATGAATCCTACGCTGTCCGGCATATCCTGGGAACATCTGCTTGATGGCACACCACCTGTGCGGCTGGCTGTGCGGGACTGCCGGCTTATTCGCCAAGCCCAGTATGCTGGAGATTCTCTTGATCGCACTTTGTACGGTAGGCTGGATGAGGCAGCCACTCGGGCTAATCTAGATAGAAAGGGTCGCCCTAAGCGTATGATGGCTTACTCTGAGCTGGGTCATGAGTGTCGTGCTTTTCTAGGACCTGTGAAGGCAGGGATTAACTACCCTTCCCCTGGAGGTGTTACCTTTGGTGGGATTGGGCGTAGGAACAATGATCTCCGAGGGTATCAGTATGTGAAGGTCCCTCTCAGTTTTGTTCCTGTTAGGCCTGATTTCGAGCTCGTTGCGAGTGTTGCGCGTTCCTTAGATCTCATTAGGAACTTAGATGATCAGCGCGCATATGATGCTGGCATTGCTGCCGAGTATTTTATGTCGGTTCGTGCCTCTTATGCTCCTGTGCCTGATCCTCTTGCTGCTGGACCCTCGGCCTCTCATGGTGAGTCTCGTGTAGATCCTGCACTGTTGGGTTTTAGTGCCCTGCCCCTGGAACGTCAGGAGTTATTGTGTCTCACTATGATGCTTGCGAACATGACGGATGCGATGGTCAATGTGTATCAGGATTTTGCCACTCCTCGGGATATCTTCTTGCATATCCGAAGACAGCGTTCTGATGCTCTTGCTGCTCGTGTCCCTCTCATGCTTGTTGAGCTTCGGCGTGCAACCATGGACAACTCTGAACCTGTGGATGTGTTCTTTCGCAGGGTCCGGGGCTTGTGCACTGACCTCCGTAGTGCGGGATACCCACAGCCTCAGCGCCATGCCATGCATACTATTATTAATGGCATCATGCATCCCCGCTTCGACTCTCTGCGGCTACAGTTTGGTCTCGCACTGCATCAGAACCAGCCTGTTGATTACTGGACCTGTCTGGCAGCATTTAGATCATTAGATTTCTTGAACGTGTCTCTCCCTACGTCTGATCCGAGGCATCCTGGTTGGTCCCGCGATCCTCCCCAAGTCCCTGCCAATGCTGCTTTTCAGCGTGGCAGGGGACCTGGTCCTCAGGGTTCCGGGACTACCAAGAGGCGCTTGGATTGCACTTGGGGCCCCTGTCTTTCCAAAACGAGCCACTCGGAGGACCGTTGCTGGACGAAACATCCGCACCTGCGAAGGCCAAGGCTGGTGCACCGGGCATTGAACCCGTGCCCGTTGCCTTGGCCCTTCCAGGTTCGCTGACTCGCAAGCAGTTGTCCTCCTTGCAGGCTCAGATTGATGGGTACGCCATGTCCAAGAACTAGGAGGTACGCTCTGTCCTATTCTCTTGCACTACGAAGTTCTCTAACGTGTGTAGCCCTAGTCTTTCTGAGGGTGTCTGGCATGTGGACTCTGGAGCTGGAATGTCAATCACGGGTGATAAGTCTTTGTTCACTGTGTTTGAATCTTCTGCTGTTGGGCCTACGGTTCGATTTGGTGACGGGGTGATTCAACGGTCAGAGGGTAAGGGATCCATTGTGTTATGTAGTGATTGGTTACCAACATCAATCACTCTAACCAATGTTCCTTATATCCCTCACTGTCCGGTGAATCTCCTGTCAGTAAATGCTGTGGCTCATTCTCTCCACTGCCAGGTTTCTTTTGATAGTCTTAGTTGCACTGCCACTCAGGGCTCTTCTGTTCTCTGGTCCTTCCCTGCCTCCAGTGATGGTGTGTACAAGTTTGCATGTAGGCCTTGTCACACCTCCAGTCGTTGTTTAAGAGTTGCTGACAATTATCCAGCGTTTGCACTTGATGTTGATGAGGACGGTGGAGTTGTTCTCCCTACCACTCCTGCATGGTTGTGGCATAGGCGGTTGGGTCATCCCGGCTATAGTGCCTTACACAAACTTGTCAAGAGTGGTATGGTTAAGAACTTACCCCTCAGTCTGGGTCAAGTGCAAAAGTTGGGTAAGATCCCATGTGATGCTTGTCACAAGGCTAAGGGCAAACGTCTCCCTTTTCCTAAAGAAAGCAAAACTGAGATCCGTGCACCTCTCCAACGACTTCACTTGGATATAATGGGACCAGTTCATATTAGGGGTCTGCGTGGGGAGTTTTACATCCTGTGCCTCATAGACCAATTCTCTGGCTTTGCTGAAGTATTGTGCTTGAGGACCAGGGATGAAGCTCCCTTAGCAGTCCAAACTATCATCCTCAGATGGTCAAATCAGCTGCAGGGGTTTGCCTTTAAGTGTCTGAGATCTGACAGGGCCAAGGAGTTTATAGTTAAATGGTTCGAGGATTGGCTGATATCGGTTGGGGCAGTACATGAGTTATCGTTGGTGTACACTGCCCAGCAGAACGCAACTGTGGAAAGGTATAATGGGGTCTTGCAGTCTATAGCTAGGAGTATCCACCTGGAATCAAAGCTAGCTAAGTCTTTCTGGCCTTATGCCTTCCTAGCTGCTTGTTACCTTCGTAACCGACTGCCCAATCAGGGACGCAAGACACCTTATGAGTTGTTTTATGGGGTGATGCCTGATGTGTCGTTGTTACGTGTGTTTGGATGCCCCTGCTATGTCACGTTAGTCAATGGGAAGAAACGTAACAAGCTGGACGAAAGGGCGTTATCTGGTAGACTGGTTGGGTATTCTCTGGTGAGTAAGGGTTATTTTATTTGGGTTCCTAAGTTGCGCCAGGTAGTAGAGAGTCGTGATGTACTCTTCTATGAACAGTTTAGCTATAACTGTATTCCTGGGCTTCCTCCCTATGACGGGTCGCCGTATGTTTCTAGCATCCCTGCCGCTATCAACGGACACATGCCTGAGGCTGCGGTCCATTCCTTAGATCCTTTGCTTTCCCCAATTGTTGACCACTGTCCTGGCCATAGGATGATTCTGCGTCCCAGGTCAGGGGCTGCTGGTACTGTATTGCGTGAGAATGCACTGGGCGGGCGAGGTTCTGCAGTTCCTACGGATAAAATCTTAGCCGAATCTCAGGGGGTCGCCAGGCCCTCCTCTGCGTCAAATTCCGTCGGTGAAGCTCTAGGATTACGACAATCTCAGATCATAGTGGAGCCTCTTATAGGTCCATTGTCTAATAGTCACCCTGCTCCAATCATCTTGGATGGCTCGAAGGGGTTGGTGAGCGCTTCGCCTCCTGCCGTTCCTGATAGATTAATCGGGAGCCCGGGTGATGATGTAGCCTTTGCCGATAGTGCAAGTGATGATCTTGATCATTGGTCAGGCTCCGATACTGCGTATGGCTGGGGTGTTCCGGTCGACCCAGGCTTCGTTGAATTAGAGGCAAATAAGGCCGGCCCTGTTCAACCAGGCAGTAGTTCTGCACTGGGGGCTCTACTACCGGTTACTGCTGATACTGCTGATATCCCCGCTGCTCATGTACAAGTAAACTGCTTGTACGTGGGAGCATCTGTTGCCCCCTCCACTGAACTAACCTATAAAGCTGCCATGCTCCCTACCAACCCTGACAGGGATCAATGGCTTCTTGCTATGAAGGATGAGATGGCTTCCCTACATGCCCATGGTACTTGGGTACTCACTCCACAGCCTCGTAAGCAAAAGATCCTGTCAGGCAGGTGGTTATTTGTGAAGAAGATTGGGGTTGATGGTTCTATACGCTTCAAGGCACGTTTTGTGGTACGTGGCTTTCTGCAACGTCCTGGGCTGGATTTTCATGACGTATATGCCCCTGTCTCCTCTAAAGCAGGTCTTCGGGTGCTCCTGGCTGCCATCACTCATAGAAAGATGTTTGTTCGGCAGCTGGACATCAAAACTGCATTTCTGAACGCTAAGCTGGAACCTGGTCTGGACCTGTACTGCCGCCAGCCTGAGGGCTTTAGCACCTTGGTCCTAACGGTGTTCCCCTTGTGTGCAAGCTGCTCAAGTCTCTTTATGGATTGAAGCAGGCACCCAGGGCTTGGAGTAGGGATGTCAAGCGGGTTCTGGTTGCACACGGCTTCACTATGTGCAAGGCTGAACCTGCTCTGTATTTTAGGAAGGATTCTGATGGTGGGTGGAGCTATGTTCTGACCTATGTTGATGATTTTATCTGTGCTTTTAGTGAGCTGGATAGGTATGTGTTGCTTATCCAGGCTATGGAAAAGGCTGGCTGGGAGGTCAAAGAGATGGGTGTTCCGGTTCAGTTCCTCTCTTTGGACATGCATGTTACACTTGATTCTGAAGGCAGGTGTGTTCAGATCAACATCTCTCAGCACACCTACATTGTTGATCTGGTGGAGCAGTTTGGTCTTACTGATGCTGCCCCACCCAGGTTTGCTGCCCCCATGGCCAAGTCCACCGTTTCTGACGCCCCTGGAGAACCCCTGCCGTCTAATAGCCAGTACCTCTCTCTTGTGGGTGCTTTGCTATACCTGGCTACTTGCACCAGGCCTGATATTTCTTTTGCTGTGAGCTACCTGTCCAGGTTTTCTGCTCACCCTACCGTCCCTCTCTGGGGGGCTGCCAAGCGGTTGCTCTTGTATTTGAGAACACATTCCCACCTGGGTCTCACTTACACCCACAACCCTGAGTTCTCTTTTACTGTCTTTAGTGACTCATCCTTTGCTGATGATGGGTCTGACAGGCGGTCTCAGACTGGCTTTGCTATGCTAGCTGGGGGGTGCATAGTGAACTGGATGAGCAAGAGGCAGCCTACTGTTGCCATTAGCTCTAGTGAGGCTGAGTATCAGGCCCTGTCCCAGGCTGCCAGGGAGGTACAATGGTTGAAGAAATTGAGGGTGGATCTGGGTCTGCCTTGTGCTTTGGTTACCATTCAGGGTGACAACTTAGGGTCTCTAAGTTGGGCCAAAGACTGGCAGCTCCTGCCTCGCAGCAAGCACATTGATGTTATTCATCACTACATCAAGGAGCTGGTGGAGGATGGTTCACTGGATGTTGCCTATGTTAACACCGTGGATAACTGTGCTGACCCCTTCACCAAGCCCCTTGATCCTGCTGTGTTCTGGAGGTTTGTCCGCATGTTAGGTATGACCGCTTCTTCTTAGGGTCATCCTTGCATTTGGTCATATTAGTTTCTTTTAGTTATCAAAGTTTGGCATTAGGTTCCTATTCCCGGATCGGGTTTTCTATACCGTTGTTACCCATTTTTGATATTAGTTTTTCCTCTCTTTCTAGCTTGGCAAATTGTCTTAGAATTTTTTGCCCTGTTTCATTCCTTCCTATAACCCTTTGGGTTCCATTTGAAGTTCTCTCGATTTTTTCGGAGTTCTTTGATTTTGTTTTTTTATATATGTTACATATAGTTCTATGTCCCCAGTGCCATAGGTGGAGAGGTAGTATTGTATGTCACCTGTGTCATAGGTGGAGTGTCAGCATGAATTGCGGTGCTCTCACGCGTTTTATGACTTGGTGACTACTTATGTACTTCCTTAGAACTATCGGCCCAGACAGTGTTTCTGTCTGTACTGTGTCAGCTTCCCGTAGACTGAGTCATCCTTCATGACACGGTGACAGCTTCCTGTTGACTGCGTCATCGGTCTCTCACTGACACACTCTGTATAGCCGGTGCCTGGCTTAAGATTCCTGACTTAGGGTCTAGTCAGGTTACAGACGTCCGCCTCTCCCACCGCTGGTGTTCTTTGGCGTCCGCCTGTCCTTGTAACGCTATTCTTGTCTCCGTGTATAGATTGGCGCGTCTGTCTCCGCTGCATACATCTCTGTCCACTCTTCGAAGTGCTTTCTAGCTGATACAAAGCAAATTCCATGCTGGTCATCTGAATGAAACGTGCACACTCCGTGCTAATCAATTGCAAAATGTGAAGACACGCAGTGCAGGTCTGTAAAACTAAACAAGGACACTCAGTGAAAGTAAATTTCACCCACCAGTGCTGCTTAAATAAGTACCTCCAAGCACACTCAGTGCTAGTGAATTATAATAGCAAAAATATCAGCCCCTGCAAAAATGAAGTTGCCCTGAAGTTAGAGCCATTCACCCCATATCTGTTGATAAACAATTGAAGCCAGGTCATAGGATCCAATCACGGCTTTCGTTTGTGGGCCACCCCATACAAAATCAAACACGTCAGAGATGCAGCAGAGCACGATTTTTGGCGCCATTGCCCCAAATCTGTAACGAGCGTCTACGTGAGCTCGACTAGTTCTCGTGGAAGAAGAAGGGATAAAAGTTTAGTCGTTTATACGTTACAGAGGCAGCGCGCGGCGGTATTTATAGTGCCGCCGAAGGATCTAGAACTTAGGGTTCTAGGGTTTACGCTGCAGAACACGGAACGCGACAGTTGGTCTGCGACACTGTCAGCAACACATCAGATAACTACGACAGTCGAAGGTTCCAGGCTGTTGTCAGATAACGTTATGCTTCGCAACGTCTGGGCGAAGCTTACGTAGTCTGTTATCTCAACAACGTTATGCTTCGCAACGTCTGGGCGAAGCTTACGGTTTGTTACATCCTCCCCGGGGGATTAAAATTTGTGTCCCCAAAAATGATCTCGGGTGGTGTAAAAAAATCTAATTAAACGTCCATGGCCTAACAACTCTTTATGTCACTTCCTCGTCGGGGGATAGTGCATAGTATAGACAGCATAGACGGTTTATCAGCACCGTCTCATGTCTTGTGTCTTATCATTAGTTCATAATCTATGCCATTTATTTGTCTATCAAGAGGGGCATAGCTATTATCTTTGAAGTATCTGGTTTATTGAAGGGGTAGCTTAGAAACACTTAGTATGATATCCTATGTCACATCTATCACATAGGAGCATGCTTGTGTCGATGTATCTGTCTCTGTACAGATGTGGCACCAGATGTCTTGCTCCTAAATCTCATGTGTGTGATGATTTTTCTTGGTATATGCTAAATGATGTCCTCGACATCTTTCTGTTCTCCTATAACAGAGATTCAATGCCAAGAATTCCAAGACTAAGCTATCAAGTCTCTTCTATTTGACCAGATACATACGTGGTTTTCTGTGTTTACTCCACCAGTTAAATAATATCTTCCACCTGAAAATATTATTTGTTTTCCATCACCACTTGTGATTTGAAAAGGGCGTGCTCAAATTTTAGAGCTGGAGTAAACTGGTATGAATTACTTAGTAAGTATCCACATGCTCAGATAATTCCGCTAAAAGGCAACCAAAGATACTTCCTTTATCATCATAAAAGGATCGTACCTGATTGGTCGTAGCGTCTACACAAATTACCGGCATCTACATATTCAGGTTGGATGCAGATAATAACATTAAATAACCAACTCGAAATTCATGGATTGACTTTCTTGTGTGGCCTGAAAATTGAATTTCGCGGAATCAAGATTTTTCTCACGATCAACAATGAATCTCGTCTTTGGGTACCATAAGTATCATTAGAGAACTTGATTAGTATCCACAGTTGAGATAAATTGTGAAAATCTAACTGAGTCGTCTTGAGTCACGCTATTTTAAACAAATTCAGCTGACACAAGTTTGCAATCCCAATTATATATTATATCTGAGATATAAGGTCTTAATAGTTCCTCATGGATTATATTAAATCTTTCCGTCTGTCCATCTGTTTGGGGTGGCAAGCAGGGGACATGGTCAGCCTTGTACCACAGATTTCAAACACATTATTCCAGAACTCATTTGTGAATCTTGGGTCACGATCAGTAATCAGGGCTTTTTTTTTATAAACCATGATGCTTGAATAATAAAGTATCAAAGAACAGCCATGAAGCATCTGTTGCATCCACATTTGTAGTGGTGAGTGCAAATGCGCCATTTTGCTAAGCTTGTCAACAAATACTAACAATAGCATCAACCCCATTGGACATGGGCAGTTAACGATAAAGTCCATGCTTTCGTGTGACTAGTTCTGGTTTAATAAATTTTACTTTCTACAAGATGCCTGGGAGTGATGTCATCATGAGCACCATTAAGGATGTTTAGCTCTCAAGGTTGAAACTGGCATATACAATTGAGATCTATCTTTTGTATATACAAGTATTTTGCTTGATTTTAGAGTAAGCATCCGTGTACTCCTATATCCTTATTTGCATCAAACTCTATCTCACAAAACACTTTCCGTCTGAGATGATTTAACTGCATTGGTTTCACAAATATTTAAGGCTGGCCTTCTAGAAAGAACATCAGCTGCACCGTTAAGCCAAATTCATTAGCAACAATGGCAAAATTGTATTCAGCAAGCAAGCGTAATCAGTTTGCTTGATGACTACTCAGATGCGCTACACATATTTTGCGAAACCTTTATCAACCTTCACCATAATTCATATACTTAGGAGAAAGGTAGTGTCTCTCCTTCGTTTAATGCATGAATGGTTCGTTAAATAGCTCGCATTCATGAACTAAATATGAAAGGTCTGGAGATCTTAGTTTCCTGTTCTCATAGGTTATTGTAACCCATTTTACTTCTTGTTTTGAGGAAAAGATCACTCCAATCGCAAAATCGTTTGGGAATGACATTGACAATTGTATGGGCCTTCGCCACAAAAGTTGAATCAAAATCAAGTTTGAATATGATGTTTCTTGACATCAATGCAATTTGCAGTGTTTGGAGGACTATTTTCTGGTCTTTGTTCCAAAAACATTTTTGTATGATGATGATGTTCAGCATGCTCAGATTATTTTTGGAAAAATAACAGAATGTCATAATGTGAATCATGACCAAGTCATCCAACTGTTGATCATATCAGTCTTGAGCCAAGGAGCATCGCAAACGCCAAAATAAGGGACTGTGAGTTCAGAAAGTCCATACCATATTTTGGTATGTCCTAATATCCTTCATATTGATCTGGATCTGGTGAGAGCCTGATCAAAGATCAATTTTAGGAAATTCTCTGCTCCTTGTAACCAATCCAGAATCCAATCAATACGCTGAAGTGGATAACCATTTTTGATAGCTCTCGAGTTTAGGGTTCTGCCAATATTCAACACACGTCCTATTCTTAGTACCATCTTCCTCTTTACTGGCAAATAAAAAGGCACGGGCTCCGTAAGGATAAAAATAGGTTGAATGAGCCTTTTTATCGAGTAACTCTCAAAATTGCTCTTTGACTTTGCGCAATTCATCACAACTCAATATAACAATGGGGCGGTTTGTGGGTCAAAACCCAATGCCAATCCTGTCTCATAATTAACAGATCTAGCTCGTAGAAGACATGCTAATAACCCTTTTGGAAAGACTTTATAATACTCAGCCACCAGCTATCACATAGAACCGGTCTCCATGCTGAGTTTGCCATGCTGAATGATCATTCGTACCTCTTTTCTGATGGGCGTTAACGTGGATCGAGGTACCGCCGAGGAGACCACCGCCACCATCAGACATTTTGGTGGGACTTCCTCATCAGTCCTCACCAGCGGGACTCTTTTCCGCTTACACAAGGATTTCCCAAACTTCTTTTCGGTGTTGGATTCATGATGGCCGTTTCATGTTTCTCGTAACACTTACTTTTTGTTTCCGCACCCCAACTCTCCGAAGGGATCGCGATGAAGTAAGGAGGCCCTTTTTTCCTGGCGTCCCTATCCACATACAACTGTTTTCAAATCCCAACTCACCGAAGGGATTGTGATAAAATGAGGGATAGTCTTTGTGGCACTCTGTACTGAGGCGCCAAGCAGAAATTAACTGCATTAGTCAACTTCATCTCGATATGCTTTCCTTGTTTGCATAACCTCATGCAATGGGTTTTCCAATTAACTTCGCATAACCTCATGGGTTTTCCAATTAATTGTAGGATTGTACCGCTCCATCCACAATTTCCATCATGTGTGTGGCTTTATCTAAGTCACTTCAATTTTGAATAGCTATCATATTTCCCATTTTAATATTTTGGCAAGGTAAATATTCCACCATTTTGTGTGGTCCTCTTCGGATATATCATCTCATTCTCCGATTGTTGTGGAGCAAAATGTTTCTTTGATACCATCAAGTTAACAGTTGCTCCTTTTTTTGTGCATGAGAATAGCAGCCAGCTATCCCATCATCATACCTTGCAAAATCAGCCATTCAAAAGGACACATATGACGATATTTATTTATAAAGGGAACAACTTTATTTGGCCGGCTACCACATGTATTGTGGATGTCTGACGAACAGTCATCCTACATCTCAATAGTCGTACCTGTAAAGTTTCCCATCACCAATATGATAATTTTGTGAAGTCCGGGCGCTCATTGGTTTTATGTCCGGGTTTCTTGCACAAAATACATATTACAGGACGCATAGTCACATTAATAAATTATGTTTATTTCGACTTCCATTGGTTCAGGTCGATTATTTCTTTAAGGCTTGAGTGATTCACTATTTCTAAATAGGGATGGCGAACGGAAGAATCTCGTCAGCACGTTATGAATTATTTGGTCTGCAATTTGTTTGCTTTATCAAAGCTTTTTGGTACATGCAGATTAACTTCGCGTTAGGCTTCTTTCCACACGAAGTCTTCAGATAATCATATCTTCACGTTCTGTTTCACTCAAGTATACAATTAAACTTTGGGGCATACGCTGTAACCATAATGGTTTGCATAGGCTCAACCATACACATACAGTTTAATTATTGCGGGCTACCGTTACGGCGTTAACGGATAAGCACAAATGCCAACCAGAATGCCGCCCCCTGCCCCCCCTTGGGGTCCCCTGTGAGGTCTGCGCGGGTCTGTGGGTCTGTGGTTGGTCTCGGTCTCGGTCTCGATCTCGGACCTCGGTCTCGGTCTCGGACCTGGGTCTCGATCTCGGACCTAGGTCTCGGTCACGGACCTGGGTCTCGATCTCGGACCTAGGTCTCGACCTCGGACCTCGGACCTGGGTCTCGATCTCGGTCTGGGTCTCGGACCTCGGTCTCGGTCTACGTCTCGGTCTGGGTCTCGCCCCCTGCACCCCTTGGGGCCCCTGTGAGGTCTGCGCGGGTCTGTGGGTCTGTGGTCTCGGTCTCGGTCTCGGACCTGGGTCTCGGTCTCGATGTCGGACCTCGGTCTCGGACCTCGGACCTGGGTCTCGATCTACGACCTGGGTCTCGATCTCGGACCTAGGCCTGGGTCTCGATCTCGGACCTGGGTCTCGATCTCGGACCTCGGTCAGTGTCTCGATCTCCGACCTGGGATTCGATCTCGGACCTAGGTCTGGGTCTCGATCTCGGACCTAGGTCTAGGTCTCGATCTCGGACCTGGGATTCGATCTCGGACCTGGGTCTCAATCTCGGACCTCAATCTCGGACCTGGGTCTCAGTCTGGGTCTGGGTCTCGATCTCGGACCTGGGTCTCGGTCTGGGTCTGGGTCTCGATCTCGGACCTGGGTCCCGGTCTGGGTCTCGGTCTCGACCTGCGTCTCGGTCTCGGACCTCGATCTCGGACCTGGGTCCCGGTCTCGATCTCGGACCTCGGACCTGGGTCTCGGTCTCGACCTCGGTCTCGCACCTGCGTCTCGGTCTCGGACCTCGGTCTCGGTCCCGAGCCGCTGAGTCACGCGCAACGCCGGCTGGCGTGTCCCGAGAGCGCTCCGAACGCCGAACCCTTAGGGCTAACTTGTCCTCCTCCTCCTCCGCCTCCTCCCCCGCCGGCAGTACGCCTGCCGTACTGGGTTTGCTCCCTAATACGGGGGCGGTAACCAGCCTGCCGCCCCCGTCCCTCCCTGGGTCCCCTGTGGGGTTTGCGCGGGTCTGTGGTCTCGGACCTGGGTCTCGGTCTGAGTCTCGGACCTGGGATTCGATCTCGTCTCGGTCTCGATCTCGGACCTAGGATTCGATCTCGGACCTAGGTCTGGGTCTCAATCTCGGACCTGGGATTCGATCTCGGACCTAGGTCTAGGTCTCGATCTCGAACCTGGGATTCGATCTCGGAACTAGGACTCGAACTCGGTCTGGGTCTTGGACCTCGGTCTCGGTCACGAACCTGGGTCTGGGTCTGGGTCTGGGTCTCGGACCTCGGACCTCGGTCTCGATCTCGGTCTCGGACCTGGGTCTCGACCTCGGTCTCGCACCTCGGTCTCGGTCTCGATCTCGGTCTCGGACCTGGGTCTCGACCTCGGTCTCGCACCTCGGTCTCGGTCTCGGTCTCGGACCTCGGTCTCGGTCCCGAGCCGCTGAGTCACGCGCAACGCCGGCTGGCTTGTCCCGAGAGCGCTCCGAACGCCGAACCCTTAGGGCTAACTTGTCCTCCGCCTCCGCCTCCTCCGCCTCCTCCGGCAGTACACCTGCCGTACTGGGTTTGCTCCCTAATAAGGGGGCGGTAAAGACACCTTTAATAAATTTCATCGACTGAAATAGGGAGTAGGGAGCCCTTTTTACTGAGGACATGCAGCCTATAGCATTAGCCTGCATGCTATGTTACTCGCGTATAAACGAGGGAGTAAGGTGTACTTCACTAACCTCGTATCCTACTCTGAATTAAACCAAAATACATGCCAAGCTGTTGCAATCAACGCTCTACCCCACTCTCTTCTATAAGGGTAGTGATGCATAACAGTTGTAGCGATCCACGCAACGACATTTGTGGCAACAGCAATTATTGTTGTTGTTGCAACTAAAATGCTTGTAAGAACAATGTGTGCATATCATGAGCATAGGTTTGCAAACTATATGCACTACCACTTTTCTATTTTTTCGGTGATACTTAAGGATTGCCGAGATCCTACATGCATGATACTTTATTTAATTCCAAGAACAATCTTCTAAGGCTTGAAGAATCAAACGCACTCGACGTTGTTAAAATAACTCAACAACCAAATAGAAAAATCACAGATATAGGCCATTCATCCATAACCTACATCCGTAACATTTCTTTGGTTTAGCTTTCCTTTTCCTGACCACCACTAGCTTACGATGAACATAAGGAGAGGGATAACTTTGGAGTCTCCATTCTAGAGATCCATCTGGAATTACCAATCTAGACTCCTCATAAATCTCCAACTTCGCCTTATTCTCAACATGCACGAGCCATCCTACAAACTTTGCAAAGATTTGACTCTTGAGCCAACGCACGCACTATCTTTGCAAAAGCCTTTGAAAGCCTATTGCTTTTCATCGCTAGGGGTCACTTCACTCCGCCCTTCTATAGGGTTACTCTACAGTGGTGCGCCCACCCCTAGTCGTGGCCAATTCACCGGTTCAAGCTTGCCTTTTCTCTTCATATAAGATAGAGGGGTCCTCGGCCTGAATCATCGAGGCTGATCCTACAGTCGTCTCGACATTCGTAGTAGCGCTCATGGTGATGTCTCCAGAGGGTCGATTCGCTGTCCAAAGGCAGTAGCTAAGGTGGCGCTGGCTGGCTGTGCCAAGGCGCGGCACGTGTGCGCGTGAATGACTTCGCGCCAAGCGCTGTGCTTCCAGGTTGAAAGCCGTTTCCACGTGACGTGTCAGATCCAGAAAGCTGTCTCCACACAAGGGTTTTCCGCGCTCAAAATCGATCACGGGAGGAGGGACCAAATGTAACGAGCGTCTTCGTGAGCTCGACTAGTTCTCGTGGAAGAAGAAGGGATAAAAGTTTAGTCGTTTATACGTTACAGAGGCAGCGCGCGGCGGTATTTATAGTGCCGCCGAAGGATCTAGAACTTAGGGTTCTAGGGTTTACGCTGCAGAACACGGAACGCGACAGTTGGTCTGCGACACTGTCAGCAACACATCAGATAACTACGACAGTTGAAGGTTCCAGGCTGTCGTCAGATAACGTTATGCTTCGCAACGTCTGGGCGAAGCTTACGTAGTCTGTTATCTCAACAACGTTATGCTTCGCAACGTCTGGGCGAAGCTTACGGTTTGTTACAAAATCTGTCTGTAAACAATTGGATCTAGATCATAGGACATAATCACGGCTATCGTTTGTGGGCCGCCCCATACAAATTGAGCAGGTACTTATGATCCACATGGATTCAACTTTCCACATACAGTCTATAGCTTTGCTGATTTACTCACTATCTGGGGTGGAGATGCTCCGATTCAAATTGAAAACGAGCCTGAAAGCTTCTAGTGTTCTCAGCACAGGGACTCTTTTCCCATCAGGAGGCGTTGGTACGGTCTGGATGTGTGAGGTATCAACCAAGTGCTCGTATGGCTGCTGGTATTTATTGAAGGTCTGGTATGACTTCCTTTCCTCCATCCCGGTATCATATGGCTGGCTGTCGTCTGTCCCATACAGTCCCAACGCAGTGATTAATTGACGGGCTGGGATTCCAGGTATTGAATAAGGAGAAATGAGTACGCAGCCAATCGTCAGTGACATGGTAGAAAATAATTAATTAACCGCCCCTGCTCACACCATTATTCCTCGCTGGAGACTGGAGAGCGCTGCGGAATTCAAACGAGGCTGGGTTTGAACCGGCTATTCGAATGTTTGGATGGACAGGCTGCCACTGCACTGTCAACGTGTTCGACCAACTAGGGTCAAGAAACTAGGGTAGACTGAAGGGATGGGCTCCTGGATTGCGGGGTCGCCGTTGGAACAAGGGCGTGACCGCCCTTGTGTTGGATTGGACCAATTGGACCAAGGGATCTGCTGGGGATGGGGATGGCCGGATAGGTTGCCCCCCTGTAAGTAGGGTTGTTTTGTGTGCGGTGTGAGGTGTGCGGTGTGTCTAACCTTGTTGCTGCCCTCGTGAACCTTGTAGCTGCCCTCGTGGCTGTTCTTGCGAAATGTGTGTCTCGTATACCGCGCTTTGGTACACAGTCGCGAGTTACCACATAAACTGGGGCTGTGCACCCTTCGACAGTGACTAGGCAGTCTTCTTCGGGATGACTGCCGAATTCAAACGTCAAGTGGTTCGGGGCGCAGTTTGAATTAAATCTACCTGGAAGATGAGGTGACGTGACTGAAAATACAACTTGTCTGAAATTTGCTTCGAGTCGGAGAAGAGGTGACTGTCTTTGCGAGTTTATTGAGCTGCCTGCCGTTTGCAAACGTCAGTTGGTGCGGTCCAAATGGAATTAGTAGGGCGAACCCTTAGGTTCCCTAGCGTATCCGTTTGGCGCATCCGTTTGGCGCACCCGTTTTGCTCGTCCGGCAGTACGCCTGATGTACCGAAGTCGCTACCCATGGAGGGGCGGTAACTATATTGACCGCCCACAAGGTTTTGTTTTTGGTTTGATAAGCTTAGGTAAGGGCGGTCAGTATATATTTTGAAGCATTGTTGCTTACTAGTAACGAAGATAACATTTTGCAGGGTTGTTGCTTTTGAAGTATTGCTGAACGTGCCTAAAATATTGTGCAAAGCATACTTGGAGATTGGCTTTACTTGTAAGAATTTGATGCAGAAAAAATGAGTCCAATCAGAGTTCTGGTTGATTTTTGGGATTTTTGACAAGGAATTGCATGGTTGGGCTGGCAGGTGTGTGCCGTTTAGGTCTGGGCTGGACGGGACCAGAGACCTCCTGCACTCTGGACGGGACGGCCTCGATGAGCTGGCT
Organism: Chlamydomonas sp. ICE-L; assembly: GCA_013435795.1. Classification (NCBI taxonomy): domain Eukaryota; kingdom Viridiplantae; phylum Chlorophyta; class Chlorophyceae; order Chlamydomonadales; family Chlamydomonadaceae; genus Chlamydomonas; species Chlamydomonas sp. ICE-L. The sequence continues at coordinate 4,895,519 of JACBWV010000552.1, read as the reverse complement.
TTTGGTCTTTGGGGGGCGGGGGGGGTCGGGTGTGTGTGTAGCAGCCTGCCTAGGAAGCCTCCCATGGGATTTCTCTGCCCATGATTTGGAATGGCTGGGCCTAGAGTTGCGTCTGGCCATGGAGAATGGAGATAAGTGGCTACCATTGTGCAACGCCGCTGCCCCCTAGGTCGAAGCACGAATCTGAAAGCTGCGTTGGTCGTAGCTCTGCAGCTTCTTAGGGTAGTGTCACCTTCTTGGGTATATTGACCGCCCCCTGAGCTGTTGGTTTTTGGAATTATAAGCTTATGTACGGGCGGTCAGTTATGTACTTATGTTGTAGCCTTGTTGCTTTCAAAGTAACAACAAAGTAACAAATAACAAACATACAAATAAGGGACATTTTGCAGTGTTGCTGTTTAAAGCAGTATCGAACGTGCCTCAACTGTCATGCAGAGCAGACAAGAAGGTCGGCTTTAGATGTAATAATTTGATGCAGAAAGAATGAGACCAATCAGAGGTTGGGTTAATTTTTGGGGATTTTGAGAAGGTGTTGCATGTGTGGGCTGGGCAGTATGAGCCGTTCCGGTCTGGGCCTGACCCGACGCGAGGGGGTGGTCGGGTGTGTCGGGGTGGATGCCTGTAGCGTGGGTCGGCATGCATTGGGCTGGCCCGGGCTGGCCGGGTGGTTATGCGTTGTGTGGGTATGACACGAAAGTGGCGCAGTTTGGGAGCGCATGTGGCATGTGCTATGGGAGAATACCGTGGGTGAGCATAGGGTCTCAATAGCCGCTCTGCCCATGATTTGGAATGGCTGGGCCTAGAGTTGCGCCTGGCCATGGAGAATGGAGATAAGTGGCTACCATTGTGCAACGCCGCTGCCCCCTAGGTCGAAGCACGAATCTGAAAGCTGCGTTGGTCAAAGCTCTGCAGCTTCTTAGGGTAGTGTCACCTTCTTGGGTAGCGAGTCAGTTCTTACTTGTGTAGCTTCGCAGCTCCGCAGAAGGAACGATTGGTACTTAGGTAGCTATAAATAGCAAGTCACTTTGGCTGAGACGGGGGTCGGAAGTGCACCAGTTATCAATTCCGCAGTTCGAAGGTCAGCATATGCACAATTTCCAAGTTCGCAAGTAGCACGTCCAGCAGGTTGCAGGCGATGGGCCCCTAGGTCAGAGCACGTAGCTCAAAGCTGCGCTGGTCCAAGCTCCACAGGTTCGCAGGGTGGTGTTACCCACTTGGGCTGATAGTAATTAATTTTGAAGCTTCGCAGGTCTGCAGAACGAATGATCAGTGCTGAGGCATGCTATTAATAGCAAGATTGGCAGAATCAGAGGTTGGAAGAGCACCAGTTGAATTCAATTGCGTAGTTCGAAGTTAGCATTTGCGCAATTTGCACGTTGCGCGCAAGTAGCAGGTCCAGCCGCGATGGGAGTTTGCAGGCGATGGCTCAGGGTCGGACGGAAACGCGAATGTTGCATGTTGCATGGACAGTTGGCTTGTGAAGGACGGTTCTTTCTACGCGAACCCTTTAGGTTCTTCGTGGCTCTTCACCCGGTTACTCGTTTTTGTTACACTCACGTGACGCTAGTTGGTCGGCCCCCTTTTGACATTTTTGACATTTTTTGACTTTGTGTGACTCTTGAGTCTCTCCTACATTGAGGGCGGTAAACACTTCGTGCCAGCGCAGGTGCCAGCGTGGACTTCAGCGTAACTTCAACGGTGACCGAAAACCCCACTGGAAACACACCCTGAGTCGAAACCAGGGACCGCTCGAAGAGCTTTTCCGAGAAGCATGGACAGGCTGGCAAGTGCCGCGTCACGGGGGTTTGGTTGCTTCTGGCAGATGGCTGCAGCCATGCTGCTGAGTTGGACTGTTGGCTGTTAAGTCTGGCTGTTGTTGTTTTCCGTTTACGACAAGCAAGCAAGCAGCGGAACACCGAATAAGATTCACGATCTACCCGGGCTCTTATTATCTCTGCTTATTATGCACTGCTCTCGACCCGAGCTATTATTATGCACTCCACTAAATTATATTTTCACTCACTTTCCCAGCCTATGAGCTGAAGAGCTGGTAGTTTATACCCACCTCAAGCCTTCTTGCTATTCTCGATATTCTCGCTATTCTCGCTAGGCTTATTCCTGCTCCTGCTCCCTGCCCCATCCTTCTTGCAAAACCCGAATAAGCGCATTTTGCAATAATATATACACATTGGTTGTGCAGTTGCTTTCAGCTCACTCCCCTGCCCCTTCTTTGTCCCACGCATCTGCTTACATAAAACTTCGGCGCTTTCTCTTTTCGAATTACTAGCAGTGCGGATAGACTTTCGTCCGAGTGCTTTCCCTCTGCGTTTCCCATCCGGATCTGCCACAATGCTATCTGCTGCAGACTTCTGCCAATGAGCAAATAATCAACCTGCTTCTGCTGCTCTCGGAAAACCCTGCGGAACCCCCTCTTCTTGCAAGCTTCCCAGTAGTGTCGTTCAGTAGTTGTAAGCACACTGCACATCTTGGAATAGCAAATGAAGGACAGACGACCTCTGTTGGCGCGGCTCAAGTGAGCTTCGCTCCCTCCCAGACCTCAGCCGCTAATGCGATGCAGCCAATTCTGGCAGGCAGCTTCTAACCTCCAACGCTGTGGACAACACCTGGGCCCACTAGCCTGCAGCCTAATCAGCCCCACCATCACCACCTCCACCCTCTCCTGCATGGTCACCGAGCCCCAGAACCTCAATTAGCCCCATCTCCATTAGCCCCACCATTGGCTCCAACTCCAGACGCCCGCTCTCCATTACCCCCCTCTCCATTACCCCCCTCTCCATTAGCCCCCCCATTACCCCCCACTCCATCACCCCTCTCTGCATCCCATGGGCCTGTGCGCCTCTAAGCCCCTAAGCAGACCTGTGAAGAAGGGATTGGATTGCAACTTAGATGATGACGATACAGAGAATGCCTTCCAGGCCTCGGTAGCCCAGACGAGCTTTGCAGCCTCTCAAGCAAGCTGCAGGACTAGTGCCTATTCCACATGTGATGGCGATGGCGATGATGCTCCCACCTGCAGTCCGAGGGACAAAGGCGAACGAGCGCAAGAAAAAAAAGCAGGTAACACAGTTAATGTCCAATAGATATTACTATTCCCACCCGCCCACCCACCCATACCCTCCCTACCTCACCCTACCCACTCTACCCACTCTCCCACACACCCCTACCTAGTCTACCCCCCCTATCCCCCCCCCCCCCCCCACACACACACACACACTCACAAATACACACACAAACACACACACACCTACATATTCTACCCACCCTACCCCACCCTTCGCAATCCCACCCTTCATACCCTACCCCACCCTTCGCACCCTACCCACCCTCCCACACACTCCTACCAACTCTACCCCCTCTCTACCCCCCTACTCCCCCTACCCCCTTACCAAACACCCGTACCCACTCAACCCCCCGCCCCCCCCCCCCCCTACCCACCCTCCCACCCCCCACACCAACTCTACCCACCTTACCCCACCCTACACACCCTACACACCCTCCCACACACCTCTACCCACCTGTACCCACTCAAATCCACGTACCCCCCTACCCACCCTCTTATACACACCCACCAACTATACCCACCATACCCCACCCTACCCACCCTCCCACCCACCTCTACCCACCCGTACCCACGCAACCCTACGTACCCCCCTACTCACCCTCCCACACACCGCCACCAACTCTACCCACCCTACCCCACCCTACACACTCTCCCACACACACCCTACTCACCCAACTCACCCTCCCACACACCCCTACCCACTCTACCCACCCTCCCACATACCCCTACTACACCATAGCTTTTTCCGTTTCAGAAAGGGGGTCTTCTGGTAGCGATCAGGGATTTTGTGTCTTTCAAGGTTGGGCTCCTGGTAGCGATTTGGGTAGGCGGCCCGAAGGGCCGGCCTAGGGGGTTCGGGGGGCGCGACCGAGATTCGAGTCTCATGGTAGCAGAAGGTTTGGCCCCGAAAGGGTCCCTGTTAGCGATCGCTACTGGTAGCAGAAGAAAAGCTCTGCACTACACTGCGTACCCAGGTACATCGCTTTGATCAGATGGTTTGCTGTGGCCTGGGAGGTATTCACCCTGGCCTCCGTATACCCGTTATTCAGCAGTGTGATCTAAATTATGCATTGCATGCTGCCCATGCAATCAACTTTCGCATGGAACTCTAACTCCTGGTATGTAGGCCCTGCCAGTGTTGCATGCTATGCAAATAACAGGGGTTATATGTAGGGAGCGGCAACTAATATTAGCGTTTGAAAAACTAATATTAACTAATATTATTATAGTGTCACAATAATATTAGTTTTTCAAATAAATTCGAATTTCTGGTGAGACGGCTCGTCCGTCTAATATTATATAATATTATTTAATATTATTTATTCACTAATATTATATAACATAGCCTACCCCAAGTTATATGAGATCTACCACTGGTGCATTCTTACAATGTTGCATGCAGCCCATGCAATCTGTCTCACAGCCCACCTCCCATGCCTTTTTCACTTATGCATGCAACTCCAACTAATGGTATGTCCGTATGTGGGCCCTACCAGTATTGCATGCTGCCCATATACATTATCTCACTGACCGCCCGTCATAGTTTCCAATTTTGCAGGCAACCCCAACTAAATGGGCCCTACCACTGTTGTACTCCCACACTGTTGCATGCAGCCCATATAATATATCACAGACCACGTCTCATGCCTTTTTTACTTATGCATTCAACCCCAACTATCTTTCTTCATAGGGACTGGCATATCATATGACTTAGCACTTGTTGAGTTTCCTCCTCCTCGTACCCTACCAACCCCCCCACCCAACCACAGGTTTCCTCCTCCCTCCTCGACCCTACCCCCACCCACACTCACAGGTTTTCCTCCTCCTCCTCGTACTCCACCCCCACCCACACCACATTCCCCTCTTCCCCGCGCTTGTACTTACTCCTACCCCCCACCCCCCTACACTCACCTTTTTCCTCCTCCTCCGCGTACCCTACCCCCCCCCACACTCACAGTTTTCCTCCTCCTTTTTTTTTTTCAAACTCGTACTCCTACCCCCCACCCCACACACACATTTTTCCTCCTTCCTCCTCCTCCTCTTACTCCTACCCCCCCAACCCACACACACAGTTCCTGCCTCCTCCTCGTACCACCCCCTTCCCCCCGCCCCCTACCCCCCACCCACACTTCACAGTTTCCTCCTCCTCCTCCTCGTACTCCTACCCCCCACCTACACTCACAGTTTCCTCCTCCTCCTCGTACTCCTACCCCCCCCACCCACACTCACAGTTTTCCCTCCTCCTCCTTGTACTCCCTACCCCCACCCACCACACACACGTTTCCTCCTCTCACTCGTACTCCTACCCCCACCCACACTCACATGTTCCTCCTCCTCCTCGTACTCCTACCCCTACAACTACCCCCCCCGCATCCCACACTCACAGTTTCCTCCTCCTCTCTGTACTCCTACCCCCCACCCCACACACACAGTTTCCTTTCCTCCTCCTCCTCGTACTCCTACCCCCCACCCACACTCACAGTTCCTCCCCCTCCTCGTACCCTACCCCCCACCCCCACTCACAGGTTTCCTCCTCCTCCTCGTACTCCTACCCCCCACCCACACTCACAGTTTCCTCCTCCTCCTCGTACTCCTACCCCCCACCCACACACACAGTTTCCTCCTCCTCTTCGTACTTCCCCCTAACCCCCACCCACACTCACAGTTTCCTCCTCCTCCTCGTACTCTCTACCCCCCACCCCCACACACAGTTTCCAGTTCCTCCCTCCTTGTACTCCTACCCCCCACCTACACTCACAGTTTCCCTCCTCCTCCTCGTACTCCTACCCCCCACCACACTCACAGTTTCCCTCCCTCCTCCGTACTCCTACCCCCACCCCACACACCACAGTTTTCCTCCTCCTCCTCGTACTCCTACCCCCCACCCACACTCACAGTTTCCTCCTCCTCCTCCTCGTACTCCTACCCCCCACCCACACTCACAGTTTCCTCCTCCTCCTCGTACTCCTACCCCCCACCCACACTCACAGTTCCTCCTCCTCCTCGTACTCCTACCCCCCACCCACACTCACAGTTTCCTCCTCCTCGTACTCCTACCCCCCACCCACACTCACAGTTTCCTCCTCCTCCTCGTACTCCTACCCCTCACCCACACTCACAGTTTCCTCCTCCTCCTCGTACTCCTACCCCCACCCACCCACACAATTTCATTACATTTATCGCCCGTCCTTTAAACTTCATGACCAGGTCTACTTCCTTCTCCTCCACCTTCCACCCGGCACAGATAGCTAGGGACCGGCATATCCTATTATGCTGACCACAGGCGAGGATGATATCATATGATATCATATTGCTGTTCCCTAGCTATTTAGCATTGTGAGCTAAATTATGAGCTTATAATGCTGAAGTGTACAACTTGTATGGCTTAATTGTATAGCTTATATAGCTTATGTAGCTTATGTAGCTTATGTAGCTTACGTAGCTAAAGTATACAGTTTATATAGTTTATTTATAGGGAGCGGCAGGGGGGGGGGGGGGGGGGGGGGGGGTAGCTTGGTAGCGCTACCTAGCGCTAATCGCGCTACCTAGCGCTACCTGCCGTGCTCGCATAGCTGGTTTCGAGCTATTAATGTCGGTAACTTGTCCTCGAACTTGCTATTTGGTACCGGTTTTGCATAGCTTTTCACAAGGAATCCGAATTTCGCATTCGCGGAGCGTGATTCCGTTCATACAGCAAGGTAACCCGGAGCCTGTCGCGACCTAGCCTTTCTCATGGTAAGATTTTCAATGGCTACATGTGGCTAAATTAGCTCCCAGCTATTAGGACTTACCCAGCTATTAGGACTATTAGTCCTACTTTTGGCCGCGGTTGGGGCTACCTGCCGCTCCCTATTTATTTACCTTATATTATTATATAGCTAAAATGCATAGATTTTATAGCTTATGTAGCTAAATGACCTCAATGTGTATGCTGTGTACCCATGCAGCAAGACGACAGGCAAACGTAGGTTGCCCAGAGATTGTGACTCACTAATTATACTGTTCACCCATGCACTATACCCCCCCCCCCCCCACCCCGCCCCCCCCCCCCCCCCCCACACACACACACACACTCCCCCCCCCCCACACCCACCCGCCCCCCCACACTCACACCCACCCCCCCTACCCACTCTACCCCCCCTACCCACCCTCCCACACACTAATTATACTGTTCACCCATGCACTATAACCCCCCCACCCCCCCCCACCCCCACCCCCACCCTCACTCCCCCCACCCCACCCAACCCGCCCACCCACACTTACACCCACACATTCTACCCACCCACCCCTACCCACCCTACCCACCCTACCCACCCTCCCACACACTAATTATACTGCGCACCCATGCACTTTGTTGTATGCCCGTCACAGCTCGATCACTCAATGCGAGTGCTGTGTTCAATGCTTATGCTGTGTACCCATGCAGCTTCAAAGACGACATGCAAACGTAGGTTGCCCAGAGATTGTGGTACGGAGACTATGGGCAAGCTCCCCGTTATTCAGCATTATAAGCTAAATGATCAGCTCAATCACTCACTGCTTGTGCTGTGTTGACATGCAGCTTCAAAGACGACATGCATACGTAGGTCGCCCAGAGATTGTGGTACGGAGACTATGGGCAAGCCCCCCGTTATTCAGCATTACAAGCTAAATGATCAGCTCAATCACTCACTGCTTGTGCTGTGTTGACATGCAGCTTCAAAGACGACATGCATATGTAGGTCGCCCAGAGATTGTGGTACGGAGACTCTGGACAAGCCCCCCGTTATTCAGCATTATAAGCTCATCATCATCTAAATCGCTTATATAGCCCAATCACAACATGCTTTTGCTGTTTTCACATGCAGCTTCCAGGACGGCAGGAAAGCGTGGGTAGTAGTTATTGCGACACACTAATTATACTGTGCACCCATGCACTATCTTATGACCACCACAACTCAAACACTCAATTATTATGCTTATGCTGTGTTCACACGCAGTTTGCAAAAAGACGAAATGCGAGCGGAAGCCGCCCAGAAATTGCGAGACAGAGCCCCTGAGTAAGCCCCCCGTTATTCAGCATTATCAGCTAAATCATCAGCCAAATCACTTATATAGCCCAATCACTACATGCTTATGCTGCGTTCACATGCAGCTTCCAAGAAGTTAGCCAAGGGTGGGTCGCAGAGATTGTGGTACTGAGACTATGGGCAAGCCCCCTTTTATTCGCTGGATGCACCACAGCATGCTGCCCTAAGTGGCTGCACACCATGAGTGTCTTGGAAAGACACAAACCTATGTTTTTACGGAGAAGTTCTAGCCCAGAAAAGAATCTAAATAATCTAAATTTCTGAGCATACATAAACCAATATAGGCAAATTTAGCCAGAAGGTCCAAGAAGTCAGCCAAGGGTGGGTCGCTGAGATTGTGGCACTGAGACTCTGGGCAAGCCCCCCGTTATTCAGTATTATAAGCTAAATGATCAGCTCAATTACCCAATGCTTGTGCTGTGTGTTGACATGCAGCTTCCAAGAAATCAGGCAAGCGGAAGCTGCCCAGAGATTGCGAGACGGAGCCCCTGAGCAAGCCCCCCGTTATTCAGCATTATAAGCTGAATGATCAGCTCAATCACTCAATGCTTATGCTATGTTGACATGCAGCTTCCAAGCAGTCAGGCAAGCGGAAGCTGCCCAGAGATTGCGAGACAGAGCCCCTGAGTAAGCTGCCCGTATTTCAGCATTATAAGCTAAATGATCAGCTAAGTCACCCATTGTAGCTCAGTCACTCAATGCTTATGCTGTTTTCACATGCAGCTTCCAAGAAGTCAGGCAAGCGGAAGCAGCCCAGAGATTGCGAGGCAGAGCCCCTGAGCAAGCTGCCCGTATTTCAGCATTATAAGCTAAATGATCAGCTAAGTCACCCATCGTAGCTCAGTCACTTAATGCTTATGCTGTTTTCACATGCAGCTTCCAAGAAGTCAGGCAAGCGAAAGAAGCCCAGAGATTGCGAGACGGAGCCCCTGAGCAAGCTGCCCGTATTTCAGCATTATAAGCTAAATGATCAGCTCAATCACCCAATGCTTATGCTGTGTTGACATGCAGCTTCCAAGAAATCAGGCAAGCGGAAGAAGCCCAGAGATTGCGAGATCGAGCCTCTGAGTAAGCAGCACATCGATAAGGATCCTCTGGACTGCCTAGATTCGATTTCTCAGCCCAACCATGCGCCTCTTGCAAGAGAAAAATCTAGGAAAAATTTGCCCTCCTCGTACTATGTACTTCGACGTACTGATGACGTGAAGTCAAAGTACTTCATGGAGCAGGTAGGGGGAAGGTAGACCCCACTTAAGGTAGCACCCACTTACCTAAACCCTAAAACCCACCTAGACCCTAGACCCTAAACCCTAAACCCTGTAAAAACCTTAACCCCAAAGCTTTGAATACAAATCTAAGCCACTGAACCCTAAACTCTAGTCCCTAAACCCCCTAAACTTAGGTGGGGGCTACCTTACCCCTACCTGTTCCATCAAGTACTTTCCCCCACCCTTTTCAGCTACTAGCAGCAGCTTCTAGGCAGCTTCCTGAGCCAACCACTATGCTAAGCCCCAAGATTTCGACAGTTCTGGACAGTGGATTCTGTCAGCTACCAGGCACACTAGGTGGCGCTAGCTTTGGCTGAATAGCCAGTCAGGGGAGTTGCCTAGAAGCTGCTGCTTATAGGTTAAAAATCTGCTCCCTGCCCCCACCCATGCACCCACCCATGCACCCACCCATGCACCCACCCATTGAGCAAAAGCTAGGACGCGGACAGTTTGGCATCGTCTGCGTCGGTGTTGAAAAGATCACGGGAATGCAGTACGCCATCAAGTCCCTTTCTAAGCGATGAGCTAAGCGAGGCTATGGCCCCATGCCCCCACCCATGCACCCACCCATGCACCCACCCATGAACCCACCCATGCACCCACCCATGCACCCTCCCACCCATGGAGCAGGAGCTAGGACGCGGGCAGTTTGGCATCGTCTGCGTCGGTGTTGAAAAGATCACGGGGAAGCTGTACGCCATCAAGTCCCTTTCTAAGCGATGAGCTAAGCGAGGCTATGGCCCCATGCCCCCACCCATACCCCCACCCATGCACCCACCTGTGCCCCCACCCATGCACCCACCTATGCACCCACGCATGCACCCACCCATGCACCCACCCATGCACCCACCCATGGAGCAGGAGCTAGGACGCGGGCAGTTTGGCATCGTCTGCGTCGGTGTTGAAAAGATCACGGGGAAGCAGTACGCCATCAAGCCCGTCTCTTAGCGACACACTAAGCTTGGCTATGACCCCATGCATCCACCCGTGTCCCCACCCATGCACCCACCCCTGCACCCCCCCTTCCCTGTGAAAAGATCACAGGGAAGCAGTACGCCATCAAGTCCCTCTTAAAGCGACGGGCTAAGCGAGGCTATGCCCCCATGCACCCACCCATGCACCCCCCATGCACCCACCCATGCACCTACCCACCCATGCACCCACCCATGCACCTACCCACCCATGCACCCACCCATGACCCCACCCATGCACCCACCCATGACCCCACCCATGCACCCACCCATGCACCCACCCATGGAGCAGGAGCTAGGACGCGGGCAGTTTGGCATCGTCTGCGTCGGTGTTGAAAAGATCACGGGGAAGCAGTACGCCATCAAGTCCCTCTCCAAACGACGGGCTAAGCGAGGCTATGAGTTCTGTAAGGACATCAAGACGGAGGTAGAAATCCTGTACCATCTTGGAGGCCATCCATCCATCCTCAAGCTGCATGAAGTGTATGAAGATGACCAGGAAATCCATCTTGTTATGGTAAGCCAGCCTGGCATGTATGTATACACGTATCTTGTGATGGTAAGCCAGCCTGGCATGCATGTCACAGTCAAGGGGGTAGCCCGTAGCTAAGTGTCCCACACCCACACCCACACCCACACTCACAACCGCACCCACATCTACACCCACATCCACATTACCCCCCCAAGAAATTAAAGAAATTAAACCAAACCCACCCAGAAATCATTACACACCCGACCCCATACCCACGCCCACCCATCCCAAGGCTTATTATGGAGGTCCGAAAATAGCATGGGCACCTATTTCGTGCTTCCCAGTGTTTTTCCCCCCGCGGCCGCGCGCACCGCTAAATTGCGCGTTTGCGTAAGGGTTGTGTATGATAGTACTAATAAAACTAACCATACTAATAATTATAACAATTACAATACTAATAATCGGCTAATAATATTATTAATTACTGAATAATCATAATAATAATAGTACTTCAGTAATAAAAATAAACTATCCCATAAACCCCCAAAGACTGAAACCCTAAACAATAACCCCTAAACAACAAATCCTAAACAAGAACCCTAAAAAATAAACTATAAACTATAAACAATTAACCTCAATCTTTGTGTCTGTCTCTGTGCCTCTGTCTTTGTGCCTCTGTCATTGTTTGTTAGTATGTGTCAGTCTCTGTGCCTCTGTCTTTACATATATAGCACACGCTCATGCCCACGCCCACTTCCACACCCACACCCACGTCCACGTCCATATCCACGTCCACGTCCATGTCCATATCCACGTCCACACCCACGTCCACACCCACGCCCATACCCACCGCAATCCCAGTCCCCGTTCCACACCACGGTCCACACCCACGCCCTACTTCTAGCACACCGTCATGCCACGCCATCCACACCCACGTTCCACACCCACGTCATATCCACGTCCACACCACGCCCCTACTCTAGGCACACGCTCATGCCCAGCCACTTCCACACCCCACGTCCACCCCACTCCACACCCAGCCCACACCCAGCCCCTACTCTAGCACACGCTCATGCCCACAGCCCCACTTCCACACCCACGTCCACCCACCCACGTCCATATCCCGTCCACACCCACGCCCCTACTCTAGCACACGCTCATGCCCACGCCCCACTCTTCCACACCCACGTCCACCACCCCCCCCAACCACGTCATATCCACGTCCACACCCACGCCCCTACTCTAGCAACACGCTCATGCCCACGCCCACTTCCACACCACGTCACAACCCACGTCCATATCCACGTCCACACCCACGCCCCTACTCTAGCACACGCTCATGCCCACGCCCACTTCCACACCCACGTCCACACCCACGTCCATATCCACGTCCACACCCACGCCCCTACTCTAGCACACGCTCATGCCCACGCCCACTTCCACACCCACGCCCATACCCACGTCCATATCCACATCCACACCCACGCCCATACCCACGTCCATATCCACATCCACACCCACGTTCACACCCACGCCCACACCCACGTCCACACCCACGCACACGCCCACATCTACACCCACGCCCCTCGCCCACACTCAAGCCCACACCCATGCTCACACCCACACTCATGCCCATGCTCATGCCCACACCCAACACCCACCCACCCCCCCACACACACACCCATATGTTATGCTGATTCCACGCCTACTCGTGTTATTGCACAGGATCTGTGCAAGGGGGCTAATAGCTACATATCCCATGCACACGTACACACCCACGCCTTCACCCACACATACACACACATACACCCACACCCTCACCCACACCCACACCTACAACCATATATTATGCTAATTTCACGCTTACTCATGTTATTGCACAGGAGCTGTGCAAGGGAGGTAATAGCTACATATCCCATGCACACGTACAGACCCACGCCTACACACACACATACACACACATACACCCACACCCTCACCCACACCCACACCTACAACCATATAATATGCTGATTCCACGCCTACTCGTGTTATTGCACAGGAGCTGTGCAAGGGGGCTCATAGCTACATATCCTATGCACACTTACACACCCACGCCTACACCCACACATACACACACATACACACACACCCACACATACAACCATATGTTATGCTAATTTCACGCTTACTCATGTTATTGCACAGGAGCTGTGCAAGGGGGCTAATAGCTACATATCCCATGCACACGTACACACCCACGCCTACACCCACACATACACACACATACACCCACACCCTCACCCACACCCACACCTACAACCATATATTATGCTAATTTCACGCTTACTCATGTTATTGCACAGGAGCTGTGCAAGGGAGGTAATAGCTACATATCCCATGCACACGTACAGACCCACGCCTACACCCACACATACACACACATACACCCACACCCTCACCCACACCCACACCTACAACCATATATTATGCTAATTTCACGCTTACTCATGTTATTGCACAGGCGCTGTGCAAGGGAGGTAATAGCTACATATCCCATGCACACGTACAGACCCACGCCTACACCCACACATACACACACATACACCCTCACCCACACATACAACCATATGTTATGCTGATTCCACGCCTACTCATGTTATTGCACAGGAGCTGTGCAAGGGAGGTGACTGGTTCGAGGAGCTTGTGTCAAGGGGCACCTATACAGAAGGGCAGGTAAGATAAACCTTGTAGCTGCCATCCCCAGACTTCATGGCGCAGCCCCTCGATAGCTCCCCCTCCCCCCATCACCCACTCACCCACCCACCCACCCACCCACACCCACACCCACACCCACCCACCCACCCACACACCCACCCACCACCCACACCCACCCACCCACCCACCCACCCACACACCCACACCACCCAGGCCAGGAAGGTCAGGTGAGCTGAACCTTGTAGCTGCCATCCCCAGATTTCATGGTGCAGCCCTCGATAAGCCGCCCCCCCCCCCCCCCCCCCCCCCCATCACCCACCCACACACACACAAACCCACACACACCCCACCCACACCCACCCACACCCACCCACACACCCACGCACCCCACACACCACCCACCCACCCACCCACACCCACCCTACACCAACCCACACCACCCACACCACCCTGACCAGGAAGGGCAGGTAAGCTGAACCTTGTATCTGCCACTCTCATATTGCATGGCGCAGCCCCTCGATAGCCCCCCCCCACCCCCACCCTGCCCCCCCCCACCCACACACACCCACCCACACCCACCCACCACCCCCCACACCCACCACACACCACATCACCACACCCACACACCCACACCCCACACACACACACACCCACACACACACTCCCACCCACACACCCACTCACACACCCCACCACCCACCCACCCACACACCCCACACACACCACCCACACCACCCACACACCCACACACACACCCACAACCCCATCACACCCACACACCCCACACACCCACACACCTACACCACCCATTCCATGAATTTCAGTTGATCTTAACCTTTATCTGCCATCCCCATACTTCATGTTGCAGCCCCTCTATAGCCGCCCCCCCCCCACACCCACCCACACCCACCCACCCCCCACACCACCCAGGCCAGGAATGGCAGGTAGGCTTAACCTTGTAGCTGCCATTCCCATATTGCATTGGCGCAGCCCCTCGATAGCCCCCCCCCCCCCCCCCACACCCCCATCCCCCCCCACACACCCCACACACCCACACACCCACACACCCACACACCCACACACCCACACACCCACACACACCCACACCCACCACACACCCCCCCCCCCCCCACACACACACACCACCCAGGCCAGGAAGGTCAGGTGAGCTGAACCTTGTAGCGGCCATCCCCAGACTTCAGGGTGCGCCCCTCGATAGCCGCCCCCTCCCCCCCACACACACACCACACCACCCACACACACCCACACACCCACACCCACACACCCACACCACCCAGGCCAGGAGGGTCAGGTGAGCTGAACCTTGTAGCTGCCATCCCCAGATTTCATGGTGCAGCCCCTAGAAAAGCGGGCCCCCCCCCCCCCCCCCCCTCCCCCCCCCCCCCCCGTCTACTATGAGAACCCTCTTGGAAGCTCTAGCATACTGCCACTCTCTGGGAGTGGTGCATAGGGACATCTAACCTGAAAACATTTTGCTGTTAACACATTTAGCTGCAAAACTGCACCCCCCCACACACCCACACCCACCCACCACACCCACCACTCAGGCCGCGTCTACTATGAGAACCCTCTTGGAAGCTCTAGCATATTGCCACTCGCTGGGAGTAGTGCACAGGGACATCAAGCCCGAAAACATTTTGTTGGTCGATTCTGTTGCCGTGCCTGGTGCGCACGCAAGCACACTCGCAACCGAGACCCCAGCCATCAAGCTAGCTGATTTTGGGCTGTCCTCTTTCATAGGAGATGGGGAAATGCTGCACGATACTGTCGGAACCTCATACTACGTAGCTCCCGAGGTTAGTGATAAAATCATTGTTTGTTTAGCTGGTGTACGGGTGTTAGAGGAGTTATATGAGGTTGTGTGCTGGTGTACGGGTGTTAGAGGAGTTATATGAGGTTGTGTGCTGGTGTACGGGTGTTAGAGGAGTTATATGAGGTTGTGTGCTGGTGTACGGGTGTTAGAGGAGTTATATGAGGTTGTGTGCTGGTGTACGGGTGTTAGAGGAGTTATATGAGGTTGTGTGCTGGTGTACGGGTGTTAGAGGAGTTATATGAGGTTGTGTGCTGGTGCATAGGTGTATCGTCTTGTCGTCTTTCACAGGAGATGGGGAAATGCTGTACGGTACTGTCAGAACCTCATACTGCGTAGCTCCAGAGGTCAGTGATCAAATCATTATTTGTTTAGCTGGTGTTGCACAGGTGTTAGAGGAGTGAGAAGAGGTGGTGTACTGGTCTATCATCTTGTCGTCTTTCATAGGAGACGGGGGAATGCTGCACGATACTGTCGGAACCTCATACTGCGTAGCTCCCGAGGTCAGTGATCAAATCATTATTTGCTTAGCTGGTGTACGGGTGCATATTTGTATCCTCTTGTCGTCTTTCACAGGAGATGGGAAAATGCTGCACAATACTGTCATAACCTCATACTACGTAGCTCCCGAGATGAGTGATCAAATAATTATTTGTTTAGCTGGTGTTGCACAGGTGTTAGAGGAGTTAGAAGAGGCCGTGTACTGGGGGACATGTCTACCAGGGCACATCCATCCATCCATCCATCCATCCATACATACATCCATCCATCCATACATCCACCCATCCATACATCCACCCATCCACCCACCCACCCACCCACCCACCCATCCACTCATCCACTCATCCACTCACTACCCACCAATCCACCCACCCATCCACCCACCAACCCACCCATCCACCCACCCATCCACTTACTCACCCACCCATCCACCCACCCCATCCTATCACTCACCCACCCATCCACCCCCATCCCCCACCCCTCCAATCATTCACCCCCCCCACCCATCCACCACCCATCCTTCCTACCCTCCACCCCCCCTCACCCCCCACCCACCCACCCTCCACCCACCCTTACTCACCACCCACCCTCCCTCACCCCCCCATCCCTCACCCCTCACCCATCCACCCCCCCACCCTCTCCCTCACTCACCCATCCACCACCCATCCACTTTACTCTCACCCACCACCCCAACCCATCCACTCACGCCACTCACCCATCCGCCCCCCCTCCCCTACTCACCTCATCACCCACCCACATTCACACAACCCTATACTCACCCCACCCCACCCACCCACCCATCAAACCTACTCACTCAACTCACCCACCCACCCACCCTCCACCCACCCATCAACCACCACCCATCCACCCACCCCTCTACGCACCCACCCCACCCATTCCACCACCAATCCACCCACCCCCATCCCCACCCACCCATCCACTCACCAACCCAAACCATCCATCCACCCATCCCACTCACCAACCCACCCATCATACACCATCACTAACCCTCCCACCCATCCAACTAAGCCTCACTCAACCCACCACCCAGCCACCCATCCACTAAACTACCCACCAGTCCATCCACCCATCCACTAACCCTCCCACCCATCCACCTATGCCTCCGATACCCACCCACCCACTCACCCACCACCCACCCATCCATTCCACCCATTCCCTCACCCACCCACCCATGCCATCACCCATCCACTAACCATCCCCACCCATCCACCCGCCTCCACTCACCCAACACCCAATCCACCCATCCACCCATCCATAACTACCACACCCGTCCATCAACCTATCCACTAACACTCCCACCCACCACCTATGCCTCCACTCACCCACCACCCACCCATCCTCCACCCATCAAACTCACCCACCCACCATCCATCAACCAATCCACAACATCCACAAATCCACATAAGCCTGCAACGCAACCACCACCCATCCACACAACAAAACCAGACAATAAAAAGACACCAACAGTCAATCCACCCATCCACTAACTCCAACCCATCCAAACTATCCTTCAACGCAACATCAAACCATCAACACACCCATCCACTAAAACTACCACAATCCACTCACAACCCATCCAACCCACAACCTCTACACCCACCCACCCACAAACAAACCCAATCCTCCAATCATAAAGTCCAAAAAGAAAACACAAAAACTCGAAAACCACAAAACCAAACCAAACAACCCCATCCTCCCATCAGCCCAGTCACCCATACAACCATCCACCAAACAAATCCACTAAACTACCCACCCGTCAACCTAGCCTCCCACTCACCAAAACCCATCCACCAAATCAACCATCCACACAATAAACTACACCCATTCCAACGAAACTTACCACCCACATCAAACCAAAAAACCTCACCACCCACCACCACCCACACCACCCACCCCACTCCTCCACTCATCCATACACCCATCAAAAACACACACTCATACAAACCACCCACCACCCAACCGAATCCTCACATTCCATCAACCCAGCAAAAACCCATCCCACTAAACGACCAACTGTCCACCTACGCCTCCACTAACATCCACCCATCCACCAATCCACCCATCAACAAAATAAACCCACCCATCCATAAACTACCAACCAATAAACTCACACCAACCATCCAAACCACCACCTCTCCACCCATCACCCCCAAACATCACTAAACTACCACACGTCCTCCAACTACGCCTCAACTCACCAACACCAACCATCCACCATCCACCCAATCCCAACCAACCATCCACTAAACTACCCACCCGTCTACTTACCCACCCCATCCACTCCCCTCCCATCCACTCACCCACCCATCCACTCACCAACCAATCCACTCACCCACCCATCCAACCACCCACCCCTCCACCCACCCACCCACCCACTCCTCCACTTCATACATCCAACCCGTCAACACCCAACCCCTCAACACAACCTCCTTTACTAACCATCCACCCCTTCCACCCCTCCACCCACCAACCCACCCATCCACCCCACCCTCACCCCCTCCACCACCCACCCATCCACCCATCCACCCACCCACTCCTCCACTCACCCATCCACCCTCCACCAACCCCTCACCTCCACCAAACCCCCCCCACTCCTCCCACTCACCCATCCACCCACCCACCCACCCGTACACCACCCACTCCTCCACTCACCCCTCCACCCCTCCACCACCCATTACTCCACTCAACCTATCCACCCATTCTAACCCAACATCCACCCGTCCACCAACCACTCCTCCGCTCAACCATCCACCCATCCACCCACCTACTCCTCCACCCACCCACCCCTCCACTCCTCCAATCACCATCCACCCATCCACCCACACAACTCCTCACCAACCCAACCCTCCACCCTCCACCCTCCCACTCACCAATCCACCCATCCACCCACCATCCACCCCGTCACACGTCCACCCACCCAGCTCCACTCACCCATCCACCCATCACCACCCATCCACCCGTCACCCACCCAGCCTTCCACTCACCCATCCAAATCAACCCCCAACTCCTCCACCCACCAACCCCTCCACTCCTCACTCACCCATCCACCCACCCACTCCTCCACCACCCACCCCTCACTCCTACACTCACCCATCCACCCATCCACCCACCCACCCCTACACTCACCCACCCCCTCCACCCACTCCTCACTCACCCATCCACCCATCCACCCACCCACTCCTCCACTCACCATCCACCCATCCACCCACCCACCCCTCCATCAACCCACCCCTCTACTCACCCACCCCTCCACCCCACTCCTCCACCCCCACCGCCACCCAATCCCCACCACGAGGGACTGCGCGATATATCTTTATGATATCGCCGATATATAATACAATATATCTACACAAGATCATACTTCACAGTTATCATTTGTTTCTCATGTGTTTTTTCTCTCATGTTAGGGAACGGCAAAGCATATGATGTTGACCAAAGACGAGTATGATATCATATGATATTATACAAAAATCATATGATTTAATATCATATGATATGATGCCCCAGGCCAAAGTTACCCTGTCAGACCGCCGTCATCATATGATATCATATGATGACATGATATCATATGATATCATACTGCCGATCCCTACTCATGTATCTTCTGCATACGGCTTATAGGTTTTGGATGGCTGCTATGGCAAGAGCTGTGACATTTGGTCTTGTGGCGTGTCTTTGTACAATATATCATATGCTATCGCTGATGTGTGATTCAATATATTATGTATATATAATTCATTATATATATATATATATATATATATATATATACGCACTATCGTACTTGACATGCCTACTCATGTGTTTTACGCTCATATTTGTTTTCTGCATTCAGGTGTTGGATGGCTGCTATGACAAGAGCTGTTACATCTGGTCGTGTGGGGTGTCCTTGTACGATATATCATGTGATATCGTTGATATATCATACGTTATATCTACACACTATTGTACTTGACAGCCCTGCTCATGTGTTTTACACCCACATGTGTTTTACACCCACATGTGTTTTCTGCATACAGCTTGCAGGTGTCGGATGGCTGCTATGGCAGGAGCTGTGACATCTGGTCGTGTGGCGTGCCCTTGTACGGTATACAAACACGATATCGTACTTGATAGCCCTACTCATGTGTTTTCTGCACATGGTTTGCAGGTGTTGGATGGCTGCTATGACAAGAGCTGTGACATCTGGTCGTGTGGCGTGTCCCTTTTCATCGTACTTGGAGGTTACCCACCTTTCAACGGCCCCAACGAATCCAAGATTTTTGAATCCACGCGCTTCGATGAGCTGAGCTTCAACAAGTCTGGGTGGGATCATATCTCAAAAGAGGCCAAGGACATCATTACCAGGTGGGGGTGGGGCCTGGTGGGGTGGGGGTGGAATGATTTGTTGAGATCTGTATCTCTATAGAGGCCAAGGACATCATTACCTGGTGGGGTGGGGGGTGGGGCCTGGTGGGGTGGGGATGAAACGATTTGTTGGATTCTATATCTCTATAGAGGCCAAGGGCATCATTACCTGGTGGGGTGGGGGGTGGGGCCTGGTGGGGTGGGGGTGGGGCCTGGTGGGGGTGGGGCCTGGTGGGGTGGGGGTGGAATGATTTGTTGAGATCTGTATCTCTATAGAGGCCAAGGGCATCATTACCTGGTGGGGTGTGGCCTGGTGGGGTGGGGATGAAAAGATTTGTTGAATTCTATATCTCGGAAGAGGCCAAGGGCATCATTACCAGGTGGGCTGGGTCGGGGCCTGGTGGGCTGGGGGTTGAATGATTTGTTGAGATCTGTATCTCTATAGAGGCCAAGGGCATCATTACCTGGTGGGGTGGGGGGTGGGGCCTGGTGGGGTGGGGATGAAATGATTTGTTGGATTCTATATCTCTATAGAGGCCAAGGACGTCATGTCCAGGTGGGGTGGGTGTGATACAATTTGTTGGAATTTTATCCATAGTAGAGAAGCTCTTTGAATCCACGCGCTTTGATGAGCTGAGCTTCAATA
>JACBWV010000552.1:4844614-4869614 GCA_013435795.1 Chlamydomonas sp. ICE-L | reverse complement strand
GGCTGGGAGTGTGCGGTTCCGGATGCGGTGGTTTGTCGGTTGCAACAATTCGCTGCCATGAATCAGTTCAAGAAGGAGGCTAGAAAGTTCCTTGCATCGTGTTTGCCTGAAGAAGAGGTAGGCTGCATGTTTCCTCTCGTATTTTGGTGGGTTGGGTGGGGGGAGGTAGGGTTTGGTGGGGTGGGTTTGGTGGGGTGTGGGTGTGGTGGGGTAAGGGGGGTAGGATGAATCAGTTCAAGTAGGAGGCTAGGAAGTTCCTTGCATCGTGTTTGCCTGAAGAGGAGGTAGGCCGTCAAGTACCCCTTTGTATTTTGTGTACAGGGTGAGGGGGGATGGGGTGGTGTGGGGTGAGGTGAGGTGGTGTGGTGGGGTGAGTGTGGTGTGGTGGGGTGAGGTGTGTGTGTGGGGGGGGGGGGATGAATCAGTTCAAGAAGGAGGCTTGGAAGTTTCTTGCATCGTATTTGCCTGAGGAGGAGGTAGGCCTTCATGTTCCCTGTTGTATTTTGTGTGAAGGGTGAGGGGGGGCAGGGTGAGGTAGGGGGTGTGTGGTGGGGTGAGGGGGGAGAAGGGGGAGAAGGGGGGGGGGGGGGGATGAATCAGTTCAAGAAGGAGGCTTGGAAGTTTCTTGCATCGTGTTTGCCTGAGCAGGAGGTAGGCCTTCATGTTCCCTGTTGTATTTTGTGTGAAGGGTGAGGGGGGGCAGGGTGAGGTAGGGGGTGTGTGGTGGGGTGAGGGGGGAGAAGGGGGGGGGGGGGGGGGGGATGAATCAGTTCAAGAAAGAGGCTTGGAAGTTCCTGGCATCGTGTTTGCCAGAAGAGTAGGTAGGCTGCATGTTCCCGTGCGTAGTAATTACGGCGAGCAGCCAAATTGCTGGCTGATGCTATGTAACCAAGTTCAAGGTATCCTTTCTCCCCTGCCCTCTCCCCAGGTCATCGGTCTCCTGACCCTCTTCAGGGACATGGATGAGGACGGAGATGGGGTGTTGACGACAGAGGAGTTGAGGCAAGCTTTAGACCACAAGGGTATCAAGATGTCAGCAAAGCAAGCACATGCCCTGGTGGATCGTGCTGATATGAATCGTGAGTTAAAAACGAACATGTTTGATTGCTTGTGTTTGTGTGTGTGTGTGTTTTGTGTGTATGTGTTTGTGTGTTTGTGTGTGTGTTTGTGTGTGTGTTTGTGTGTGTGTGTGAGAGAGAGAGAGAGAGAGAGAGAGAGAGAGAGAGAGAGAGAGAGAGAGAGGGGCAAGCCCTAGACCAAAAGGGTATCAAGATGTCAGCAAAGAAAGCACATGCCCTGGTGGATCGTGCTGATATGAATCATGAGTCTGAAAACGAACATATTTAATTGCTCGTGTTTGTGCGTGTGTTTGTGTGCCAACCACCCAACCACCAACCACCTAACCACCCGACCACCTAACCACCCAACCACCTAACCACCTAACCACCTGTCCTATCTGTGTTGGTGATTGCATGATTCACTAAAAGGAGTTCTACCACATTCCTGCTAACCACCCAACCACCTAACCACCTGCCCTATCTGTGCAAGTGATGGCATGATTGACTACAAGAAGTTCTTGGCAGCTACCCGCTCAATCACCTCCTCCCACACCCCCTTACCAAACACCAGACGGCAATCTGACTCATGTGCCCTGTCCTAATTGTGCAGGTGATGGCATGATTGACTGTGAGGAGTTATACCACCTCACCGCCCAATCACCAAACCACCAAACCACCTAAACACCCAACCACCCAACCACCCAACCACCTGCCCTATCTGTGCAAGTGATGGCATGATTGACTACGACAAGTTCTTGGCAGCTACCCGCCCAATCACCTCCACCCACACCCCCTTACCAAACACCAGACGGCAATCTGACTCATGTGCCCTGTCCTAACTGTGCAGGTGATAGCATGATTGACTATGAGGAGTTTTTGGCTGCTACCATCCATGAGTCACGGCTTGAAAAGGCTAACCACCTAACCACCCAACCACCTAACCACCTGCCCTTTCTATGCAGGTGATGGCATGATTGACTATGAGGAGTTTTTGGCTGCTACCATCCATGAGTCACGGCTTGAGAAGGATGAACTTCTGTACAAGGCCTTCAAGTGCGTTTTGGATTTAGGGTATTCCTTTTACACGCAAATAGCTGCATTATTGTATCTGTGCAGTGCTAGCTGTCATTTGGCTTGTGAGACTTTCCCGTCTTGAGAAGGATGAACTTCTGTTCAAGGCCTTCAAGTGCGTTTTGGATTTAGGGTATTCCTTTTCTGCGCAAATAGCTGCATTCTTGTACATGTGCAGTGCTAGCTGTCATTTGGCTTGTGAGACTTTTCCGACTTGAGAAGGATGAACTTCTGTTTTTGTGCGATGCTAGCTGTCATTTGGAGTAAGGGAGCAAATAGCTGCATTATTTCATGTGCGTTGCTAGCTGTTATTTGGATTTAGGGAGCAAATAGCTGCATTCTTGTTTTTGTGCCATGCTAGCTGTCATTTAGATGTAGGGGACAAATAGCTGCATTCGTGTCTCCGTGCGATGCTAGCTGTCATTTAGATTAAGGGAGCAAATAGCTGCATTCTTGTTTTTGTGCCATGCTAGCTGTTATTTGGATGTAGGGAGCAAATAGCTGCATTCTTGTTTTTGTGCGATGCTAGCTGTCATTTGGATTAAGGGATCAAACAGCTACATTATTGTATCTGAGCGATGCTAGCTGTCATTTGGAAGTAGGGAGCAAATAGCTGCATTATTGCATCTGTGCGATGCTAGCTGTCATTTGGATTAAGGGAGCAAATAGCTGCATTATTGTTTCTGTGCGATGCTAGCTGTCATTTTAGTCATGTAGAATGATATGTGTTTATATATCTTGTTTCTGTGTGATGCTAGCTGTCATTTTAGTCATGTAGAATGATATGTGTTTATATATCTTGATTGAGACGGTTGACTCAGATTCCTTACAGTTGCTTTTTTATATTTCCAATACATATAATTTACCCTTAAGGGTTGAGGTAATTAAGCACATGCAGGCTTCATCATTGTCAGTACTTATATTTGCGAAAGTATGGGGGCCTGCTTGCTGGACATTGAGACACTGCACGAGAGGTCCAGCGATCTTTCAGATGGGCCCCCCATTGGTACAAGTGCTAGTAGATATATTTAAGGTGTATGCTGGGCCTTGTAAAGTTTTAGCTTTGTGTGTGATATTTCCCTTAATTAGGGGGTATATCACACCACTAGCTGGCTTTACTGGTCTTATCAGCTATTACCATTAAATAAAGTCAACTGCACTATCTAGCTTGTAAGTCCAGACTGTTCAGGTCTGTCTTTGTGCTACTACCAATAGAATCGCTACTGTCAAATAATAACAGAGTCACTTCGCCTGGGAGGCTCTGGTAGCTTCTGGAAGATATAACTCCTGTGGGACAGAGGGATGGTGGTGGGAACTCGAAATTTGGTTAAGATCAAGGCTCAGCAGCTTGGGGCACCAAGATTTTAGTGCCCCCAGTGACTGTGCACTTGATTTTATACCAGGCAGGACAGTACTGCTGGGAAAACACTGGCGGTGGTTACTCCTGGTTTTGCCCGGGGGTTTACGGGTATTTGAAATATGAATGCGTCCTGCGGAATCTTACGTCGCGCGGCTGAATAGTCCATTTCACCCACTACTGTGTGGGAAATGCGGCATTCAGACGGTTGACTCAGATTCCTTACAGTTGCTTTTTCATATTTCCAATACATATAATTCACCCTTAAGGGTTGAGGTAATTAAGCACATGCAGGCTTCATCATTGTCAGTACTTATATTTGCGAAAGTATGGGGGCCTGCTTGCTGGACATTGAGACACTGCACGAGAGGTCCAGCGATCTTTCAGATGGGCCCCCCATTGGTACAAGTGCTAGTAGATATATTTAAGGTGTATGCTGGGCCTTGTAAAGCTTTAGCTTTGTGTGTGATATTTCCCTTAATTAGGGGGTATATCACACCACTAGCTGGCTTTACTGGTCTTATCAGCTATTACCATTAAATAAAGTCAACTGCACTATCTAGCTTGTAAGTCCAGACTGTTCAGGTCTGTCTTTGTGCTACTACCATATGCAAGAGTCACTGCAATTTCACACACACGTGCCCTCAGGATAATAAGAAACAGTCCCACTATGTAAAGGAAAGTAGTGTAAAGGGGGACTGGGGGAAAGGTGTAGGAGTAAGGAGCATGTACAGGACAGCAGGCTTGGCTAAGTGATGGGGTATCAAGAGAAAAGAGAGGGAAAGGAAAAGCTAGGCTCAGAGGCTGGAGGCAAAGTTCAACTTAACCGAGAGGTCTGGGATCAGATATGCCTTAATGGCATCTGATTTCCACCTACCTTGAGTTCTAATAGTCTATAGATCTGCCCCATCAGCCCAAACTGCTACTACACCTCCCCGTCTGAGGCTGTGCATGGCAAACCTGGCTGGATCTATGTCCAGTTGGGGTGAGAGTGTGCAATAGCAGTGAGAAAAGACTTCAGTCAACAGGACAAAGCCTGACCTGAAAGAAGGGGGGACTACACTGACAAAAGTAGAGCAATAAGCTCACTCCTCCTAAGGAGGTCAAAGAAACCCATCACTAGCCAAGCTGCATCTCTAGTAAACACGTCCTCCATGTAGGGCAGCAGGGTTTTCAGCTTCCTCATGGTCTCCAGACACTTAAACATGAGGGACTTACAACACTGCCCTCTTTGCCAGATGCAACTCCCTTAGGCCCTGGAACACCCTAAAGGCCTTAGAGATCTGTCCCGCAACACTGGAAACCAGAGTGCGAAGGGTCCAGTCCCTTGGGCCTGTGCCATTCAGCTAGTGCTGACATGGTTGTAATGGTGGCAGGTTAGTTATGACCTGCTGCCCAACCCATGACCAGCTTTAACTAGCATCAAAGGCACTTGTTCCTTGGGGCTAGGAGGGAGTGCATTCTACTCAGTAAGCAAGTAACTTCAACCATGCACTTGGTGTCACTTAAGATCACATGCATAAGTGTCTTGTGAGCTTCCGTACAGCCAAGGTAGAGCCCTCCAACATCCCTAACCCCCTGGCCCTTGTTGGCCTTGGAAGCTAGTGATGTGGAGAGACACTCTAATGGTGTGCAGGCTGAGCACTTGAATGTACCACAGGACATGGCATTCCTGCCCAATCTGATGCACTGGGGGTGGCTGTGCTGGCTGCAGCTGGTGCACCTAAGCATCCTTCCCTTGGTGCTTTGGTAGATGGTACATCCTATGGGGGGTGGGAGGAAGATATGAAAGGGGTAAGCTTCTGGGCAGGTCTGATCACAAGCAAAGTGTGTCAGTGGGTGAGGCCACCCAAGCATATAGGAGATCCACAGTTTTTCCTAATGCCGATAATGGGATGTTATCATCCCTGATGCGTGTTATCCTGGAACCCCCCTTATACACAGCTGAGACAGCTTGGACCTTATCCATGTAGCACAAGGCTGACGTTCCTGCCAGTCTATGTGCCCAGTGCTGCAAGCAAATCATGCAAGCTTCGAGTTCCAGGACACCTATTGTGCACATGTACCCCTACCGACTCATGCCACTCCAGCTCCAGAGCCTTGTCCCAGACTCCAGGTCACTTTGTGTGCCCTTGTTAGAATTATTTAAAGTGTAGGCTGGACTTTGTAACGTTTTGGCTCTTGTGTGTGATATTTCCCTTAATTAGGGGGTATATCACACCATTGGCTGGCCGTACTGGTCATATCAGCTATGTTACCATTTAAATATCTATGGGATTTAAGCCTGTGCCTTGTAAGTGGTATGGTAGGTGGTGACAGGGTATAGGGCATCAAACAAGAGTTGGATAGTGCAGGTATCCCCAAGGGTGTGACCTTTGGGGAAGAGCTATCCATCTACCTATTTTTTTACCTGTCACAGGGTTGTTTCAGGGGTGGTGAGTGATCAAGGTAACTTGCTCATACAACCATTTACCCCAGTGAAGGAAGTGTCTACTAGAAACCTAGGACAAGGGACACCTAATTCATCTGCCCAGTATTGCCATCTCTCTATATTCAGCTTGGTTCCAGTTGAGTTGAACCACTTTTCCCTGTCTTCCAAGTCATGGGGTTGGAACATCTCAACCATCAGTCTCCCACAAAGGGTTGTGATTTGAATGCAGCTATGAAAGTGAGTGGGTACTGTAGGAAGACAAATTCTAGCAAAAGCTGAACGACGCAACTTCAAGGCGAACAGGGCTGCTGTGCTAAGGCACTGAGCAGAAAAGGAAGGCAAAGAAGGAGATCGCGATGGTCGACTACGAGTCGCGGAGCAGAGGGGGAGAGGGAAGGAACTCAATACTCTCACCTTTCTTCTCGATCTGGCTGGGAGGGAATCTAGCGGCATAGGCATTAGAGGATTGGAAGTCTTGGGGGCAGCAGGAGCTATGGGATAGGTCGATGAATGCAACTCCCGTTGCGCACTCATCTTGCGATGTTACGGTGTAGCTTTTCAGAGCGAGCCTTGATCGGAGGCCCGTGCGCCATCTTCGATCGTTTTGCGGGAACTGCGGGATGGAATCTCGACGCAACTCAAAATTTGGTTAAGATCAAGGCTCAGCAGCTTGGGGCACCAAGATTTTAGTGCCCCCAGTGACTGTGCACTTGATTTTATACCGGGCAGGACAGTACTGCTGGGAAAACACTGGCGGTGGTTACTCCTGGTTTTGCCCGGGGGTTTACGGGTATTTGAAATATGAATGCGTCCTGCGGAATCTTACGTCGCGCTGCTGAATACTCCATTTCACCCACTACTGTGTGGGAAATGCGGCTTTCTGTGCGATGCTAGCTGTCATTTTAGTCATGTAGAATGATATGTGTTTATATATCTTGTTTCTGTGCAATGCAATCTGCAGACACTTTGACGCTGACAATAGTGGGTTCATCACTGCTGAGGTGGTGCAACACACGCACACCCTGTCGTGTTACCTTGCACTCGCACTTATTGCCGCATTGGTCAATCTTATCCATGCCAATCAACCATACCATCCTCTCACACCTACGGATCCTGCCCCATCCCCCTGCCTCATTCGCCGCCCCATTTACTTCCCAATCTGCAGACATTTTCATTCTGACCATAGTGGGTTCACCACTGCTGAGGAGTTGCACTCACTGCTTTCTGTGTTGGTCAACCCCATCCATGCCGATCAACATACCATCCTCTCACAGCAACAGATCCTGCCCCATCCTCCTGTCACATTCACTTCCCAATCTGCAGACACTTTGGCGCTGACACTAGTTTTGGTAAACACTTCTTGCCGTGTTGGTCAACCCATACCTTGCCGATCAACATACCATCCTCTTCATAAGCAATGGACCCTGCCCCATAACCCTGTCCCTCAGTCAATTCCCAATCTGCAGACAACTTTGACGCTGCAATAGGGGTTCATCCACTGATGAGGAGTTCATACTCACTGATTGCCGTGTTGGTTCACCCCATCCATTCCGATCAACATACCGTCATCTGCATAGCAATGGACCCGCCCCATACCCCTGTCTCATTCATTCCAATCTGCAGACCACTTTGACGCTGACAATAGTGGGGTTCATCACTGCTGAGGAGTTGCACTCCACTGCTTGCCGTGTTGGTCAACCCCATCCATGCCGATCAAACCATACCCCATCCTCTCCACAGCAACGGACCCTGCCCCATACCCCTGTCTCATTCAATTCCCAATCTGCAGACACTTTGACGCTGACAATAGTGGGTTCATCACTGCTGAGGAGTTGCACTCACTGCTTGCCGTGTTGGTCAACCCCATCCATGCCGATCAACATACCATCCTCTCATAGCAATGGACCCTGCCCCATACCCCTGTCTCATTCAATTCCCAATCTGCAGACACTTTGACGCTGACAATAGTGGGTTCATCACTGCTGAGGAGTTGCACTCACTGCTTGCCGTGTTGGTCAACCCCATCCATGCCGATCAACATACCATCCTCTCACAGCAATGGACCCTGCCCCATACCCCTGTCTCATTCAATTCCCAATCTGCAGACACTTTGACGCTGACAATAGTGGGTTCATCACTGCTGAGGAGTTGCACTCACTGCTTGCCGTGTTGGTCAACCCCATCCATGCCGATCAACATACCATCCTCTCACAGCAATGGACCCTGCCCCGTACCCCTGTCTCATTCAATTCCCAATCTGCAGACACTTTGACGCTGACAATAGTGGGTTCATCACTGCTGAGGAGTTGCACTCACTGCTTGCCGTGTTGGTCAACCCTAGCCATGTCAATCAACATAACATCCTCTCACACCTATGGATCCTGCCCCATCCTCCTGCCTCATTCGCTGCCCCATTTACTTCCCAATCTGCAGACACTTCGACGCTGACAATAGTGGGTTCATCACTGCTGAGGAGCTGCAAACAGCGCTATCGGCCAACGGCACCACAAGTGTAAGCATAGGCTGCGTTCGAAAATTGGAAATTGTTAGGCCTTGCCACGGGGCGTGAGTTTGAAGGAACCTTGCCGTTTGCTTGCACTGGGGAATGCTTACCATCAGGGATATGTTTTTCAATTTAAGAGGAAATCTTATTCCTATTTATTTGATCCCTCCCTATTTTCCTCCCAAAACAGGATCCTTATTCCGATTTTGGTCGATTTGGGCAATTTTTAGTCGATTTCAGTAAAAAAAAAAAAAAAAAAGTTTCTTGTTCCGGCAATTTTGGCCAAAACGGGGTCTCGTATTCCGATCGGAATGTATTCCGGAAAAAACTATCCCTTCTTACCATGTTTTTTGCTTTGCAGACTGCTACTGCGCCTGAGCTCGGGCTGCATAAGCTGTGCCTTTTCTACTGTATGTATCGTTTTTTTGCGACGCATCGCACATTTAGCGACTCGGTGCAACTCCAGTGCAACGCGCTGCCCCACGAACCCCGCGCAGCGCAGAGCCCGGGGGGGTTGGGGGGGGCATTTCTGGCTAGTTTAGCCAGGCCCGAGCGTCGCCTTGCAGCGACGGAATTGCGACGGAATGACGAGGCGTCTTTGTTAACATAACAGTATCCTCCTACTGTATGTACTTCACAGGCCAATATGGGTATGTCTAATGTAACATCGCCAACAACAACAACAATTGTATGTATGCCACAGGCCAATATGTGTATGCCGCATGTAACATCGCCACCACCAGCACCACCACAACCAACAACAACAACAACAACTGTATGTATTCCGCAGGCTAATATGTGTATGTCTAATGTAATATCGCCAACAACAACAGCAACAACAACAACAACAACAGCAACAACAACAACAACAACAACAACAACAACAGCAAAAACATCAGCAACAACAACATCAACAACAACAGCGACAACAACTACAATACTACAACTACAACAACAAACACAACAATATTATATCAAAAACAAAAACAATATAACAACTACAACATCACAACAACAACAACAACAACAACAACAACAACAACATCAACAACAACAACAACAACAACAGCAACTACAACATCACAACAACAACAACAACAACAACAACAACAACATCACAACAACTACAATATCACAACAACTGCAACACCAACAACAACTTCAACAACAACAACAACAACAACAACAACAACAACAGCAACTACAACATCACAACAACAACAACAACAACAACAACAACAACAACAACAACAACAACAACAACAACAACAACATCAACATCACAACAACTACAATATCACAACAACTGCAACAACAACAACAACTACAACAACAACAACAACAACAACAACAACAACAACAACAACAACAGCAACAATAGCAACAACAACAACAACAAAAACAACAACAACAACAACAACAATAGCAACGACAACAACAGCAACATCATCATCATCATCATCATCATCATCATCATCATCATCATCATCATCATTTCCAACATCATTATTATAACCATCATCATTATCATTATCACGATATCATCATGGTCGTGATTACAGATCAACGTGGCAGCTACTCTTCGGGAAGTGGATCGTGACAGCGATGGTCGCATCAACTACGAAGAATTCTGTACAATGGTGAGTATGCATGCATGTTACTCGTGCATGTTAACAACGCTGATATTCAACATGTAAACCTTATATATTCGGCAGAGCCCCCCCTTCTGGGGGGCGAGAGCGCCCAGATTCACCCCGTTGTCCGTTCGTCCGTCTGCCTGACCGGCAACAGAGACAAAGCCTGACACGTCAGCCAATTGTCTCGTAACTATCTGGCTTTGGTCAGCTCCATCAACGCCACATATCGTTCTGTTCCCAACACTGTCCGCTAATTTCTGTATGCATGTTACTCATGTATGGTGGTAGACCAGATCGCTAAAGAATGAAGAGTCGGGACCAGATCGCTAAAAATGAAGAGTCGACTCCCCCTTCGGTTGCTCTTGGCGTTGCAGTTCGTCGTCAACCGCGATGGTAGCTTGTCCAGTTGAGGTAGGAGACCGCTCCCCACCCGCGAACGACGGGCTCCCTTAACACCACGCCCCACCAGGCATTATCATTACCATTACTCATGTATGTAAACAACACTGATATTCAATATTCAATATTTAAATATTTGTATATGATATATTATATATAATTTGATATCCTGGTGAGTATGTATGCATGTTATGTTATGCATGTATGTTACCAATATTCAAATGTATGTCAACAATATTTAAATATTCGAATATCCAAATGTATGACGCTAATATTCAAATATTCAAATGCATGCTACGAATATTAAAAGATTCAAATAATTAACTATTCGACAAGTCCCCCCCACCACACACACATCCCACCACCACCACCACCACCACCACCACCACCCCACCAGGTGCAAGACAATATAGAAGCCCAAGATGAGATCAATGCAGCCACAGCGTTCCTAAACAGCCGTGGCAGCCAACCAGGGAGCAGTCAATCCCATCCTACCACCACCACACCACCACCACCATCCCACACCCACCACCACCACCCCACCACCACCCTACCCAGGTGCAAGACAACATAGAAGCCCAGGATGAGATCTATGCTGCCACGGCGTTCTTAAACAGCCGTGGAAGCCAACCAGGGAGCATCCAATCCCATCCCGCCCACTCTCGCAGCGCCCTCATCGCCTCCGCTTCTGCCGTGGCTTCCGTACGAATGACCTCGGAACGAACCTCCAACGCCTCCTCTGCTGGCACACACTCCCACGCCCTCCTAAATAGCCCTAGCTACCGGACCCTGGGCTCGGTCCGCAACATGGGCCGCAGCTTGCGCAAGAGTTTGACCGGAAAGAGTATCAAGAGCATGGCTGCAAGCTCTGTGCGGACAAACGGATCTGGTTGGAATTCTGTGGACAACAGCGTGGACGGCGGCTTCCGAGACAAGATCAGCAAGGCAGCTGCCATGGCATGTCAAGAGGTACCTCTACCGTACGCTACCCCTGCCGAGTCGACTACCCCCCCCAGGGTCAACTTCGCCTCAACTACGAAAACAGTACAGTTCGGTGGTGCCGATCCGGATTCGGAAAGTGGGCCTGTCTCGCCAGCGAGGCAGATCCAGGCCCCAGGGGGCAAGTCCCGGCTCTCCCGCTTCAAAAACTCGCCGAATAAAGCCGCCGTGTCGTTCGCGCTGAGCAACAAGTCAGATGCTTCCAATGCAGTCATTGACTTCAACCACAGCTTCAAGGACCAGAGCAAAGGGATCCGTTTTTATGCCGGATGTAATGCCGAGGACGAGACCAGCTTCAGCCTTCCAGGCACTCATCAGCGCTTGAATAATGAGGACAATGCAGGTAAGCCTGCTTTGGGTTTTTTTGCCATTTTTTTGAAGGACCTGAAATTTGTTAGGGTTTTAGGGTTTATATTATGTATATCGCTTTGTCCTCACTGTCCTCACTCTCCGCACTAATATATATACTAGAATAATATATATACGGTGCTACACGACCTCGTAGGATGCGAACGCTTCAAGGAGAAGACCATGGGTCACGGCGTGTGCGTCAATAGTACATGGATCCAGAATAAAACACAATTTAATCAAACAAATCATTATACAAAACTGTACATAAACATGTTTTTTATAAAGCCGTGATTTAGAAAATTCCCCAAAAGTTGCCCTCCCCCATCGGCCCTCGTAGGAACTACACGACCTGGGAAGCTGAGAACTCTTCAAGGAGAAGACCATGGGTCTCGAGCAGGGCGTGCCTCAGCTGTAAATGAATCCGTCAGCCCAAGCAAGCCTCCTAATGTTTGCAACTCCACCACCAGTACCACCACCAAGTCCACCATCACCACCACGACTACCAGCAAGCTCAAGGGAAGTTCATCAGTGCCCTGCCAGATCTCCCGCTGTGAAAGCGGTGATATTCACATGAGGCCAAGTGATGTGAGTGAGCCATTCTTGCAGACACGATGTACCCTGCTAGCTGCCAGGAAAGTGAGTGGTGAAAATGATGGCAGTGATGGTGTCGACAAAGCTCCCTCTCTTCTAGTCCCTCCCCGCTTGTCAGGACGTTGACATACACCACCTCCACCTCGATGTTTGCCTTCTGCTAAGGCATCTGAGTAGCTAGAAAGATATATGGAAGCGCTCATGCTGGCGCCTTGTACCCTGCTCACTTCCAGTAATGTCACTGGTGACAATGATGGTGTCGACAAAGCTCTCTCTCTTCTAGTCCCTCCCTGCTTGTCAGGACGTTGACATACACCACCTCCACCTCGATGTTTGCCTTCTGCTAAGGCATCTGAGTAGCTAGAAAGATATATGGAAGCGCTCATGCTGGCGCCTTGTACCCTGCTCACTTCCAGTAATGTCACTGGTGACAGTGATGGTGTCGACAAAGCTCTCTCTCTTCTAGTCCCTCCCCGCTTGTCAGGACGTTGACATACACCACCTCCACCTCGATGTTTGCCTTCTGCTAAGGCATCTGAGTAGCTAGAAAGATATATGGAAGCGCTCATGCTGGCGCCTTGTACCCTGCTCACTTCCAGTAATGTCACTGGTGACAGTGATGGTGTCGACAAAGCTCTCTCTCTTCTAGTCCCTCCCCGCTTGTCAGGACGTTGACATACACCACCTCCACCTCGATGTTTGCCTTCTGATAAGGCATCTGAGTAGCTAGAAAGATATATGGAAGCGCTCATGCTGGCGCCTTGTACCCTGCTCACTTCCAGTAATGTCACTGGTGACAGTGATGGTGTCGACAAAGCTCCCTCTCTTCTAGTCCCTCCCCGCTTGTCAGGACGTTAACATACACCACCTCCACCTCGATGTTTGCCTTCTGCTAAGGCATCTGAGTAGCTAGAAAGATATATGGAAGCGCTCATGCTGGCGCCTTGTACCCTGCTCACTTCCAGTAATGTCACTGGTGACAGTGATGGTGTCGACAAAGCTCTCTCTCTTCTAGTCCCTCCCCGCTTGTCAGGACGTTGACATACACCACCTCCACCTCGATGTTTGCCTTCTGCTAAGGCATCTGAGTAGCTAGAAAGATATATGGAAGCGCTCATGCTGGCGCCTTGTACCCTGCTCACTTCCAGTAATGTCACTGGTGACAGTGATGGTGTCGACAAAGCTCTCTCTCTTCTAGTCCCTCCCCGCTTGTCAGGACGTTGACATACACCACCTCCACCTCGATGTTTGCCTTCTGATAAGGCATCTGAGTAGCTAGAAAGATATATGGAAGCGCTCATGCTGGCGCCTTGTACCCTGCTCACTTCCAGTAATGTCACTGGTGACAGTGATGGTGTCGACAAAGCTCTCTCTCTTCTAGTCCCTCCCCGCTTGTCAGGACGTTGACATACACCACCTCCACCTCGATGTTTGCCTTCTGCTAAGGCATCTGAGTAGCTAGAAAGATATATGGAAGCGCTCATGCTGGCGCCTTGTACCCTGCTCACTTCCAGTAATGTCACTGGTGACAGTGATGGTGTCGACAAAGCTCTCTCTCTTCTAGTCCCTCCCCGCTTGTCAGGACGTTGACATACACCACCTCCACCTCGATGTTTGCCTTCTGCTAAGGCATCTGAGTAGCTAGAAAGATATATGGAAGCGCTCATGCTGGCGCCTTGTACCCTGCTCACTTCCAGTAATGTCACTGGTGACAGTGATGGTGTCGACAAAGCTCTCTCTCTTCTAGTCCCTCCCCGCTTGTCAGGACGTTGACATACACCACCTCCACCTCGATGTTTGCCTTCTGCTAAGGCATCTGAGTAGCTAGAAAGATATATGGAAGCGCTCATGCTGGCGCCTTGTACCCTGCTCACTTCCAGTAATGTCACTGGTGACAGTGATGGTGTCGACAAAGCTCTCTCTCTTCTAGTCCCTCCCCGCTTGTCAGGACGTTGACATACACCACCTCCACCTCGATGTTTGCCTTCTGCTAAGGCATCTGAGTAGCTAGAAAGATATATGGAAGCGCTCATGCTGGCGCCTTGTACCCTGCTCACTTCCAGTAATGTCACTGGTGACAGTGATGGTGTCGACAAAGCTCTCTCTCTTCTAGTCCCTCCCCGCTTGTCAGGACGTTGACATACACCACCTCCACCTCGATGTTTGCCTTCTGCTAAGGCATCTGAGTAGCTAGAAAGATATATGGAAGCGCTCATGCTGGCGCCTTGTACCCTGCTCACTTCCAGTAATGTCACTGGTGACAGTGATGGTGTCGACAAAGCTCTCTCTCTTCTAGTCCCTCCCCACTTGTCAGAACACTGACATGCATATGCGGCCAAGTGATGTGTGTGAGCCGGTCATGTGAGTGCCTTGTACCCTGCTCGCTGCCAGGAAAGTCAGTGTTGGTGTCGACCAGGGTACTTCCATTGACCAAATTGGCCAGCGCTTTAGCGCACTTGAAAAAACAAAAGCTGCGCTTTGTATTACAAAAAGCGCAAAAATTGCTTGCTGCGCCCACAGGGGGTTGCAAAAAAGCAGTGGGGCTCAAAAAGGCAGCGCGCCAGCGCGCAAAAGCGCGCTCTTGGAAGTACCCTGGTGTCGACAAAGCTCCCTCCCTTCTAGTCCCTCCCCGCGTGTCAGGACATTGACATACACCATGCATACGGGGCCAAATGTCATGTGGTTGGAAGCGCTCATGCTCGCGCGGTGTGCCCTGCTAGCTTCCAGGAAAATCAGTGGTGACAATGGTGGCAGTGATGGTGTGAACAAAGATCTTTCTCTTCTAGTACCTCCCCGCTTGTCAGGACGTTGACAGGCTTATGCATATGCGGCCAAGTATTATGTGGTTGAAGCGCTCATGCTTGCGCATTGTATCCTGATCGCTACCAGGAAAGTCAGTGGTGCCAGTGATGGTGTCGACAATGCTCCCTCTCTTCTAGTCCCTCCCCGCTTGTCAGGACATTGACATGCTTATGCATATGCGGCCATGTATTATGTGGTTGAAGCGCTCATGCTTGCGCATTGTACCCTGATCGCTACAAAGAAGATCAGTGGTGCCAGTGATGGTGTCGACAATGCTCCCTCTCTTCTAGTACCTTCCCGCTTTTCAGGACGCTGGCATGCACATGCGGCCAAGTGATGTGTGTGACCCGCTCATGCAGGCACGGTGTACCCTGCTAGCCGCCAGGAAAGTCAGTGATGGCAGTGATGACAGTTTAGGGTTTAGGGTTTATTTTTTAACCCTAAACCCTAAACCCTAAACTTGGTGTCGACAAAGCTCCCTTTCTTCTAGTCCGTCCCCGCTTGTCAGGACGTTGACATGCACCATGCACATGCGGCCAAGTGCCATGCGGTTGAAGCGCTCATGCAAGCGCCTTGTAGCCTGCTATCCTGTGCACAAGCTTATAGGGAGGGCGTCAGTGTCCTGCTAGCTCTTTCCATGTGAGAGCGGTGATATTCATATGCGGCCAAGTGTCATGTGGTTGAAGCGCTCATGCAGGCGCCTTGTACCCTGCTAGCTGCCAGGAAGGTCTTACATCTATATTCTAGTCTCAAGGGCTGGCGTGGAGAGGCTTGGAGGGGCTGGCTTGGAGAATCAGGGGGCTGGCTTGGAGGTTATATACCTACTCATACCTGTCATATACCACCGCCCCTACTCTTTTGTAGGAGTGGCAACGCCATTTTATCTGAATCCTCGGTGCCGCTGGTTTGTGTAGGGAGACCCACCTCCTGGGGTTACATACCTTTCACAACTAAATAAGGGGATCAGGATCCCTTTTCATGTTTCTGTAGTTTCTTATCATCGCTGGTCCCTAGCTGCAGTTTGTATGCCTTGATCTATGCTGCGTGACAGTTAGATAGGCCTCTCTAGCCTGCTTTTGTTTTCTGAAGTTTCTCGTAATGGCTGGTCCGGAGCTGCAGTTTGTATGCCTTCAACTAAGCTGTGTGACAGTTAATTAGACCTCTCCATCCTGTGTCTGTTTTTTCTTGCTGTAGTTTCTTGTTATTGCTGGTCCCAACTGCAGTTTGTATGCCTTTGATTAGGCTGCATGACAGTTAATTAGACCTCTCCAGCCTGTGCCTGTTTGTTCTTGCTGCAGTTTCTTATCATCACTGGTCCCGAGCTGTAGTTTATATGCCTTCAACTAGGCTGCGTGACTTTTAGATAGACCTCTCCCGGGGCACCGGTCGTTCCAGCACCAAAGCTGGTTGGGCCAAAGCCTGGCCGAATCAGCTCTGGGGCCCAATGTGGGGGGCCTGAACCTGCTTATATTTTCTGTAGCTGTAGCTCCTGGTCATCGCTGGTCTGTAGCTGCAGTTTGCATGCCTTGAACTAGACTATGTGACAATTATATAGATCTCTCCAGCCTGCTTTTGTTTGCCGAAGTTTCTCATCATCGCTGGTCCGTAGCTGTAGATAGCATGCCTTCAACTAGTCTGCATGGAAATTAGATAGATCTCTCCAGCCTGATTTTGTTTGCTTAAGTTTCTCGTCATTGCTGGTCCCGAGCTTCAGTTTGCATGTCAGTTTGCATGCCTTCAACTAATCTGAAAGATACTTGGATTGTTACTCCAGCCTACTTTTGTTTGCTGAATTTTCTCGTGATTGCTGGTCCCGGGTTCAGTTTGCATGTCAGTTTGCATGCCAGTTTGCATGCCTTAAACTAAGCTACATGATACTTAGAAATAGCTCTCCAGGCTGCTTTTTTTGCTGAAGTTTCTCATCATTGTTTGCACAGAGCTGCAGATTGCAATGCGTTAAATGTTCAGGCATGCAGTAACCAATGCGTTAAAATGTTCAGGCATGCAGTAACCAATGTGTTCAAATGTTTAGGCATGCGGTAACCAATGCGTTAAAATGTTTAGGCATGCAGTAAGCAATGCGTTCAAAAGTTTAGGCATGCAGTTTCCAATGCGGTAAAATGTCCAGGCATGCAGTTAACAATTTCTTGAACAGGCATGTAGTTAACAATGCCTTAACGGGCATGCACTTAACAATGCATGAAGCAGGCATGCAGTTAACAATGCCTTAAACAGGCATGCAGTTGACAATGCCTTAAACAGGCATGCAGTTGACAATCCCTTTACCAGGCATGCAGTTAACAATGCCTTAACGAGCATGCAGTTAACAATGCCTTAAACAGGCATGCAGTTAATAGTGCCTCAACAGGCATGCATATAACAATGCCTTAAACAGGCATGCAGTAAGCAATTCCTTGAACAGGTATGCAGTTAACAATACCTTAAAAAGGCATGCAGTGTAAATGCGTTGGACAAAGCTTCTTGATGAAGCTCCCCAACCTGCCTTGGTTTCCTGTATTTGTTATCATCATCAGATCGTGTGCAGTTACGTTTCACCAGCGTATAATATGTGCACCCGTGTTTCATGTATGCATCTGCTGTGGTGGTGGTGGTGCCACTGGGTTTTTGTTTGACGTGTCGCCATTCCATCGCTGAATGGCGCTGCATGGGTCTGGCTGAACTAGTCAGAAATGCCAATGCCTCCAGGATGCCCCCGGGCTCCGCGCTTTGCGCTCCGTGGGGTTTGGGGGGCAGCGCGTCGCACTAGGGTCGCACCGAGTCGCCCAATTTGCGACGCGTCGCCCGGAAAAAATACAGTGGGTGTTGTTCCTCTCGTTGCGTGTTTTCTTAGATCCCTTTGCCCTCTCTTAGTTCTTCTTCTAGTGGTCTAGTCCCTTCTCTTGGCTGTCAGAACTTCCGCATTATCCCTCTGGTTTGCTTGTTTTCTCCCATCATCCTTCTTTATCCGTTTAGTCGCCCTTTTAGTGTCCGTCCCTTAGCTGCTCTTGTCTTCCTCTTTCTTTTTTCTTGGTCAAAAAGGGCTAGGTTTTATCAGATGCGCCCTTTCCAGGTTCCGCCCTTGTAAACAAAAAGTTGTGGTGGTGGTTGCGGTGATAGTTGAATTCCAGTGTTCGAAAAAATCTGAATGAAACATAGCTTTGCCAATGTTCTCAAGATAGTTTATTTGTTTTTCTCGCCATGGGAGCAGGGTACTTCAGGAGGACCCCCAGCTCTGCTGCATGACACGCAACCAATTGTATAGCCTGAGTCCTGCGATGCAACGGACCTTTCGACGTTGTGTCGCAGACACAACGGAGGTCGTAGCGTCCTGAACAACCCTGCCTAGAAGAGCCGGGGGGAAATGTAACAGCCATTGGATCGAGTCTTGGGGTACAGACTATGATCCGTTTACCCGCCCTGTACCTGTAGCCTCAGGGCCCCCCGACGGTTATACGATTGTTTGTGTTGACCAATTTCGGAAAGGAGGAGGATATCGGGGTGGGAATGTGAGGTAAGTTTCTGGATAAATTTATATTTTTTCCAGGAAAAGGATCTGATGTTCAACGAGGCAAACGATATGTGTGGTCCAGTGATCATGGGATAAAGTTGGGTGAGAGGAGAACGAAGTGACGGGAAGTCATGTTAGTCAAAGTAAGAGAAAGGGTAATTCAAGCTCAGATCAGCGGGAAGGGAAAGGGGGGAATTCGTCATATTACATTACATTACATTACATGTTAAATTCTACTTGACACCGCGAGGGTGTATGAGACTCTGTGCTTTAAACAAAAAGAAAAAGCACCCACAAAGCAAAAAACCCCATTACATCAGGTGTGTGTCGAGGAAATAAGTTACTGAGAATGGCGGGTGAGTTGTGGAAATGTGGGTGGAGGATTGATTACTTTGGTGATACCAAGGTTGTTGAAGACAAGGTGGGGAATGACGTGTTCTGATGTTATAGTGACGTGTGCATATGGAGAGGGGCTGGATCTGGGGGAGTTTAAAGGTTACGACATAATGAAACCGAGGTTGAGGGGCGCAGTGGTAGATGCTAGGCAAAAGAGCATAAGGGTAATTAAAGCTGGATTTAACGGGGGTAGAAGTCAAAATCATGAGATGATAAAGTATCTGAAAGTGG
Source organism: Chlamydomonas sp. ICE-L (assembly GCA_013435795.1). Classification (NCBI taxonomy): domain Eukaryota; kingdom Viridiplantae; phylum Chlorophyta; class Chlorophyceae; order Chlamydomonadales; family Chlamydomonadaceae; genus Chlamydomonas; species Chlamydomonas sp. ICE-L. The sequence continues at coordinate 4,850,280 of JACBWV010000552.1, read as the reverse complement.
ATTCCGGGATTTACAGAAGAGGTCGGACTGGAAAAGCATGAAGGGGGTTTGTGAGCAGGCGGGACAGACGAGGGAAGCGTTGAGGACTAAGGATGAGAATAACAGGAAGGGTAACGCTTGTATGCACGTTTCGGATGATTGAACATAAATCTCCACCGTGGGGGAGTCAGCCATGACAGCTGAATGGTATCCTTAACAGTGCTATCAAGCGTTATGGACAGCAGGTCGGCAGGGGAGCTATATTTGCCAAAGGCACGGGATTGACGAGTCGCCAGATGCGTCACGCAAAGTTCTGAAACGACCTCACCCGGATTGGTAGTGATGCAGTAGACCTGGGCTGTCCTTGGGAAAGGCTGGTAGGCAGTAAGGAAGAAAATCGAGATAGAAGTAAGGAAGAAGAATATTTGGGGCTGGTGCAAAAAAAAACGGGGTAATCTCGCGCATTTGGATGCCTCGGACCTCTTTCTCGTCTCAGGTTGCTTCAAGTTTCGGCTGGCCCGAGGCCCATGTGTGACCAACTGCTCCAACCGACACCAAACTATGCCGACCCATCTCATCGAGAACTTGCTCGATAGAAAAGTTACGAACAGCTGCGAGCTAGTTGCGCTTCTCTCTTTCAGCTGTCGAAACGGCGATTTTTTCGGAGGGGGTCATTTTGTCTTCGAAACGCCCTAACTACCGTAGATACGCTTATCAAGCCAGGTTGATACGCGTATCACGGCTGTCAGACCATAGAATTCGAGCGGGTGAAGAAGCCAACATAACTGTAAAACCAGACTAGAGGGTGTAAAACGCTATACCATTGGAGTTTGCGGCAAGGGAAAAGTCTCTGTGGAAACACGCCCTAAATCTAGCTTCTGAAAGTCACATCGGAGTACTGCCATCTCGATTTCAACAGCTAATCAATTCAGCTTGCGATTGTCTGCTCAGGATGGCCTAACGAGCTCCACTTCAATATTGCTGTGACCTGGTTTCGGACGAGGACGAGGGTGGGAGTCCCAGCCAATCAGAACAGTCCATCGTCACGCCTACCAGCCGCAGGGCGAAGGTGAGGCAGACGAAGCATTACAACAGCGGGAGTAGTAGCCCGCTCAACAGCTCTACCCCCCAACCCCCTGTATTAAGATGCCCTAGAACAACAAAGAACAGATAGGGTGGCAACAAAAGGCTCCCTCTCTTTCTCTCCCCCTCTCTCCCCCCCATTCTCTCCCCCCTTATATCTCTTCCCCTCTCTCCCCCCCTCTCTCTCCCCCACTCACATGCACACATGCACACATGCACATGCATCATAAACCTAGCCACCACCATTGTAAACTTGACATTCTGCCTGCCTTTTGTTTCCCCCTAAATCTTCCTGCCCCCCATCCCCACCCCCTTGACACACATTCATTTCTTTTTTTGGTGGTGGTGGTGGTGGTGGTGGTGGTGGTGGTGGTGGTGGTGGTGGTGGTGGTGGTGGTGGTGGGATAAGACTTCAGACCCGCGGCGATCTGGGGCGATTAAGAGCGTAGGGTACTTCATTGACCTAACCTCCAGTCTGTCTGGAAACACCACTCACGCCCTCCTCCCTGTGTGGATTCAGACCAGCGGCGATTTAGACTTGCTGAGAGCTCGGGGTTCGCAACTGATTGAACTACCTCATGCTCTGCATGAATTCCTCCACGCTGCTATCTCTCTCGCTTCCCACTGTCTAGACTCTCAAAACCTCCGGCCAACAGTTCCCTCGAATTGATATCATTTCACATCCTTGTTAGAGAAACCTAGACCAATGCCTCCTCCCCCCCCCCCCCCCCCCCCCCCCCCTAGAGGCGTCCAAAAGTAATCAGTCACGCGTCCATAAGTAACTAAGCAACTATTATATGGCTTTGGGATGCTCCCATATCCTTGTCACTTAGACCCTAGGGTCCAAGCTTCCAGGTCTGTATAGGGTAACCCTATATCTAGCTTGGGTGGTTGGGTGCTAGCATAAATGTGAGTGGGCTGTGAACTAGGGGTACTGCTAGTTTTTAAGGTTTACAACTTATAAATCTGGGGAAAATACAGGATGCGTTTTTTTTCTCTTGACCACTGTCTTTTCATGTTAGGTGGGGCTAGCTTGTTCACTCGTGTCTTGCTCAGTTGTGCCTTACCACTTACTGGTTGGTGGTGCCATTTTTTGTGACTAGTCACAAAGTGTGTGTGTGTGTGAGGGGGTAAGTGATGTAAAATCTGCAGGTCCAAACTCTTCAAACTTATGAACCTTGGACCACGAAGGCCTTCCATAGCAATACAGTTTTGAACTGAAGGTGTGGGTAAAATGAGTGTTCCAGAAATATAAAAAAATAATCTAGGGGCACAAACTTTTGTGCCACATGGAAATGTCATAAAAGTCGAAGGGCCCCACTAGCAAAAGGCTGGCATACATGTGCTATAAACTAGAGCACTACAAACCCTGTAAAGGAGCCATAGAGAAGTATCATAGGGAAATATGATTAATTAATCAAGATGTTGGGGGGGGGGGGGGGGGGGGGGGGGGGGGGGGGGGGGGGCAGAGATAGCAATAGGTGTATTCTAACTTTTGGACACCCCTACCCCCATGGTATGCTACAGTTCTGGACTGGTCGCTTCTGCTTCGCGACCCCTGCACGATAACTACAACTCCTGCTCGCACCCAGGGTGATCAGGTATGCCGCACTACTTACTTTATCCAGTTCGTAGACACACTTTGCATTCATATGCCTCGTGTACGTAAAGGGGTTCGACTCCCCCTTCGGTCGCTCTTGGCATTGCAGGACGTCGTCAACCGCGATGGTAGCTTGTCCAGTTGATGTAGGAGACCGCTCCCCACCCGCGTACGACGGGCTCCCTTAACACCACGCCCAACCAGGCGTTATCATTATCGTGCACGTATGCATGTAACGGTTTAGCCAGCTGGCAAAAGGTACTTGTCCACAGCTGATGGAGTTGCTGACTCATTCTGCTAACTTTCATCAAGCACACTCAGCGTTTATAAACTAGAGCAGAAATTGTGCTGATAAGCTCAAGGACACTCAGTTCTGAAACATTCAAGCACATGTAGTGCTGACAGATTCAGCCACACTCAGTGCTGATACATTCAAGCACATGTAGTGCTGACAGATTCAGCCACGCTCAGTGCTGATACATTCACGCACATGTAGTGCTGACAGATTCAGCCACGCTCAGTGCTGATACATTCACGCACATGTAGTGCTGACAGATTCAGCCACGCTCAGTGCTGATACATTCAAGCACATGTAGTGCTGACAGATTCAGCCACACTCAGTGCTGATACATTCAAGCACATGTAGTGCTGACAGATTCAGCCACACTCAGTGCTGATACATTCAAGCACATGTAGTGCTGACAGATTCAGCCACACTCAGTGCTGATACATTCAAGCACATGTAGTGCTGACAGATTCAGCCACACTCAGTGCTGATACATTCACGCACATGTAGTGCTGACAGATTCAGCCACACTCAGTGCTGATAAATTCAAGCACATGTAGTGCTCATCAACTCAAGCACACGGGGTGCTTATGAAATCAAGGGCAATCAGTGCTGATAACCTCAATGGCACACATGCACATGTAAACATGCACACAAGCACACACTCCTTGGTCGTCCAGGTGCGCACATGCAAACATGCACACACACACACACATGAAAACATGCACATGAAAACATGCACACATGAAAATATGCACACATGCACACATGAAAACATGCACATGAAAACATGCACCAATGAAAATATGTACACATGCACACATGAAACATTCAATGAGTGTGTACTGTGTGTGAGTATGTACTGTGTGTGAGTATGTACTGTGTGTGAGTATGTACTGTGTGTGAGTATGTACTGTGTGTGAGTATGTACTGTGTGTGAGTATGTACTGTGTGTGAGTATGTACTGTGTGCGAGTATGTACTGTGTGTGTGAGTATGTACTGTGTGTGAGTATGTACTGTGTGTGAGTATGTACTGTGTGTGAGTATGCACTGTGTGTGAGTATGTACTGTGTGTGTGAGTATGTACTGTGTGTGAGTATGTACTGTGTGTGAGTATGTACTGTGTGCGAGTATGTACTTGTGATTAGACTGTGTGAGTATGTACTGTGTGTGAGTATGTACTGTGTTGTGAGTATGTACTGTGTTTGTAGTATGTACGTGTTGTGAGTATGTACTGTGTGTGAGTATGTACTGTGTGTGAGTATGTACTGTGTGTGAGTATGTACTGTGTGTGAGTATGTACTGTGTGTGAGTATGTACTGTGTGAGTGAGTATGTACTGTGTGTGAGTATGTACTGTGTGTGTGAGTATGTACTGTGTGTGAGTATGTCAACATCACTTTCACTATCATATATGAACTGCGTTGGTGGTTGGCCCCAGTGCAAGAAAATTGGCTGGCCCCCTCAACCTCGCTCCTCGTAATACATATACATTTGCAGTGTCGCCTCCCATCCAAGATCTATGTGTGTGTATGTACTGTATGTGTGAGTATATACTGTATGTGTGGGTATGTACTGTATGTGTGAGTATGTACTGTATGTGTGAGTATGTACTGTATGTGTGAGTATATACTGTATGTGTGGGTATGTACTGTATGTGTGAGTATGTACTGTATGTGTGAGTATGTACTGTATGTGTGAGTATGTACTGTATGTGTGAGTATGTACTGTATTTGTGAGTATGTACTGTATGTGTGGGTATGTACTATATGTGTGAGTATGTACTGTATTTGTGAGTATGTACTGTATGTGTGAGTATGTACTGTATGTGTGAGTATGTACTGTATGTGTGAGTATGTACTGTATGTGTGAGTATGTACTGTATGTGTGAGTATGTACTGTATGTGTGAGTATATACTGTATGTGTGAGTATGTACTGTATGTGTGAGTATGTACTGTATGTGTGAGTATGTACTGTATGTGTGAGTATGTACTGTATGTGTGAGTATATACTGTATGTGTGAGTATGTACTGTATGTGTGAGTATATACTGTATGTGTGAGTATGTACTGTATGTGTGAGTATGTACTGTATTTGTGAGTATGTACTGTATGTGTGGGTATGTACTGTATGTGTGAGTATGTACTGTATGTGTGGGTATGTACTGTATGTGTGGGTATGTACTGTATGTGTGGGTATGTACTGTATGTGTGGGTATGTATGTATGTGTAGTATGTACTTTGTGTGGGGGTATGCACTTGTAGTGTGAGATGTGCAGTCGGAGTAGGGAGAGAGAACTGCAAGGGGGGGGGGGGGGGGGGGTAGGTGATGAGGAGGGGTTATGCAGTGTGTGTGGTGTTGTGTGTTATGGGGGGTGGGGTGTGTTTGGTGGGGGTTGGTTGGTTGGGGTGGTTGTGGCTTTTTTGTGTGATTTTTTATTGTTTTGTCGTTTTTTTTCTGTTTTTTTTTTTTTTGTTTGTTTTTTTGGGGGGTCTTGGTATGCTTTTTGTGTTTAGTGTTGCTCGTTTGTGTGGTTTGTTGGCGGGGGGTCTCTTCCATGTGTGGTTGGGGGCGGTGGGGGTCGTGAGGGGCCTGGCCTGTGTAGGCGTGGACTGCCACTTGTTGTGTGTGTGTGTGTGTGCTGTGGTGCTGTTGGTTGTTGGTGGTGCGGGGGTGGAGGTTGGTGTGCGTGTTGTGTGTGGTGGTGTGGTGTTCGGG
>JACBWV010000552.1:4727091-4839597 GCA_013435795.1 Chlamydomonas sp. ICE-L | reverse complement strand
GGGAAAGAAAAGGAAAACAAGAAAAGAGGAAAGCCAAAAAGAAAAAAGAAAAGAGGAAAGAAAAAGAAAAAAGAAAAGAGTAAAGCAAAAAGACAAACAGAACCCCTCACCTCGTCACTCCCTCCCCATCCCCCCCACGCCTTCCCATATTCCTTCTCCCCTCATCGTGCTTTCCTTACCCAACCGACGTGATGGCATCATTGGACAAGGCAGTTCATGACTCTGACCAGGGTACTACATTTTGTCGAATTGGTCAGAGCTTAATAAAGTGCACTAACTTCAAATTGGTCAGCGCTTTTGAGTGCAAAAAGCGCAAAAACTGCGCGCTGCGCCCACAGGGGTTTGAAAAAACTGCATGAAACGCGCAGTGGGGCTCAAAAAGCGTGCGCAAAATCGCGCTGCCGCGCGCGCTTTGTAGTACCCTGACTCTGACTATGCTCTACCAGGTCTATGACTCTGCCTATCCTCTCTAATAACTATACCTCAACACATCAACAACAAGGTTCCACTGCGATGCTAAATTACTAGGGAACGGCAACTAATATTAGTGTTTGGAAAACTAATATGAACTAATATTATTGGAGAGTCACAATAATATTAATTTTTGAAATAAATTCAAAATTCTGGTGAGATGGCTCGTCCGTCTAATATTAACTAACATAGTCTTTCCCTATAAATTACAGGAGCGGGATGCGACCCCTGCTGATGCTGCTGGTGGCTGCCTTCATGCTTGCTGCACCGCTCATTTCCATGACTCTGACTATGCTCTACCAGGTATATTACTCTGGCTATCCTCTCTAACAACTACACCTCAACACGTCAACAACAAGGTTCCACTGCGATGCTGAATTACAGGATCAGGATGCGACCCCTGCTGATGCTGCTGGGGGCTGCCTTCATGCTTGCTGCACCGCTCATTTACATGGTTGGTGAAGCGAGCCACGGCTCCCACCTTGATTGCAGCTTCTACGATGAGACGAGCTGTGCCAAGGTGGGGGTCCATGATTATCATTGTATTCATTTGGTCACCTAGTAACACAGGGCCCCCCTCGATTAAACGATTGTTTGGGGTTCAGTTCATCAGTGCTTTTTCTTTTTAAGCGCTTCCTATGCGGTTGGGCAAGTCCCTTTAGCCTATTTTGCCTACCCCTGGACTGTATCATAACATGGGGTCGGCTACCGTATGTCATAATATTAGTGAATACCGGTAAATCAAATTAGATAATATTAGATAATAATAGTCAGACGAGCTGTCTCACCAGAATTTCTAATATATTTGAAAAACTAATATTATTGTGACACTATAATTATTTTAGTTAATATTAGTTTTTCAAACACTAATATTAGTTGCCGTTCCTTAAGTATTCCAGCCTCAATGCTGATCACCTCCTGCATACGAAGCCCGTTTCAGTGATACAATTGGTCTAGTGGTACACCAAAACGCTTAAATGAAGAAGAGTCGGGGGTTCGATTCCCCCTACGGCAACCCTTAGCGTTGCAGGTCGTTGTCAACCGCGATGGTAGCTTGTCCAGTCGAGGTGGTAGACCGTTCTCTACCCGCGTAAGACGGGTTCCCTTAACACCACGCCCCACCAGGCGTTATCATAACCTTTATTTTATAGTGTACCAGCCTTCCAGGGTACTTCCATTGACCAAATTGGCCGGCGCTTTAGTGCACTTGAAAACATATGCGCTTCGTAGTGCAAAAAGCGCAAACAATGCTTGCTGCGCCTACAGGGGGGTTGCAAGAAACCGCGCAAAACGCGCAGTGGGGCTCAAAAAGGCGTCGCGCCAGCGCGCAAAAGCGCGCTTGGAAGTACCCTGCAGCCTTCATGCTGATCACCTCCTGCATACGGTGTCGAGATGCATGGGCAGTATTAGCACTCTCACTCCACACTCATGAGTACCAGTGATTTGTTTTCAAATCAGAAAGTGGGGTTTATATATAATAAATTCGATGCTCTTATCCCTGGGATTTTCCTAGGAGACCTCCTAAATCCACCCCCTTCCAATCCCCACACCTCCCACAACCAATGATTCTTTTTCAAATCAGAAAGTGGGGTTTTCCTAGCTTTACGGTTTAAGGCCTCCTCCAGGGACAGCTTTCGGGGCCTTTTAAAGCTTTTTGTAGCTATTTATGGGGGGGGGGGGGGGGGGGGGGGGGGCTTTTTTTTTACTTTTTGTATACCTATAATTTCGCTTAAACAAGGTAAAAACTAGCAATCGCTATATAAAGCGCGAGAAAAAAATCCCTGAGGAGTACACAGTGCAACCACATCTCTTTAGACAGTAAAGGCCTGTCCTTGTCAATATATTATGGTGGCATCCAATCACCACACCACCAACCACCACACCACCACCATCCAACCACCACACCACCACCATCCAACCACCACACCACCACCACACCACACCATCCAACCACCACCACACCACCATCCAACCACCATACCACCACCATCCAACCACCACACCACCACCATCCAACCACCACACCACCACACGACCACCAGTTAAGGCGTATCCTTGTCAATATATTATGAGCAAGTCTCGCCTTACAAATGAACCATATTATTTCGTTTTCTTCATTTTTTCTTCTTCTTTGTGCATGAAGTTCATAAGTCCTCCATTGACTACGTCAGCCTCAGCCTTGGTGAATGAGGGAATGACTAACAGTGCCTGTCCCAGTCCAGGGTAACACACCCATCCGGCTGCAGCATGGAATGTACAGCCCCAACCCTGTTGACGTGTCTAATGATGTGTCTAATGATGTGTCTAAGAGCTCTTCGCTTATTTTCCTAACTGGCCTTGGCCTTGGAGATGGAGGGAATGCAGCAGACCAGACAGATGTTCATAAGTCCCCATTGACTCCGTCAAGCCGAGGGCACACTTGGAGTCCAATAGGGCACCTGGTAAATGCAATCATCATCATCATCATCATCATCATCATCATCATCATCATCATCATCATCATCATCATTATCATCATCATCATCATCATATCTCCTTAGACAGTTAAGGCGTGTCCTTGTCAATATATTATGAACAAGATGTGCCTTACAAATGACATTACATTACATTGAATTACATGACATGACATGGCATGACACGACATGACATGACATGACATGACATGACATGACATGACATGACATGACATGACACGACATGGCATGGCATGACATGACGTGACATGACATTAAATTACATCACATTACATTATATTAAATTACATTACGTGTTAAATGTTAAATTAATTTATTACATATTAAATTAACATGTATCCAGCCAGTAGATCCTGGCGGTGTTGATCCTGGTTGGTCTTATTTATATGTGTGACCGCCATAGGCGGATTCGGTCTGGTATAGTCGCATCGGTGTGTAGTTTTCTTTAGTTCAAGTGTTCTAAGGCGGTCGATGCATGATGTCTCCACATCAGTGTAATCCATTGTTGGGAACTTACACTTATCGCTCATATGTTGGGAAAGGCTAAGTTAGTTAATATTAGTGAATGACTTATATTAGTTCATGTTAGTTAATATTAGACGGACGAGCCGTCTCACCAGAGTTTTGAATGTATTTGAAAAACTAATATTATTGTGACACTATAATAATATTAGTTGAATATTAGATTTTCAAACTCTAATATTAGTTGCCGTTACCTACTCATATGCACCCTGGGTCATTGCTTCCAACATCACTTACATACACAACGTACAACGTGACCAGTTTACATCATAACACACCATTACGAACATAACATACCATACATGCACACAAAAAACACTAACCGTTTATAACACCTCACCCGGGAGTAAAAAAAAAGGGGGGGGGACACCTATCCCTAAAAAACCTGAGGGGGGCTGACCCCCCCCCCCCACCCACCCACCCACCCATTTAAATCGAAATACCCCCTTTTTGAAAAACTTAGATGTGGATTGTGGGGGTTTACAGTATGGCGCACATAATGGCATCCTCGGAATTGCCTCACCTCAACACCACCTACCATGGCTTCACCAGGATGCTATAAGGTTCATGCCCAATGAGGCGGATGACCTTTACTACTTCGAGAACGTCCCTTGCTGGAAGCGCTCAAAGTGCTATTTCCCAGGGGAGGGGTCATTCCATTTTGATCGCCTTCCCCCAGAAGAACCAATCCCCCATTATGGGCACACCAAGCCATGCGTGGGAGTAATGGAAGGTCACTGGTTTGTACGAGACCCAAGGAACTTGACCAAGACATACGAGTACACAAAGAATGGTGTGTGTCAGTTCGGTTGCCCCCACCCCACCCCACCCACCCCAACCCCACACACACCCAAACTCACCCCCACACACACTCCTAAACTCACACACACACACTCTGCCATACATACATTCACCTATACCCCCACATTACCCCCACCCATACCCATCCATAGCACCCATTCACCAAGACATATGAGTACACAAAGAATGGTGTGTGTCAGGGTACTTCAAATGGCCAAATTGGCCAGTGCTTTAGCGCATTTGAAAACAAAAAAACTGCGCTTTGTAGTGCAAAAAGCGCAAACATTGCTTGCAGCGCCCACAAGGGGTTGCAAAAAACTGCGCTTAAAGCGCAGAGGGGTCAAAAAGTCAGCGCTCAAAAGCGCAAAAGCGCGCGCTTTGAATTACCCTGGTGTGTGTTCTTCCTTGGCATTTTATTGTTGTTGCATTTTGGTGCTGTTGCTTGGAGAGCGCCTAGGGAGATCATGTTACTTTGTGGTAAGTGGCGCAACAATAATAATATAACTATAATAATATAACTATATATATAACTATAAATATAACTATAATAATATAACTATCTCCATAGGTGCGTAATCCCCAAAACGCCCTAATTCGGGACAAGAGTGTGGGACAGAGCCGTACACACCCCAAAATGCTCGGAATCGAATTCTGAGTAGATAGCGTTTCTCGTGAGTGTTTCAGCTGGACACGCAGCTATTTTTTGTTTCGATGGGCGTTCGGTCGCGAGCAGCCCTGGCCGGCAGGCAGTTGGCAGTAGGGAACGGCAAATCATATGATGCTGACTTAAGACGAGTATGATATCATATGATATCATACAAAAATCATATGATTTAATATCAGATGATATGTTGCCCCAGGCCAAAGTTACCTAGTCAGACCACCGGCATCATATGATATCATATGATATCATATGATGACATGATATCACATGATATCATATTGCCGGGGTCGGCAACTACAGTTGGCAGTACAGTTGGCAGTACACGAGATGAACGAAATATTTTGGGACAAATTCAATCCGCGTCAAATACGAGGTCGCGCGAGCTATCGCGAATCAATTTTCCGCGGGACGAAAGGCATATCTAGCCCCTACCGCAAGGTCGGAGGCTGCGCTTTAGCCTCGGCTTCTGAATGAACTGCGATAGCAATTCCACCTGCCATTCCGCCGATACCAGCGTTCTACCTGCCAGTTCGGCATGTACCTGGGAAATTTCCAAATCAAAATCTAACTTCAGATGTGGATGTTTGATGAGAAAAGAAAAACAAGTTTGTTTTTTGAATATATTTTGAAAGTGGGATTTGAAATTTCAAATTTCAAATTAAAAAAAAACGACAAGTGATTCCGTACCCTTTGCTGAAATGACGAAGACATAAAACGATGCAGTCGCCGCTGTGCAGCTTGTAACATAATTAGGGACTCCTAAATTGGCCCAAAAAGTGCAAAAATTCAGTGATTTTTGTACAGCCTGCTGTGACAATGATTTGTTAGGAAAGATGTGAAAAACAGGCCTACCTAATTCAGTTAAAAAAAAATTGACTGCGTTTGGCTCCGTCCCACATTTGTGTAAAATCTGTCCTGAATTAGGGAACCCCATAGTGAAAAAAATAAATGTTTTTACTTCATCTGGTTCACAAACCCTGAGCATACCCAAATCCAAGTATTTACATGTTGAGCTGATGTGGTTAAGCAACTTTGTAGCATTTTTTTGTTTTCACTGGACTGTATTCGATTGGTCAAAACCGTCTGTCCCAAAAGGCCAATAATTAGGCACATATGGAGATAATTATTATATTATAATTATTATATTATATTATTATATATCTCCAGAGGGGGTACAGGATGAAGTTAGGACATGTATAATCAATTTGACCTGAAAAAAAGTATTGATAACGCCTAGTGGGGCGTGGTGTTAAGGGAGCCCCGTCTTACAGTAGTAGGGAACGGGCTGCTACTTTACCCAGGCAAAGCTACCATGGCGGTTGACAGCGACCGCGAACACTAAATCGCACCCGTGGGGATTCGAACCCGGCAACTTCTTCGTTCTTTCTAGGAGCGTAACCATTGAGCGTAACCATTGAGCGTAACCATTCTTTCAACTTCTTCGTTCTTTCTAAGAGCGTAACCATTGAGCCATTCGACGGAACAGGGATTTGGACCTGATATATGATTGCAAACGAAGGTTTAAGTGATTATCATTTGTATGTGATCCTCATTTGCATGTGATCCTCATTTGTATGTGATCATCATTTGCATGTGATCATCATTTGTATGTGATCCTCATTTGTATGTGATCATCATTTGTATGTGATCCTCATTTGTATGTGATCATCATTTGTATGTGATCATCATTTGTATGTGATCATCATTTGTATGTGATCATCATTTGTATGTGATCATCATTTGTATGTGATCATCATTTGTATGTGATCCTCATTTGTATGTGATCATCATTTGTATGTGATCCTCATTTGTATGTGATCATCATTTGTATGTGATCATCATTTGTATGTGATCCTCATTTGTATGTGATCATCATTTGTATGTGATCATCATTTGTATGTGATCCTCATTTGTATGTGATCCTCATTTGTACATGCCATGTGCCCATGATTTATCTTTGTGTGGACTTCATATAAACCTGCCACACCACACCTCGTGGAGTGTAAAAGATTCATCATCATGCCAGGGGTGGCAAGGGCAAGAGGGGTGTGTCTCAATATACATGGACCTTCATCTATGTGTAAAGAATTCACCAGTGACCAAGCTTACGGTGACTATAGCTAGCTTTATTAAGTTGCAACTGGCGTACTGTGGCCACGGTGCCTGACGGTGTCAGGCATCGGTGGTGATTCTTTTTGAATTAGGCGGTCGTACGGTGACTAGAGCTAGCTCCGGCTAACGCTGTGGTGTCCTTAACATCACGTCCTGTGAGTAACTGTATAACACGGATGTAACAATTTCAATTTCAATTTCACCAGTACTTGCCTTAGTTCTAGCCAATCCTTATAAAACACCTTAATTACATTACATTGCATGTTAAAGTCTACTTGACACCGAGAGGGTGCATGAGACTCTGTGCTTTAAACAAAAAGAAAAAGCACCCACAAAGCAAAAAAGCACCCACAAAGCAAAAAAGCACCCTAAAAGCTAAATGAGCTTATACAATGCAGGCAAGAAGGTATTTGTGAGCAAGACCGTCAAGTCAGAACTCAAGCAGGACAACATGGTGTGGGAAATAGATCATCCACACTGCAAACAGCATTGGTTTGATTCTCGACAAATTTACAGGTGATGCTCAATTTACACTAAAAGCCTTGTTGTAGGATAGCTTGGAATGACTTCAAACACCTTGTAAAACATTCACAACATCATTCCTACGTGCCAGCCCCTTTCAGTGATATACAATGGTCTAGTGGTAGACCAGATTTCTTGAGGATGAAGCTTCGGGGGGTCGATCCCCCCTTCGGTCGCTCTTGGCGTTGCAGGTCGTTGTCAACCGCGATGGTAGCTTGTCCAGTTCAGGTAGAAGACCGCTCCCTACCCGCGTACGACGGGTTCCCTTAACACCACGCCCCACCAGGCGTTATCATTATCTTTTCCTACGTGCCCCTTGGTACAATCCATTATAAATTGGTACAATCCATTATAAATTGGTACAAGCCATTATAAATTGGTTCAAGCCATTATAAAATGGTACAAGCCATTATAAATTGGTACACGCCATTATAAATTGGTACAATCCATTATAAATTGGTACAATCCATTATAAATTGGTACAAGCCATTATAAATTGGTACAATCCATTATAAATTGGTACAAGCCATTATAATGGTACAACCATTATAATTGTACAACGCCATTATCAAATTGGTCACCCATTATAAATTGGTACAAGCCTTTATAAATTGGTACAACCATTATACTTGGTACAAGCCCCCCCCCCATTATAATTGGTACAAGCATTTCTACATTGGTACTCAGCCCATTCCTAAATTGGTACAAGCCATTATAAATTGGTACAAGCCATTATAAATTGTACAAGCCATTCTAAATTCGGTATACAGCCTCCATTCATTGGTACAATCCATCTAAACGGTACAAGCCATTCTAAATTGGTACACTGCCATTATACATTGTACAAGCCATATAAATGGTACAGCCATTAGAATTGGTACCTAGCTCATTATAAATTGTACAAGCCATCTATAAACTTGGTACAGCCATTATAAATTGGTACAAGCCTTATAAATTGTACACAGCCATTATAAATTGGCACACTGCCAATTCTAAATTGGTACACACAGCATTATAAATTGGTACAGCCATTATAATTGGACACTCCATTATAAATTCGGTAACACATCCATGATAAATTGCGTACACTACCATTAGAAATTCGGTACACAGAGCCTTATAAATTGTACACGCATTACTAAACTTGGCTCTTTAACATTAGCCATTATAAATCTGGTACAATCCATTATAAATTGTACAAGCCATTATAAACTTTGGTACAAGCATTAAAATTGGTACAATCCAATTATAAAATTGTACAACCATTATAATTGGTACAAGCCATTATAAATTGGTACAAGCCATTATAAATTGGTACAAGCCATTATAAATTGGTACAAGCCATTATAAATTGGTACAAGCCATTATAAATTGGTACAAGCCATTATAAATTGGTACAAGCCATTATAAATTGGTACAAGCCTAAATTTTTAAAAAAATAAATTGGGGTACAGCCATTATACATTGGTACACTCCTCCATTATACAATTGGTACATCAGCTTATCAATTGGTACAACCATTATAAATTGGTACATCCACCCGCCTCATTAATCAACTTGGTACAAGTCCATTTAAATTGGTCTCAGCCATTATAAATTGGTACAAGCCATTATAAAATGGTACAAGCCTTATAAAATTGGTACAAGCCATTATAAACTCGGGTACAGCCATTATAAATTGGTACACACCATTATCAATCTGTACAAGCCATTATAAATTGGTACAGCCATTATAAATTGGTACAGCATTATATTGGTACAAGCCTTATCAATTGGGTACAGCCATTCTAATTGGTACAAGCATTATAAATGCGTACACAGCCACTTCATAACATTGGTACCACCATCCATTATAAATTGGTACAAGCCATTATACATAGGCAGCTGATGCACCTCGACTACAAAACGCCATGCCGGAGCAGCCAACCAGGGTACTTCCAAGCACGCGCTTTTGAACGCTGGCGCGCTGCCTTTTTGAGCCCCACTGCGCATTTCGCGCAGTTTTTTGCAACCCCCTGTGGGCTCAGCAAGCATTTTTTGCGCTTTTTGCACTGCAAAGCGCAGTTTTTTTGTTTTCCAGTGCGCTAAAGCGCTGGCTAATTAGGTCAATGGAAGTACCCTGCAGCCAACTATTGTTGTTGTTGAATTGTCTACCGAATGGGTTGTAAGGGTGTTAAATGTTCAACCTTGGTTCAGTTGCAGCTTTTTTTGTTTATTGACCTTGTTTCTGTTCCAGTTGCAATTACCACATTACTATTGTACACCCTTTGTTACATGGTTTTTATAGCAAAAACATTTCGCCTACACGCAGGTGTCTCAAGGGCAGGCGGGTCATCTTTGCGGGTGACAGTCTGCTTCGTCAAATGATGGTGGCCCTACTTAGCACGCTCCGCGGAAATAGACGGCCCATGCTAACCAACACCCATGCTGACATAGCGTACCTCATGCATGGAGACAGGGATGAGCTTTTTGTGGAGGAAAGACAAAGGATGGATTTGTTTTGGAATTCAAGCCAAAGTAGACGGTCTTACCACAAACCTGACACAATGGAACTAATGTTTACCATGGATCCGTTCAATACACAATTGATGGAGTCAACAGATTTAGAACTTTTACGACCAGACGTCCTTATCTCAGGTGGGTCTTTTATTTTTTATTCTATTTTTATTCTGTTTTATTCTATTTTTATCCTTTTTTATTCTATTTTTTATTCTATTTCTTATTATATTTAATTTTTATTCTATTTCATGTGGGTCTTTTATTTTTTATTCAATTTATATCCTATTTTATTCTATTTTTTATTATATTTCTTATTATATTTCATTTTATTCTATTTCAGGTGGGTCTTTGTTTTTTTACAAAGGGGTGAAACAGGAAAAGGCGCAACTAATGAGACCCAGCCCTGTGTGACTGATGCCCCCCACACACATACATATATTGTGCATGGGCATATGTTTGTGTGTGGATGTGTTTGTGCACAAGAGAGTGTGTGTGTGGACCAAGGAGGAAAGACCGAAGAAAAAGACAAGAACGGCTAATGTTCTTTTTTTAGTTGTGAAAGGACTTTTAGCCCAGGAGGTGGGTCTTTTATATGCTTCATTTTTAATTATATTTTTGAAAAAGGGCTGGGAAGGGGGCAAGATTTATTTACTTGGTCATGACCCTCTGCCCATAATAATAATAATAATAATAATAATAATAATTGTTACAAGGTTCTATACGCCAGGTCTGGCGTCTAACCGTCTGCACATTGCAGCGAACAATTGCCCCCCGTGCAAGAACCACGGAAACCAGGGTTTTCTAGTGCACATGTCTCGGTGCAGATTTGAACCGGGGACTACTCTGGTTGTGGTGACCATTATAACCCGTACACCACTCGGGACACCATGTACACCACTCAGGATACCACTCTGCCCATAATGTAGGCCACCCTTCCTTTCTAAGCTTATGGGAGCTCCCGGCACCATCCACTTTCTTCTCCCAGATAAATCACCATTGTTGGAAATTTCATAACCGATGTCTCCAGTAGGGCTAGCTTGCTTGTGATGCATAACCAACCAGGGGAGTTGCCATAACAGTTGCTAAGAAAACCTAGAAATAAAAGCCATGATATGCGATTGACAGTGCCAAGGGGGTGGATGGGATCCATATGCAGATCAATTCTCACAATCCTATTTACTTTTTGGATATGGGCAATTTGACCCTATATTACACTTTGACTTTGAGCAAGTGTAGCCTAATGCTTGAGTTATTGTTACTGTGCATGTTCCGTTTACTTTGCTGTCATATTGCTGTGTTGCTGTCATGTTGCTGTCATGTTGCTGTCATGTTCCGTTTACTTTGCTGTTATTGTTACTGTGCACGTGTGCATGTTCCGTTTACTTTGCTGTCATGTTGCTGTCATGTTTACCTCCACTACGTTTGCACCTCGGATTGAATTTGAGGTTTGTGCTTAGTGATGCATGTAACATTTGTTTTTATGTTGTGCTCGGAGATGTTTTATCTATCATGTATATTTATTTAGGGGGGGTTGTGCTTTCGGCGAGGTTTTATTTAGTATTTATACATGTTCAGTCTTACATGCTCACCTCTATCCCAGGGATTTGTTTTCCGCTATATATAGCAATCGCTAGTTTCGACCCCGTTTTGGCGAAATTATCGCTATAAAAAAGGGGGGAAAAAAGAGTATTTTTATTTTGCCCCATATGGCCCTCAAAAGCTCCAAAAAGCTCAAAAAAACACTATAAAGCTGTCCCTGGAGGAGGCCTGGAACCATAAAGCTAGGAAAACCCCACTTTCAGATTTGAAAAAAACATCGCTGCTCTATCCTGCTGTAACAGGCAGCTTTTTTTGGGAAACTACCTTGCAAGAAAGACAAAGGGCTATGGCCCCAAGTTTATCGAGCGCCTCATATGCGCCCAAGAAGTGGATTCACTTGCTTCAACCAGAATCAGTTGGGCATCCCGAATCAAGCTTATTTATAAAGCGGAATCGCTTGAATGAGGCTTTCTTCAAGAAGCTCATGAAGAAGCATCCTGGAAAGGTTTACCTTGCAGGTGAGTAGAAATAAAATCGTAGGCCAATTCAGCGTTCCGAGCAATCAGATGACTTAAAACCGGCAGGTGTGCAACAGGGTACTACAAAGCGCGCACGGCAGCGCAATTTCGCGCACGCTTTTTGAGCCCCACAACGAGTTCTGAGTTTTTGAGCCCCACTACGCGTTTTTGAGCCCCACTACACGTTTCGCGCATTTTTTTTTAACTCCCTGTGGATGCAGCGCACAGTTTTTGCGTTTTTTGCACTACAAAGCGCTGGCCAATTTTGCGTTTGTGCGCTTTAAGCGCTGACCAATGACACAATGTAGTACCAGTGTTTTTAATTTCAGATTTTTGTTGTCCAGGTTGAGTAGCTACTTGAGCTACTCAACCCTGGTCTCAGGATAATTGCGTAGCCATCGCATGGCGGAGCGCCAACCGCGGAGCCTGGGGGGGTCGGGGGGCAGCACGTCCCGATATCGGGGGGACCGGGGGGTGTAGCATTTGACGGAATGGCGACGGATTGGCGACGCGTCGTCAAAAAAAGTACACAGTGTAGTACCCTGGTGTGCAAGCCATAACTAATATACTATGTACTTGTACTTGTACTTACTAGCCATAACTATCTTACTTTATTAGCCATAACTATTGTACTTTATTAGCCATAACTAATAAACTATGTACTCGGGAGTATAAAAAAAAGGGGGGACACCTGTCCTTAAAAAACCTGAGGGGGGCTGATCCCCCCCCCCCCCCCATTTAAATCGAAATACCCCTTTTTTGAAAAACTTAGATATGGATTGTGGGGGTTTACAGCATGGCGCACATAATGGCATCCTCGGAATTCCCGCGCAGGGATTGTCTGGCAGTCAAAATTCAGTTTTTCAACCCCATTCACCCAACAACCCACCCACCCACCCACCCAAGGGGTAGATACTTATCGCATAAGGTCCAAAGTGGTGCCAATGGACTGCTCTTGCCAAGGCCTACTCATGGGTGGTCTCAGAAAGTCATTTGGAGGTCTGAGTAAAAAGTTAGAAAACAACTGAGGAAGGCTGACTCCATTCACCCACCCACCCAAGGGGTAGATACTTATTGCACAAGGTCCCAAGTGGTGCAAATTGACTGCCCTTACCAAGGCCTACTCAAGGGTGGTCTCAGAATGTCATTTGGAGGTCTGAGTAAAAAGTAAGAAAAAAAACCTGAGGAGGGCTGACCCCCCCCCCCCCCCCCCCCCCCTAAATGAGGTGCTCAGAATGACCAATGATACATGCGATTACAGCCCCATTATCAGACAAATCAATCGGGAGAATGAAATGTTTTGAGGCCTTGACACCTCCTGATGTACTTGTAACTTTATTGTTGCTTGCTGCCTTCGGCAGTAATATAATCAAAGCAAATCAAAGCCTCTCGATACAAGTCAAATTTAGTATATATGCGTACGCCGGCTTTTACTAAGTATTGCCTCTAATAATTAGCTTGAAATCAGCTATGTGCTTGCAACAACTAGGGGTAGACAGCCCAATTAGCCCTATCAAGCTAATCCACCCCAAGCCCCCGCCTAATGCTACACACTTTTGGTGCAAGGGACATTTAAGTTTCAGGTTCAAGGGGGTTTTCTAGGTTTAAGGTTTAGGGGGATTCCGAATGCATTTATTGAAAAGATGCATACATGTACTGAAACAATGTGTGTACTTGTCGTATGGCACAACCCTGCCCCCACCACCCTCCATCCCTTTCATTCATCCTCCTACACCTAGTCCCTTCCACGGACCAGGGTACTACATTTTGTCAAATTGATCAGCGCTTAAAGCGCACAAACGTCAAATTGATCAGCGCTCTTTAGTGCAAAAGCGAAAAAAGTGTGCGCTGCGCCCACAGGGGGTTGAAAAAACTGCGCAAAATCGCGCTGCCGCGCGCTTTGTAGTGCCCTGCCACGGACCAGCTTGCTCGCTCACAATGCAACTTTCGAGTACTGGATTTAGGTGATTCCAAACACGTATGAAGTACTGTTTCATTTGGCCCGGGAAAAGTTGCACTCTTGTCTGATTCTTGCGTTTGTAGAAAGTGATTGGGGAAACTAAGACTAAGTTTAGTGAATTGCGATTGCATTGTGACAATGTGACTTGCGATAGGTGTGATATATGACTAGGAAACTAATATTAATGTTTGATACTAATTTTTTAATACTATTTAACTAATGTTAATTCTTGCATTTACATTTTTTTTTACATTTAATAGTATCAAATGTGTACTTGAATATCTAAGACTTCAATGGCTGTGATATAGTAGGAAGCTGCAAGAAGAAATAAATTGCTATGTGGCGCATGTGCATAGCACAGAAAAAGGGAAAACACCTCAAAGTGTAATTAGAACGCCTGGTGGGGCGTGGTATTAAGGTAACCCGTCGTACGCGGGCAGAGAACGGTCTACCACCTCGACTGGACAAGCTACCATAGCGGTTGACAGCGATCTGTAGCGCTAAGGGTGGCCGTAGGAGAAATCGAACCCCCGAACCTTTGTCGTTTAAGCACCTCGAAGTGTAGATTAGTCGGCTCGGCTTACTACCATTAAATAATGTTAAATAACTATTCCTTCAATAATATTGAGTAGCATACATGTTCCCTACATATGACTTTGCTGCAAAGCCTTGTCCGAACAAATTGTCCTGCACTCACCCACAAGCCCGCTACCTTACTTCACATTATTCCCTGTCCCCCCCTAGGATTTGACCGAATGGCGGCGGCTGCCCCTATACCTGCAACAGATCAGGTGCACTTCCAGTGTAGTGCCAATAAAGACTTGTATAACGGCGGAACCAAAAGAGACATGGGTAACATGAGCGAGGTCATCAAGTCACTTGCCCGTGAATCAAACGGGTCACTCCCACGGAGTGATGCATGTTGGGATGGCATGAATATGGCGCTGATTCAGGTGCTCTTAAACTTCATATGCTTAGATGATCCCATGCCACCAGGGTACTACTAAGCGCTGCCTTTTTTAGCCCCTCTGCGCGTTTCGCACAGTTTTTCAACCTTCTGTGGGCGCACCGCGCAGTTTCTTTGCTTTTTGCACTAAAACAAGCTGACCAATTTGACGTTTGTGCGCTTACCAAGCGCTGACCAATTTGGCAAGAAGTAGTACCCTGTATGCCACATGTGAATTAGGCCTTCAGCTACCGGCAGGGTACTTCCATTGACCAAATTGGCCAGCGATGTAGCACACTTGAAAACAAAAAAAAGTGCGCTTTGAAGTGCAAAAAACGCAAAAAATGCTTGCTGCGCCCACAGGGGGTTGCAAAAAACTGTGCTAAATGCGCAATGGGGCTCAAAAAGGCTGCACGCCAGCGCGCAGAAGCGCGCGCTTGGAAGTACTCTGCATCCCACATGTGAATTAGGCCTTCAGCTACCGGTAGATGTTTCCAAGCCTCCAGCCAAACAATATTTAAAATCACCTGAATATGGCGCTGATTCAGGTGATTGTAAACTGCATATGCTTAGATGATCCCATGCCACATGTGAATTAGGCCTTCAGCTACATACCGGTAGATATTTCCAAGTCTCCAGCAGCCAAAGTATAGGGCGCGCAGAGCTTAGGCCCATGGCGCCACTTTTATGTAAGGGCAATGACGCTTTCGGCGAATCTCATCTTCCATACTGCATCATAGCAAGAGTCATTGGGCTCGACTTTAATTGCTTCTTCTCAAACAGCTCCATGTCTAAGGCCAGGCTCGGTGGTGAAGCGAGATCAGAACTCCGGTTGGGGCCAGGCTGGTGATCTATTCCCGGTATGCGATGTTCAAATAATGGTAAAGTCATCGGACCAAGTTGCAAGCTTTGTCTAGGTAGCCACGAAGCATACTTGGGGGATGCATAGGGTACACCTACATGCAGGGGGGAAGGTCTGGCTAGGCCTCATGGGAACAATGCGCACTCACTACATAGGCAAGCCTTAGTGGGGGTGCCTAGGCAGTGTCATGTGGCATATATCCGCGCATACGTGGCACATGGTGCACACCTAGCAGCTCTACCTCCTATGGATGTGTACTCCGTGCATCCCCCAAACATGCCACGTGGGCACCCAAAAATAGCTTGCAACTTGGTCCGTTCACTCCGTGCCATCGTGCAACTTGGTCCGTTCTGTATGTTTTGAAGTTTCACCTTTGGTTTGTGTGTGTAACGTGAATAGCCTATTTACATCAAATTTGAGGCATGGGAATACGAGGAGCACCTAGCAAAATGATGGCCATGCACCAAATTATTAAATAACTTGTAAAAAGGCCCAACTGCAACCCATACACAATGTGATGAATCCATATTCACATAAGATATACTGACTCTGAGGGCAGGTGTGTTCAGATCAACCTCTCCCAGCACTCCTACATTGTTGATCTGGTGGAGCAGTTTGGTCTTACTGCTGCTGCCAAGCCCAAGTTTTCTGCCCCCATGGCCAAGTGCACCGTCACTGAGACACTGTCAAATGTGTGGGTTCCAAAATGTCGCTCAATGAGACACTGTCAAATGTGTGGGTTCCAAAAACCTGAGGATGAAATGCATATGTTTGAGTGCCCTTTTTATAATGATATTCGCCTCCGCTACCAGAAGCTGTTTACAGATATTTATAGGCATGTCCATGAGGATACCAACTTAACCGTATGGAATGTGGAATTCTGCGATTCCACATTCAGAACCTTTATGAATGGAAATGGCACTAAGTCTTTTTGGAGCAACCTAGCCGACTATCTTTCTACTTGTAGAAGAGCAAGACAGGAAGCCCTGGACTGCTTAGTGGCACCGTAATTTATCATCCCTTTTTTTCTTCTTCTTGTGACTTCTCATTTGTTAGCTTCTTACCTCCGCCACTGTAAGTGGTTGAGATCTGGGTCCGGCTCTAAGGGGTTTAATACCTACGCCACCAAAACGGTGGTTGGGAGTTTGGTTTGTTTGTCCTCGACACACCCCTGATGTAATGGGGTTTTTTGCTTTGTGGGTGCTTTTTCTTTTTGTTTAAAGCACAGAGTCTCATACACCCTCGCGGTGTCAAGTAGACTTTAACATGTAATGTAATGTAATGTAATGTAATGTAATGTAATGTAATGTAATGTAATGTAATGTAATGTAATGTAATGTAATGTAATGTAATGTAATACAAAAATAAACATACATGGGCTTAAACCTTGGGGGCCCTAAGAGAAGCCCCTATGTATGCCCTTGTTTTCATGGGTTACCTACATACCTTTCCTTTTTTACACATATATACCCTGTGAATCCTGGTGACTTGCATTTCCAAAGAACATGAATCATATACTTATAATCATTTAGTATGTCAGTCATCTGTATTATTGGGCCATTGGTGGAGATAGGGGCCATATTTACACGGGATGAATCACTTTCAAAGGTGGTACTTTGCAACATAGGATATCGTGGTTACATTGGATACAATGGTATATATGTATGAGAAGAAGAGAGCGGCTTTGAATGCTAAGGACAACAACCGGCCGAGCCCGGCCACCAAAAATAAGGCCACTCCGAGGAAAAGGACTGCCAAAATCCCGGATTCCAATGACGAGCATGATCCCACTGCACCAGGGGCCCCTGCACTGCACCATGTGCTACACCGGCCCTGCAAGCGAGCAGGGTACTACTTCTTGCCAAATTGGTCAGCGCTTAAAGCGCACAAACGTCAAATTGGTCAGCGCTTTTTAGTGCAATTAGTGCAAAAGGCACAAAAACTGCGCGCTGCGCCCACAGGGGGTGGAAAACTGCGCTAAACGCGCAGAGGGGCTCAAAAAGGCAGCGCGGCACCGCGCTGCCGCGCGCGCTTTCTAGTACCCTGCAAGCGAGTATTGACACAGCTCTACTCAAGGCGAGGGAAAAGTACGGGAGTATGTCACACATGTTGCTCCATCACAAGAACCGTACTCTGTTATTGACTGATTTATATATCAGTCTCTGAGTCGGCATAATGCACACCGGTACCTTTCCCTCCTGGTACCGCGTTGCCTGCCGCCAGGCCACCGACTAGCTGTGGCCTGCACGTGACTGCAGTACCCTGCAGTACACATCTCTATTCTATATGATTGCGCCTGTTGCGCTTAATAGCATCTTCTCCTCTATCGAGCCTATGCCGTTGTAACAATCTTACATTAACAGGTTATGTGCGCCATCTTTAGACGCTAACGAAGAACAGCCGCTGATTTCAGCTTTCGGATTCAGTTCCCCTCTGACTTGTCGAAGGCCCGAGTTTTAACTAAGCACCTGGACTCCCTGTGCGGATCCTACTTCCCGCTGCTCCGCCTGCCGCTTCCTACCAAGAATCCTTGGATCTGCCACTGCGTCCTACGACTGGAGCAAGCAAGAGCGACCACAAGTCACCGAAATCTATGAAGTGAGTATAGGACGACGCCCTCACCGAGACCCACACAGTGCTGTATTGATCTCAGACGATCAATTTGTCTACGCCTCCAGCTTAACAGAAGCTTCTGTCGTCGAACATTGCCGCTTGGCAACGTTCACCCCTCCAGTAATCCGCTGGATCCCTTTGGATCGCCGATTCCCACACACACTCCCTCCCCTCTTCCCCTGCCCCGCCCTCGTAACTCTCCCTTCCCCAACACTCCGACCTACAACGTCAAGACTCCTACACAGAAGACCTCACAATGCAACCTCCCAGAATATTCACCGGTAACAACCTCTACACCTGGCGTAGCGCCAGGCAGAATATCCTCCTTGCCCTCAAATCAGATAGGGATACCATTGTCGTTGCTTTCGACTGCCAACAAGCGGTCGTCGCTGGCGAGCCTGATGACTCTGATGGTTACCCTGCTGATGATATTAGTTACCCTCCTGTTGCGGCTGCTGACCCAGCTGTTCCGGCTGCCCCTAGGATTGGTGTCCCCAACAGGATCTCGACCTGGAAGAATAACAAAGCCTTCAAGATCATCATAGACCATGTATCAGATGGAATCCAGCAGGCCATCCATGCCCAAACAGATATGGCCACTAGAGCTTTCAGGTTTCTAGATGCCCTGTACTCTGAGGATGGCAGCAGGCTAGAGCATACCACCCTGACTGCCATCATGGGATTACGTATGACACCTACTGAATCCCTGCGGACATACCTCTCCAGGGCGGCTGACCTGTACTCCCAGATCCCCAAGATAGCAAATATCCACATCGTCTCCACCAGCAACTACCTGAACCTCATTGTCAAAGGACTGAACTCCCGCTCTGAATATGATGGTTACATCAATCAGTTCAACCCTACTGCTATAACCACCTTTTCCATGCTCCAAAGTGCCCTCTTCAACTGGTGCTTAGTGAAGCAAGTTGACCCTGCACCATCTCCCGAAGAGGCTGAGCTGGCAGCTGCAGCCTACAGGTCCAGGAGGCCTTTCAACAGCAAGCACCTCCCATTCAGAGACAGGAAAATCAACCACAAGACGATGACCTGCTGGAACTGTGGGGGAATAGGCCACAACTCCAGAGAGTGCATCAGTGATGACACTGATCTGGCTTTCAGGCCAGCAGACTCAGATGAAGCTGACCGTGGATCTAAGTCACCCCCTAAAGACAGAAATGACAAGGATCATGACGACAAGAAGGACCCCAAGAAGACCAGTCCAGCCAGGAGGCGTCAAAGGAGATACCCAAGCAAGGGACGCCATGCCCATGTTGCTGATGGTGATCAGTCCACCTCCAACTCTGACAGTGAGGGTGAACAACACAACTTCCTGTCCCTGGCACTGGATGAGGACAACCTCCAGCCTATGACTTTTGCTACACCAACCAGAGGCAAGTCTGTTTCTTTTGCCTTGCCACCTGACCCCCTGGCTGATACAGCATTCTTTGGACAAATAAGTGCTGCTGATGAATGCACTATAGAAGATGGAGAAGTTTTCCAGGCAGCACTGCAGACAGAATGGATCATAGATACTGCAGCACACTCTCATGCAACAAGAAACATCTCCCATCTGCATGACATTCAGGACCTCCAACAGCCTATTAGGCTGCAGCTGGCAGATCAAGACTCTCCACCTATCCTCTGCAAGCAGATAGGAAAGGCCAAGATCAAGGGCCATGGCAGGACTCTGATCATCCTGAACAATGTACTTCTTGCTGACTGCAACATGCCCAACATCATTAGCATTCATGCAGCCACCAGCCTGTGCCCAGACCTCCAAGTTCACCTGTCCAAGACTCAAGCCACACTCTCCATCCCAAGACCATCTGGTACCAAACTGCTCCTCTCATGCCCCAAAAGGCATGGACTCTACCTTACCCAAACTTCACCAGTCCCTGCCAGTAATCCCTTTATCCCTGTGGACCCTACCATTGCCTACATCATGATGGTTACCAAGCCTCCATCAGCTCACACTGACTCTGAGACAGGGCAGTACCCACCCACTCATGAGACCTCCCCCAGTAGAGCTGATCAAGACTGCCACCCCTCTACTTCTGATCCATCTGCACCCCACACTGATTCTGAGATAGGGCAGTACCCACCCACTCATGTGGAGGCAGATCAAGACCTCCAGGACTTCCCCTCTACTTCTGCTCCATCTGCACCCCACACTGATTCTGAGACAGGGCAGTACCCACCCACTCATGTGGAGGCAGACCAAGACCTCCAGGACTTCCCCTCTACTTCTGCTCCATCTGCACCCCACACTGATTCTGAGACAGGGCAGTACCCACCCACTCATGTGGAGGCAGACCAAGGCCTCCAGGACCATCCTCCCCCTATCTGCCAGTACCATTCCCCTTCCAATGCAGACAATCTGGAAGACTCTGATGATACTGACAGTGATGACATGCCAGAGCTCATTCATCCAGAGGTACACAAGCCCTAGGATGACCCTGGACTAGGAGTAGATGACCCTCCTGACACCACCCCAGACCTCCAACAACAGCTGGACAACCTGGGCCTGCAACGAGCCAGAGCAGAGATGGAACTCCTCAGTGACCAGATCAGGACCAACTATGAGGAATATGATGGTCCAATAGATGGAGATGGGCCACTCAAGCCATCTGATCTAGCCACAGCAACTACCTGGGACCAATGGATACTGGTCAACAGGTCACCAGACATTGGACTACCACTGGGAGAAGTTAATCAGAATGTCAACCACATCCACTTCTCCAACAACTCCACCCTTAGTCTCACACGTTTTGGATGCACCCTACACCACCTGAACAGCAGGCCTGCTTCACCAGCTTTCAACATCAAGCCCAGGCCTCCACTGTCCAAGCTCATCACAGAATTCACCAGCAAGTTCCCTACCCTGCTGGCTTCTGAAAGAGAACAGTTCCCACACAGGTCAATGCAGAAGGAGCCATCTGATGCCTGCAGCCCTATCATCAAGCACAACAGCAGACTCCAGCAAATGGTGCAAGCCTACCCCACTGTTTCTACCACAGCCAGACCCACTCTACAGTGGGCCATTTGTCTCCAAGCTGCCATGGTCAATGCACATGCTCACACACTCTCATTCAGACCAAAGATGATCATGGACCCCAGGAGCTGTGCCCATCCTGGAGGCAAAGTGCTATGTGTCAACCACCTCAGCATGAACTGGAGCCCCATGGACTTCACCTTTATCAACATCCTTACCCCCCCCAGCCTAGCTCCCAAGTCATTTGATCAGTTCCTTGCCCAGGTCTGCCAGCAACTTGACCTTGATGGCTTCCCCAGCCAGCTAAACACTTAATTCAGTTTCCTACACTGCTCTTCATCTTTTGGATAGACTTGAACACTCTAGAATTTTTCTTTTTTTAGACTCCCTGCCTAGTGTACTGCCCCATGTACTTCCACAGGCAGCACCCCTTCTGAATTTAGAATTCTTCTAGTCTCTCTTTGATGTCTTTGCTTTAATTTAGGGCCTACCTAATGTAGCTCACCCAAATTATGGGGGGACTAGTCCAGACATCATGTCTAAAAGACAAATCCTCTAGTCTCGAATCATACCACTTCTCGTAACCAAGGACATCTTCACATGCCTTAACCAAGCCTGGACTTTCCTGTCCCCAGCTTCCCAGCAGTCTCCCTGCAGCCTATCTGCAGCCCTCTGCAGCACTTAGTCCAGTCCCATGGCAGATTTCTGCCCTAGCCTGCAGCCTATCTGCAGTTTCCTTGCACCTTCTCAGCAGCCTTTCTGCTACTTAGCATGCAGCCTACCTGCAGTGTTCCTTACCTAGCCAGCTACCCCAGGAGACTGACTTTTCTTTGAAGACCCCTGCTAAAGTGATTCCTCCCTTTCAGCTCCTAGAAATTCCCTAAGTCTCCCTAGCTTTTATATTTTTTAATTTTCTTATGCCCCTCAGTTAATTCCAGGAATTCTTGAGCTCAAGAATACCTTGAATTGGGGGGGATGTTATTGACTGATTTATATATCAGTCTCTGAGTCGGCATAATGCACACCGGTACCTTTCCCTCCTAGTACCGCGTTGCCTGCCGCCAGGCCACCGACTAGCTGTGGCCTGCACGTGACTGCAGTACCCTGCAGTACACATCTCTATTCTATATGATTGCGCCTGTTGCGCTTAATAGCATCTTCTCCTCTATCGAGCCTATGCCGTTGTAACAATCTTACATTAACATACACGGAAAGCATTATTGGATCTCAAGAACTTAAGGCGCTTCCATAAAGCAAAGACGTCATGGATAAATTTTTGCCCAGACACTGTGGAGGAACTGATGGACAAGTGGGATAATTACTGTTAGTCGCTCTTGGAGTCTTGTGAAGCCCCAATTGAATAGCGAAAATACCATGCGATGCACTGGTATTCGGAAACGACATTGCGCATTTTAATATAGGAGCTGTTGCAGTGATAAATTCTAAAAGGAAAGAGAGAGTAAATCACTACGCCTCATCGACGGGGAGATTAGATAGCAGTAGTACGCCAAATCAGATAAGAAGATAGAATCGCGTAGCATTTGTCTCATAGATTTTGGCGGAGCCCCCTCCCTTCTGGGGTGCGGGACCCCCCAGGGTTACCCCGCTGTCCGTTTTTGCGACCGACGGAAAAATTGAAGCCTGACACGTAAGCCAACTGTCTCATAACTAACTGGCTTGGGTCAGCTCCATTTCCGTTGCCACCTTTCGTTCCGTTGCCAACACACTCCGCCAATTTTCCGCGTCGCTTGCGACGCTGCATAGGACTTGTAAACTCGACAGGGGGAGTCATTATTTTGCAGACCCGAAGGTACGCCAGCGCGCCTGCGCTCACTACACCCCTGCGCTTACTACATACACGTGTGACTAGGTGTGACTAAGTGTGACTAGGTGTGACCCGGCCCAAAGCTACCGGCCTCGGTCACTACGCTAAATATTGCATGCCATAAGCATGCCACCAATATTTAGCATTACAACTAGCATCCTTGCTTTATATCTTAACGAGCACAAACAACTACTGCATTTCCTTCTAAATTCCACGCGCGCATCCGACCGTGCCCTTGCACGTATCTCCCCTTCACGTATCTCCCTCGCACGTATCTCCCTTGAACCGACATAAGACCACACACACAGACAGACACGAACCGAGACACAAACAGACACACAACAGAGACACAATAGACGCCCGCTTTCTGGAACCACCTGCTAGTGGCACGCGTTTCCACAGCGCCCATATTGAGGCATACTCGCTCGTCAACTGATCGGTTTCCAATTCAGCCTTGGTCACACTCCGCACGGGCGGCAAGCACACCGTCCTCAGGAATCAACTTGGCTTTGTACGACCCATCCCAAGCCCTGGGCAAATCTCATGCATTCACGGTAAGGGCAGCGTGAACAAGTCACTTCGATTCCATGCTAATGTTTCATTTTCAGGGTGGCCGTGCTGAGTTTAGGGCTGGGAAGATCATGGCGTAGTAGCTTCGTACCTGAGGCCTTGAATTCTCTACCCAAGCTATCAACGACCTCCATGTATGCACGACCAGAGCAACGCGAATAATCGACAACTGCCAAGTTGGCAGTGCCAGCTTCGGTTTCTTGCCATGGTTTCTAGCCCAACGTTGTCTATGCTGACTGTGGGGTTAGGGGGTCGTTAAGTAGCCAAGACCGTTATGTAACAACGCGAGCCTTCGGCGACCCCCGCGTAAACACGACAAGAGCACGTCAATGGAAACAGTTATTGCCCATCATTTTCGCTTGGTTCGAAGTTGTGCTGCCCTCTTTATTCCATGCCGAATTCGGACGGAGTACTGGTACATAGTGCGTACGATATTTCCTCCAAAATAGTGTTTCTTTTGGGGCTACACGTAACAGCTTCTAGGCAGCTCCTTTCACCCACCCTTCGACCAAACCTGAAGCTAGCTAGTGCGTCTGAAAGCTGGCCTGGCATGCATTGCATTGAAGTCCCTCATCCACCTAAGTAACGGTACCCAGCATTTTCAATCAACATCTGTTCCGGTATGTTACATCACATCTGCTCATCATAAAATTCATACACCAAAGCCCTTCGACCATCTTTTTGCCAAACCTATTGGGCAGAAATTGTGTGTGTAAGGTGTGTTCCAGTTGTGCCAGATCGGAAACAAAAACACAAACAAAAGATAACGCCTGGAGGGGCGAGGTGTTAAGGGGGCCCTTCCATACGCCGCAGCTGGAAAAAAGGTAACACACCTGACACACCTGGTCACTTTTCTCGAATCCAGGTCTGGGGACAGGCCATTCGTGGTCAACTCCAACCAGCAGAGCAACAGGCTAAGTTTGACCGGCGTCAATCAGGAATCCTTTCCGCTTTTCATGATCAGCAGCATGCAGGTACGCACATTTGTTTTGGGCAAAAATGATTTTTGCCCCAAAGGGTGGGTCTCCCTGCACTAGTCCTAGACTGGGAGGATTATATGGGATGTGGATAAGCCTTTCCAACTCAGAACGAGGGTTGAGGTTTAAGCTACGAGGAAACACCATTTCAGATCCTATACGGTATCATGTCATCATATTATATCATATCATCATATGATGCCGGCAGTCTGACTATGCTAAAGTTACCATTTACATACAATATCGTATGATGCAATTTGAATGATTTCTTATGATATCATACTCGCCTTTGGTCAGTATCATATGATTTGCCGGTCCCTACATATTCGACCCTTACTGGCCTTGCAATGTTTTATTAATGTCTGCAGTTTCTGTGTGTGTGATGCCAGTTCCAAGCATGTGCCCATATTTGACTTTGTTGTTACCTATTGTCCTATTTAGGCAGGCTAGAGCTGAACCGAGACACAACAACTTCTTGGGGGTCTTCCATCAATATCTTTAATTCAAGCCAGAAGTGCTCAAGTGCACCTACTTTATTATAGGAGGGGCATCGCCATTCGAACTGAATCCTAAGGGGCGATGTTTTGTGGCGTGAGACCCACCTCCTGGGGTGAAATCATTTCACAACTAAACAAAACAAAGGTATAACAAGAAAGCCAGCAAGCGCTAACCCCATAATTACCCCCCCCCCCCCCCCCCCCCCCCCCCCCCCCCCCCCCTTCCTCCCCCCCCGAACGCACGCACACACCATACACACATGTATACACAAACCACCTTGGATACGGTAGCCTGAAAACATGCCGATTTTTTTTAGAGAAGAAAGAGTTGAGATTGGGAATAGAGAGGACCGGACTGAGATGAAACAGCAACGCATGTACTTGGCTGGGGTTCGTTCCCCGGCTGCTCACTTGCAGGTGCCGAGATGTTTCCGAGACTAGGCAGGTTTTGTAATACAGCCATCGAAAAGGCAAATCGAGATGTCCAGATAGAGATTCAGTGATTCCTAGTAGGACGTTGGACATCAGGAATTCCCTACGTCCTAGAACCCAGATAGCAGGTTGCCGAAGGACCCTAGCACTGCATGCATACGGCTGCATGCCGGGGGAATGGTGTGCTGATTGGAGCGTTTCCTGTTTCAGTTGCGAGCCCCACAGCTATCGCTAGAGCAACCTTGCCAGCACGTGCGCCCAGAAATACGCATGATTGGGTGCTTCCCACTACTACTCGCAATGTGGCATTGGGAATGCTGCAATGCTGAGAAGCAGCTGGAAACGCGGGACGCGCCCCGCGCCCTTGGCCGTTTTAAAACGCTATAAATGACCGTAGTTCAGGGCAGGGTGCCTCATTCGCAATAAACCAAGCTGAACGACGGACGCATACGGGGATCAACAAGTGCCTTTACTGCATGGTTCACTAATAGGATCTGATAGAACGTTTGCGAGAAACAGGAGCGCCGTATCCTGCGGTTTCCAGGTTCGGTGTCGGTTGAAATCGGTTGAAGTCGGTTGGGGAGCCCCGCTCCCCGTTGTCACCTTGTCACCTTCTCCCCTCGCGTGTCGCGTAACCACTCTGCTGACCCAACCCACAGCTACCACCGCCTCCCCTACAGATTACAGACCCTCCGCATTTCAATTCATCATCATCAACCACATCGCGCACAACCCAGTCAATTATATCTCGTTCCCGCATCCTACGCGCTAACACAACAGCCATTCCGCCCCCCTCCCCCCACAACGCCCAACCCGCCCCAACCCCCATTCTGGGAGCAGGTGTCGAGGATCCGGGTTTTACTATGACGGGCCCACCGTCGTGGCCGCACGCCCCACACCCGGCTGTTGCTAGCAGCTTTCGACAGCAGCCTGCGTATGCAAACGAAGCCTATCATAAGTTATGCGCATCGGGTAGAGTCGATTCTCCGCCTTGGGTTCGCGTACCTTCAGGTGCGTGGGAATGACAGTGTGGGTCGGGTAAGGGGGTATAAGTGGGAGTGACAGTGGGGGGTGGGAGTGGGGGTGGAATTAGAAGAGGGATTGGGAGTGATAATTGGGGGTTGGATTGGGGGTTGGATTGAGGGTGGGGACAAAGTGGTTGGAAGAGGTGATCAAGAGGTGGTCAGGGGTTTCTGTAAGGTGCTACTTGGTGTTTTGGTGGTGCTGCATTAGAGCCTTTAGTGGCTGCTTTTGACCCCAAGACAGCTGCTAGTAACACCCCAAAGGATACTAGGAGCACCATGGGACTACGTAGAGACAACAGTCCCTGTCCTGAAACATAACCTTGGAGGTGATCACTTCACCTACAAAGCTTCTGAGTCCAAGCAGCACGATTGTTTTGAATTGTTTGTTTGTTTGTTTGTTTGTATGTATGTATGTATGTATGTTACAGTCCAAGGGTAGCCCAAATAGGCTAAAGGGACTTACCTAACCGTATAGGAAGGGCTTAAAAAGAAAAAGCACTGATGAACTGAACCCCAAACAATCGTTTAACCTACGGGGGTCCTGAGTTCGTGCTTAAGTGATCATTTAATTCTACAATGTTTGGAAGGATTTTCATCCCAGGAGGTGGAAACCCCTTTCACAAACCAGCGCCACAAAGGATTCAGAGAGAAAGGCGGAGTATTTCCAGGGGATCCATAGGAACGGCGGTGTGTATGCCAGCACTTCCCTTTTCAGCTACGAGTAGCAGCTTCTTGGTAGCTCCCTGAATGGCGGTGTGTATGCCAGCACTATCCGTTTCAGCTTCGAGCAGCAGCTTCTAGGTAGCTCCCTGAACGGCGGTGTGTATGCCAGCACTATCCTTTTCAGCTACGAGCAGCAGCTGCTAGGTAGCTCCCTGAACCAGCAATGGGTAAAAGGCAACACGTTTCAGCAGTGCTAGATAAGATTATGCTTGCTTCTAGATGCACTAGCGGGGTGAGGCGGATTGGCCAGAAAGAGGAACTACCTAGAAGCTGGTGCTCGTAGCAGAAAATAAAATCTCTGGTGTATGCATGTTCAAGGGCAGGGTACTTCATTTTTTATCCTTCTTTAATATCCGGAAGGGCTACTCGAGACACCCACCCACCCACACGTGCACCCACCCACCCACCCACCTCACCCACCCACCCACCACTCTAGACACCCACCCACCCACCCACCTCACCCACCCCGCACCCACTCTATAACACCCCCACCCCCACCCAACCTCTACCCCCCACTCAACCCCCGCGTCACCGATCTAAGACACCACCCACCCACCCACCTCACCCACCCGCGCACCACTCTAGACCCCACCTCAACCCACCCAACCCACCCACCACCACCCACCCACTCAACCCACCCACCCGCTCACCACTCTAGGCACCCACCACCAAACCACCCACCTCACCCCACCCACCTCACCCAGCCGCGCACCACTCTAGGACACCCCCCACCCACCCACCCTCACCCCCTCCGCGCACCACTCTAAAACGCTCCCCAACCTACCCACCCACCTCAACCACCCTCGCACCACTCTAGACACCCACCCACCCACCCACCCACCTCACCCACCCGCGCACCACTCTAGACGTCGGCCCACCCACCCACCTACCCACCCACCCACCACCTCACCCACCCCCCACCACTCTAGACACCCACCCACCCACCCACCCACCCACCCAACTCACCCACCCGCGCACCACTCTAGACACCCACCCACCAAACCACTCCCACCCCCTCCCCACACAACCCACCCAATGCCGTTTCCCCCACCCCCTGCTTCCTCCCCTCCCTTACAGATGGAGCTGAGACTACCGCCCACAACCTGCAGCACAGGCAGTCCATGCATAGCCAGAATGATAGGGTGCCCTCACACCCACCTCACACATCCCCACCCCACGCTGCCTTACCCACCCTCTTGTTCCCTCTCCTGTTCCCTCCCCACCCTTACAGATGGAGCTGAGACTACCGCCCACAACCGGCAGCACAGGCAGTCCATGCATAGCCAGAATGATATAGTGCATCGAATGCTGTCTCGCAGCATAGATGGACCAAATAGTACGACGATGTGCGGTAATCTCAGACACTCTGCTGGTGATCCGCACTGTGAAGGGGGCACTCCCTACCATCACCCACCAGGCTTCACCGAGCAAGGTGCCATGGCAAGGCAAAACAGCTTCCGCCAGAGTGTACCCTACCACCACCCAACAGCCTACACAGAGCAGGATGCCATGAAGAAGCAGAACAGCTGTAGCCAGAATGTACCTTACCACCGCCCACGAGGCTACACTGAGCAGGGTGCCATGATGAAGCAGAACAGCTACAGCCAGAGCATGACGGTGCACGGAGATCCTCGGCACTCTGCTGGTGCACACAGTGAAGGGGGCACTCCCTACCACCACCCACCAGGCTACACCGAGCAAGGTGCCATGGCAAAGCAAAACAGCTTCAGCCAAAGGGTACCCTACCACCACCCAACAGGCTACACCGAGCAGGGTGCCATGACGAAGCAGAACAGCTACAGCCAGAGCATGACGGTGCGCGGAGATCCCCGGCACTCTGCTGGTGCACACAGTGAAGGGGGCACTCCCTACCACCACCCACCAGGCTACACTGAGCAAGGTGCCATGACAAAGCAGAACAGCTACAGCCAGAGCATGACGGTGCGCGGAGATCCTCGGCACTCTGCTGGTGCACACAGTGAAGGGGGCACTCCCTACCACCACCCACCAGGCTACACCGAGCAAGGTGCCATGGCAAAGCAGAACAGCTTCAGCCAGAGTGTTCCCTACCACCACCCACCAGGCTACATCGAGCAAGGTGCCATGGCAAAGCAGAACAGCTTCAGCCAGAGTGTTCCCTACCACCACCCACCAGGCTACACTGAGCAAGTTGCCATGGCAAAGCAGAACAGCTGCAATCAGAGCAAGCCCTTCTACTGCACCCATACTTCCGATGCTGAAATCCCCTACGGGAGAAGCACCTCTTACACTGAGAGGCCGCAGATCAACGCCAGCTGGCATGGCCCTGACCCCAACAGTGTCCCGCCCATGCCCTCCAGAAGCCCCCCCCAATCCTCCTACCACCTGAAAATGCAGCAATGCCCTAAGGTGGAGAGATCCTTCATCACCCCTTTTGCCCTTAAGCTCCCTTCAAGCTTCAAGCCCACCAACACAGCAGGAAGCACGGGATCTAGAGCACGGACGATCTTGGACAGAGTGATCATAGGTAGGGCACCGGTTTGTTACTCTGTTATTGTTGTGACTCTGTTATTGTTGTGACTCTAGTAGTGTATGTATACGTATGTCTGTTACTGTACAGGAGTAGGCCAAATAGGCTAAAAAAACTTGCCCGACCGTGGCAGGAAGGTCTATAAAGAAGAAACATTGATGAACTGAACCCCGGACAATCGCTTTACTGAGGGGTGCTCCGAGTTCGAGCTACATTAATCTTTAATTCTGCAATATAATTATATATAATATAATATATAGTCTTATTCGAGGGGGGGGGGGCAATAAAAAAGCTACCCTACCCCATCTTCACTATAAATAGAGCTTATCCTCAGGATACAAAAACAAAGTTTTTTTTTAGCAAAACAAAAGTTGAACAGAAGTTAGAGGGGTCCACAGTTTTTTGACCCAAAGCGGCCCAAATCTTAACTTCGCGATAAATCACGTTTGGGCAACCCCATCAAAGATGTAAGAGCAAAAATGGAATGGGCAAGAAAAGATCTTTCGAATAAACCCCCTTTTAGGGGGGGTAGGGGGAGGTAAGTGGGTTATAGGAGGGTGGGGGGGTAAAATCGTTTTTTCAACATTACTTCCCCCCTCCTTTTGTTTGAAACTTCCACAATTCCAACTTCCATCTGAATCGGACACCATATTGAGCATGCGGTCCAAAATCTGTCTTCCTACCCCGCCCCCTGGACTTAAAGTAATCAAATCATCATCCCATACGATTTGTGACTCTGTATGTATGTATGTATGTATGTATGTATGTATGTATGTATGTATGTATGTATGTATGTATGTATGTATGTATGTATGTATGTATGTATGTATGTATGTATGTATGTATGTATGTATGTATGTATGTATGTATGTATGTATGTATGTATGTATGTATGTATGTTGCTATGTATGTATGTATGTATGTATGTATGTATGTATGTATGTATGTATGTATGTCTGTATTGCTTGTCTGTGTTTCATGTTATGTCATGTCTGTCTGTCTGTCTGTCTGTCTGTATCGTCTGTCTGTTCTGGTTGTATTATGTATGTATGTATGTTTGTACTGTATGCATGCAGGTATGTATGTTAGGGAATGGAGTTAATGTATGTATGTATGTATGTATGTATGTATGTAATTTTTCCTGTATGTATGGTATGTCTTTAATGTATGTATGTATTTATGGTAGTTGTATGTCTGTATGTATTTATGTATGTATGTCTGCTATGTATGTAATGTATTATGTATGTATGTCTGTATGTATGTATGTATGTATGTATGTTATGTATTGGTTATGTAGTTATGCATGTCTGTAATGTATGCAATTATGTCTGTCGTATGTCTTTATTATGTATGTATGTCATGGTATGTTATGTATGTATGTATGTTAGGTATGTTGTCTGTATTTATGCTCTGTTCCTGTCTGTCGGATCTGTTCTTGGTCTGTCTGTCTGTTGGCCAAATAGGCTATAGGGACTTGCCCAACCGTATAGGAAAGGCTTAAAAAGAAAAAGCACTGATGAACTGAGCCCCAAACAATCGTTTAACCGACTCTGCAACAGGTGGGGCCCCGCTTAATGGCTCTGCTTCCCACCAGTCTACAGGAGAGCCCTGTGGCTCCAGGGACCCGTCAGACCAACCCAACAGTGCAGGGTCAGTCAACAATGGCTGTTCCGCGTCCCCCTCACCCTCTCGTGAGGCGGCCACTGGCCGGGCGTGCTTCTCAGCCCCCCTGAAGCCACCCAGCCACGCCCCTGCAGCTAGATCATCGGCTGAAACATCAGCACCTTCTTGGCCGACCTCCCCCCCTGCACCGTTCCCACCCCACCTACCCACCAGAGTCAGGAGTGGGCCCTCTGACAAACAGAGCCAACATCCCAGATCCGATGCTGGGCCAGACCCAGAGAACCAAGTCTCCAAGAAGCCCAATACAGGAACACCCATGGGGGGCCGAAAGGTAGCTTTCGACCCACGCCTGGACCCCAATATTGACCCTAAGAGGGCAAAGAGGATCATAGATAACAGGTACAGTGCTTTTTTTTTCAAATCTGAAAGTGGGTTTCTCCTAGCTATATTATTTTAGGCCTCCTCCACGGACGGCGTTTTAGTGCTTTCTATAGCTTTTTATAGCTTTTATAGCTTTTTAAAGGAATTTAGGGCAAAAAACAAAACACGCTTTTTTGTTATTCTTTTTTATAGCGATAATTTCGCTAAAACGGGGTCAAAATAGCGTTCGCTATATATAGCGGGAATAAAAATCCCTGAACAGGTACGGTTTGTTCTGTGACTGTATGAATATTGATATACATATACGTATGGAAGGGCAACTAAAATTAGTGTTTGGAAAACTAAAATTAACTAATATTATTATAGTGTCACAATAATATTAGTTTTTCAAATAAATTCAAAATCCTGTTGAGACGGCTCGTCAGTCTAATATTAAATAACATTCACTAATATTATGAATTCACTAATATGAACTAACTTAGCCTTTCCCTACATATACGTGTGGGTGGGCGGGTGGGGGCACAATGGCCACACAGGCTACCCTAATAGTATATATATATATATATATATATATATATATATATATATATACACACACAAATGTTTTGTTCCGTGATCATATGATTTAATGAACATCGATTGGAACATATACAGATATAAGTATATAAACCAGTTTTTTTTGTGGTTGGCCCCAGTGCAAGCAAACGGGGTGGCCCAATCAACCTCATGCCTCGTATAAGGCACGTTTTTTTATGACACTGTATTGCACCAGTTTTAGTTGCACCTGGTGTGATCTTATTTATTTTCAGCTACTAGCAACAGCTTCTAGGCAGCTCCCTGAGCCAGCCACCGGGCTAAGCCCCAATATTTTGACAGTTCTGGACAGTGGATTCTGTCAGCTTCTAGACACACTAGGTTGCATTAGCTTTGGCTGAATAGTCAGTAAGGGGAGCTGCCTAGAAGCTGCTTCTTTTAGCTGAAAAGAAAAAACTATAAGTTTAGCCTGCGTAAAAATAAACAAGTCCTACACAGCGTCGCAAGCGACGCGGAAAATTGGCGGAGTGTGTTGGCAATGGAGCTGACAGAAGCCAGTTAGTTATGAGGCAGTTGGCTTGTGCCAGGCTTCAATTTTTCAGTCGCACAGACAGAAAGTGGGGTGAATCTGGGGGCTTCCGCCCCACAAGGAGGGGGGGCTCCACAAAAAAAGTGTGATAACTGATTGAGCATTACTAAATCTCCACTGTTGTACAAACTCAGGGCCCCCGTTGGTAAACCGATTGTTTGGGTTCAGTTCATCAGTGCCTTTTCGTTTCGTGTTAGCCCCTCCTGTCACGGTTGGGCAAGGCCCTTTAGCCTATTTGGTCTACCCCTGGACTGTAACAACATACATACATTACTTCTAGTTAAACTCAGATTTTCTTCCAACAGCAAAACACTCTGATTGCATTTCAGTAGTATTGAACTCTGATTAGATTCCAAAAGTATACACCTCTCATTACCCTCCAACTGTATAAAGATCTGCTTTGATTCATCAGAATTAAACTCTGATTAGATTCCAAAAGTACACACTTCTCATTACCCTCCAACTGTATAAAGCTCTGCTTGATTTCAACAGTGTCAAACTCTGATTCGATTCCAAAAGTATACACCTCTGATAACCTTCCAACTGCATAAAGCTCTGCTTTGATTTCAACAGTGTCGAACTCTGATTAGATTCCAAAAGTATACACCTCTCATTACCTTCCAACAGTATAAAGATCTGCTTTGATTTCAACAGTGTTGGACTCTGATTATATTCCAAAAGTATACACCTCTGATAACCTTCCAACTGAATTTAGCTCTGCTTTGATTTCAACAGTGTCAAACTCTCATTATATTCCAGTTGATGCAGCCCGTTTCAGTGATACGAATGGTCTAGTGGTACACCAAATCGCCTAAACAAAGCGGGGTTGGGGGTTCAATTCCCTCTACGGTCACCCTGAGCGTTGCAGGTCGTTGTCAACCGCGATGGTAGCTTGTCCAGTTCAGGCAGGAGACCTTTCTCTGCCCGCGTACGGCGGGTTCCCTAAATACCACGCCCCACCAGGCGTTATCATTACTTTTTTCCAGTTGATGCCCTTGCCCAAAGTATCGTACGCGGGTGGAGAGCGGTCTCCTACCTCAACTGGACAAGCTACCATTGCAGTTGACGACGACCTGCAACGCCAAGAGCGACTGAAGGGGGAGTCAAACCCCCGACTCTTCATCCTCAAGCAATCTGGTCTACCAATAGACCATTGTATATCACTGAAAGGGGCTCCTTGCCCAATGTCTCTTGCCACTTGCTATTCAGGGTACTTCAAATGGCCAAATTGGCCAGCGCTTTAGCGCACTTGAAAACAAAAAACTGCGCTTTGTAGTGCAAAAAGCGCAAAAGTTGCTTGCAGCGCCCACAATGGGTGGCAAAAAACTGCGCTTAAAGCGCAGAGGTAGTCAAAAAGTCAGCGCTCAAAAGCGCAAAAGCGCGCGCTTTGAATTACCCTGTTGCTGTTGTTTGCAGGGAGAGCGCCGCAAGGTCATATGCCAAGAACAGGGCGGCCCTGGAGATTCCAACAGTATAAAACTCTGATTTGATTTCAGAAGTATCGAACTCTGACTAGATTATAGTCGATGCCCTTGCTAAGATGTTTAAATTAGGAGCAGCCCCTCTCCATTAAAAACTCTAAACCCTAAACCCTAAACCCTAAACCCTAAACCCCTAAACCCTAAACCATAGACCATAAACCCTAATCCTTAAACCCTGCTTGCAGGGAGAGCGCCGCAAGATCATATCTGAAGAAAAGGGCAGCCGCGAAGAGGACCAAGGAGGCCAAGGAGGCTGCTGCTGCAGCCATCGCCCTCTCAGATGCATCCCCAAGCAGATCCCCTGGCCGAGGCCAGCTTGGCAAGCTCACCGACAGCTACCCTGCGCCAGATCGCACCATAACCACTCAGCTGATCCGGAGAAACCGGCCCAAACCTCAGCGTGCTGCGACAGCACCAGAGCAGCAGCTGGCTGGACTAACAGAGACCCAGCCTACTGACGGGCCTAAGCCTCCGGCATTCCCAACCGCTAGCCATCCATTTCCAACTACTAGCCAGCCCCAGCCATACCAAACTACTAGCCAGCCCCAGCCATTCCAAACCACTAGCCAGCCATTCCCAACTACTAGCCAGGCTCTGCTGTCCTCAGTAAGCTTTACTCAGCCACACTCAGCCATGGTCCCCACTCATCTCCTCCCCCACGCTGCCACGCCTGCCCTGCACACCGATCAAGCCTCTATAGCTCCCACTCACATAAGCAGTGAGATAGGCAATGAGGCAGGTGGTAGCAGGTACAGCATTGGAATCAACTCCCCAGGCCCGTGGGCCCCGACTCATGCCCAAGATCAACTGCTGCCTCTCAAGGGGGCCCAGCCCAAACTTGAGCCAACTAGTAAGCCTTCTGGTGGTGCTGCTGCTGCTGACATTTTCCCTGGTGCCCTACTGGACTCCAAATGTGCCCGCAGCTTGATGGAGTCAAGGGGGACCTATGAGTATCAATCTTGCACCCCATCTGCTGCTGGTGCCATGTCTGGCTTGCCTGCTTTCCAGTACGTAACTCCCCTGCCCAGGTCCCACAGCCGCGTGCAAATAGAACAAATGTCGTTCGCATCGGCATGCGCCCCACCAAAGCCGCTGTACCACGACCACGACCACTTCCCCACATCCGCGCCAACCCTCGGCCAGAGGTGGTACAGCCAAGCAGCGGAGCCGACCACCAAAGCTATCGTGGACTTCCATGGGGACAGACATGGATTGTCCCGGAAACAGGTCGATAGAGTCGCTTCGCATGACCTAACTTTGGGTGGCCTGGCCATCCCCAACAGACCTAACAGAAACACTGCCAGGGGCCAGGATGACGGCACCATTATGCAGCTATCCCCTTCACTGTGGGATGATATGGAAATCAGTGTTTCACCCACAGATCTCAGATATCACCAGGATGCAGCAGCTTTCCCAGAGGAGGAAAGGGGCATCAATTTGGTGAGCAGTTCACAGGAAGTCTCAGGAGCCTGGCAGTCGGGTAACGGACTCAGCGCCTTTTTGGATGATGGGGATGAAGACATGTTTGATTACTTCTCCAGACATCCCTTTGCGGAATGGAATGCAGGAGATAGGGTGGAGCTCCTAGAGGCAGCTGTCCAGGCCTTTCCTGAGGACGACTTTTCATTTAAGGAACTAGAGGACCTGGATATCATTGACCTGTTCAATCAGAGCATGTGAGGGGAACAGTAATGATAACACCTGCTGGTGGGGCGTGGTATTAAGGAAGCCACGTCTTACGGAGGTGGGAGACGGGCTGCTACTTTACCTGGACAAAGCTACCATGGCGGTTGACAGCGACCGCGAACACTTAAGCGCTCCCGTGAGGATTGGAACCCGGCACCTGCGTCGTTCAAGGAGCTCTGGCATTGAGCCATTCGTCAAACGGGATTGTGAGGGGAACACACTTGTGCAACGCCATAGGTTTGGTTTGATTCTGTTTCTTTTGGGGGCTACGTCTGGCAGCTTCCAGTCAGCTCCATCAGCCAGTCACTAGATCAAGGTCAACTGCATGGTAATGCCCATCATTTCAGCTTTCAGACGCACTGACTAGCTTTAGCTTTGGCCCAAGGATGGGGAAAGGGAGCTGCCTAGAAGCTGCTATGCGTAGCCCCCAAAGAAAGAGTGTTCAATATGGTTACAACGTCGTAGGCATGGTGATATTCTTGCGCTTGGGGCAATGTCACCCAAAATCTAAACCCCAAAGGAGAGAGTGGTAGGACCAATAACTTAACTGTCAGTACAGCTCTAGTGGTCATTGTGCAGTTGTACAGGTGCAGGTGCAGGTGTGCAGGTGTGCAGGTGTGCAGTTCTAGTGAAACTGTCAGTACAGTTCTAGTGGTCATTGTGCAGTTTGTTTTAGCTTTTTAGCTTTTAGCATTATGCCATAAACACATCGTTTTCGGAATCGGCCCTGCAATGAAACCCACAGTTTCGATGCTCGGCCTTGTGGGCTGGATTTGGCGTGAAGCTGACCTGGCCTGGCTGACCTGGCCTTTTTTACTTCAATTCAAAGGGATTAAGGAACCCTGCGATTTTTGCTCTTTCTGGATTCAGGGCAATTGGCTCCAGAACCAATATTGCAATGAAAGGGGGGTGGCCAATTTTCCTTAAAATAACCCTATCATTGTACAGGTGTGATTCATCATGATAACTCCTGGTGGGGCGTGGTATTAAGGGAACCCGTCGTACGCGGGCAGAGAATGGTCTACCACCTCAACTGGGCAAGCTACCATCGCGGTTGACAACAACCTGCAACGCTCAGGGCAAACGTAGGGGGAGTGTGCTTCATATATTTTCTTCTGAGCTCTGAGCAGCAGCTTCTAGGCAGCTCCCCTGCCTTACTACCTTGGCAACGCCCTGCAACGCTCAGGGCGACCGTAGGGGGAGTGTGATTCATATATTTTCTTCTGAGCTCTGAGCAGCAGCTTCTAGGCAGCTCCCCTGCCTTACTACCTTGGCAAGCCTTACTCAAGGTAGTGCATTCTCTTCAGTCCTTAGGTATACTGCATAGTCATGTTCACACACACAGTGACGTACACACACACAGTGACATA
Source organism: Chlamydomonas sp. ICE-L (assembly GCA_013435795.1). Classification (NCBI taxonomy): domain Eukaryota; kingdom Viridiplantae; phylum Chlorophyta; class Chlorophyceae; order Chlamydomonadales; family Chlamydomonadaceae; genus Chlamydomonas; species Chlamydomonas sp. ICE-L. The sequence goes on along the minus strand of JACBWV010000552.1, from coordinate 4,801,880 downwards.
CACACACAGTCATGTTCACACACACAGTCATGTTCACACACACAGTGACATACACACACAGTCATGTTCACACACACAGTGACGTACACACACACAGTGACATACACACACTGATCAAGGTAAGACAATGGCCTTCCTGAAATGTGCTGGCAATATCGGTTTGTTCTACCCTGCCAAACATTTTTGTATGACGTATAAACAGCAGCTTCTAGGCAGATCCCCTGCCTGAGAAAGCCTTACTACTACCTTAGCAAGCCTGACTCAAGGTAGTGCATCTGGAAGACGGCAAAATCTTCTTTCGGGTTGAATCTGGTCTGGTCTGGTCTGGTCTGGTCTGGTCTGGTCTGGTCTGGTCTGGTCTGGTCTGGTCCGGTCTGGTCTGGTCTGGTCTGGTCTGGTCTGGTCTGGTCTGGTCCGGTCCGGTCCGGTCCGGTCCGGTCTGGTCTGGTCTGGTCTGGTCTGGTCTGGTCTGGTCTGGTCTGGTCTGTCTGGGTCCGGTCCGGTCTGGTCTGGTCTGGTCTGGTCTGGTCTGGTCTGCTCTGCTCTGCTCTGCTCTGCTCTGGTCTGGTCTGGTCTGGTCTGGTCTGGTCTGGTCTGGTCTGCTCAGGTCTGGTCTGGTCTGGTCTGGTCTGGTCTGGTCTGGTCTGGTCTGGTCTGGTCTGGTCTGGTCTGGTCTGGTCTGGTCTGGTCTGGTCTGGTCTGGTCTGGTCTGGTCTGGTCTGGTCTGGTCTGTCGGGTCTGGTCTGGTCTGGTCTGGTCTGGTCTGGTCTGGTCTGGTCTGGTCTGGTCTGGTCTGGTCTGGTCTGGTCTGGTCTGGTCTGGTCTGGTCTGGTCTGGTCTGGTCTGGTCTGGTCTGGTCTGGTCTGGTCTGGTCTGGTCTGGTCTGGTCTGGTCTGGTCTGGTCTGGTCTGGTCTGGTCTGGTCTGGTCTGGTCTGGTCTGGTCTGGTCTGGTCTGGTCTGGTCTGGTCTGGTCTGGTCTGGTCTGGTCTGGTCTGGTCTGGTCTGGTCTGGTCTGGTCTGGCCTGGTCTGGTCTGGTCTGGTCTGGTTGTAGTGCCTTGAAGACTTCAGGTGCCTAGTGTGGGCCATGGTCTTGGCCAGGAATACCGTACTCCACATGTTTTGGTCAGTCAGCGAACCAGGACGACCAAGTGCCTTTGGACTTCGGATACTTCGGGGAAGTATCACTGGCTTGGGCTTTTCTTTTAGGCTTTTAAGCAGCTTCTAGGCAACTCCCTTAGCCACTACACTACGCTCCACTACATTCCACTACGCTACGCTACGCTCAAATTACATTACAATATTTCAGCAGGTCTGGGTACTACTAAGCGTGCGCGGCACCGCGCTGCCTCTTTGAGCCCATCTGCGCGTTTCGCTTACTTTTTTCAACTCCCTGTGGGCACAGCGCGCAGTTTTTACGCTTTTTGCACTAAAAAGCGATGACCAATTTGACGTGTGTGCGCTTTAAGCGCTGACCAATTTGGCAAGAAGTATTACCCTGGTCTGGACAGCTTCTTTAGTCAGCTACCCAGCTTCAAGGTGCACTAGGTTGCGTTAGGATTTTGCTGAATAGCCAGTCAGGGGAGCTGCCTAGAATATGTTGCTAGTATCCAAAAAGAAAAGCTATGGCACTGACCAGGGTACTACAAAGCGCGCGCAGCAGCGCGGTTTTGCGCATGTATTTTGAGCCCCACTGCGCGTTTCGCGCAATTTTTCCACCCCCCTGAGGGCGCAGCGCGTAGTTCTTGGGTTTTTTGCACTACCAAGCGCTGACCAATTTGACAAAATGTAGTACCCTGACTGACGCCCTTGCAATGTCTAGGGGTAGCGCAGTCGCAACGTGCAGGGGCAGCGCCACGCTTTCTGATTTCTTGCTGATACCATTTAGATCAATTGTTGTTTTAGCTGTGAGCTGGCGCCACAATACAAAACGTATGCGAGCAGCATTCAATAGCTCAGGCTTACGCAGTGGTGTCCTTAACTTCACGTCCTGAGAGTGGCGCATTACTCGGATGTAACAATTTCAATTTCAATTTCAATGCGAGCAGCATTCATTATTTGTTCGAGCCTGGACATATCCTATAAGTGAAAATCCCTTAATTTTTTTTTTAGTTGTGAAAGGACTTTCACCCCAGGAGGTGGGTCTCCCGACACAAAACAGTGACACAGAGGATTCAGTTTGAATGGTGGTGCCACTCCTACAATATGCAAAATAGGCGCACTTAAATGTATGTTGTCGCAGTCCAGGGGTGGGCCAAATAGGCTAAAGGGACTTGCTCAATCGTAACAGGAGGGGCTAAAACACTGATGAACTAAACCCAAAACAACTGTTCTACCGACGAGGGCCCCTTCATATGGGTGCAGTGTAGTTTATTTGTTTCAAAGCCTGGGGGTGCCTAATGTTGAATGATCAGCAAGGTCACCAGCCAGCAGCTTGTTTAGGCTGTGGCCACGTGATGCACAGGGTTTTCTTTTCGGGGGGGGGCAACAACAAAAAGGGATTTATCGAAATATTGATACATTGCAAACCTTAGCGCCTTTGCGGGTTTTGTGTGTGGGGGTGGGGGGTGGGGGGTGGGGGGCTTCGATTGAATCTTTGGGGGTTGCTCATAGGGCCCCCAAAGGCTACTACAATCCCCATGTTTTTTTATTCCGCAGGCAGTAAACTGCCATGATATGGCGTACAATAACGGTGACTACTGCTAGCTTCGGCTTACGTGGTGGTGTCCTTCATTTCACATCCTGTGAGTAACTGCATGTCTGCATTACACGTATGTAACAATTTCAATTTCAATTTCACTTATGATTAGTCGAGGAGCAATTCATCAAGTGTTTGCTATAAATCCCTAAAGAATTAAATTATCACTGTAGCACGAACTCAGAGCCCCTGTCGGTTAAACGATTGGGGTTCAGTTCATAAGTGCTTTTTCTTTGTAAGCTCTTCCTAACGGTATGGCAAGTCCATTTAGCCTATTTGACCTACCCCTGGACTGTAACATACTGGTACATACCTACAAATACCGTAGCCTTTCCCTTTTTTGGCCTTTCCAGATAAAAATTAAATATATGCAATCATGGTTTTTCGAAGTTGGGCAAGTCCCTTTACCCTGTGTAACATACCGTGATACCGGTACATTATTGAACTTAAGCTTGAAATTGAACTTGACCTTGAACTTGGTTACATGGTTCCAGCCGGCCAATTTGGATACCCGCCGTCTTCGGCAGTAAAATGAATTACCAGGGGAAAGTAAACGTTACCTAAACAATCAAAATATATATTGGAGCGAGGTGGGGGCAAGAAAAAAATCGTACCGCATGTTTGATATTAATTGAGAACCGCGAGCACATGTCGATACCGTCGAAATCATGTCGAGACACCCAGGGGGGGACGAGATACGGGGTGGGGGTGTGGGGGTGGGGGTGTGTGGGGGTGTGGGGGGGAAGGGGGTCCGACCGTTTCCCCAACTTTATTTTTTCTTCGTGTAACTTTCTTGCCAGTGCGATTTTTTGAGCGTGAGCGTGAGGTACACCAACGAGAAGGGCTCGACGAGACGAGTACGAAGCTGCAACCGTTAGTCGGTTCCACCCAGTGTGTAATTGGTGGGTGCCCTGGAAGGCACATCCAGGCTGGACGCCAGGCTGGACGTCACCTACACCGCGCCCAGCGTCGCAGTTAGGCTGAAAAACGCGCGTGCGCAACGCGTTCGTATGCGCGTTCTGAATTCTGGTCTCTGACGAGGTTCCTAAATCAGTCGAGCTTGGGGTCTAGCCCCCCACCCACCCACCCACCCACACACACACACACACAAAGAAAACCTCCTCCCCACCTTCACACACCCTCACATTTCCCCCCCCACCCCCACCCCCCCTCGCATTGGAACATTACATTCTGTACACACCTGCTCTTACTTGCATCTTAAAAAGGTTACATGGCTCCAGCCTGAAAGGCTGCTCGCCGTCTTCGGCAGTAACCTCATAATTAAAAACATTGCGATCAACATATACCGTACTTGATCGAATCTCTTCATACAATTGTTGATACCGGTATTGCCATTCCCTAATAATATCGCCCCTTCAAGGCTTGAAGCTCGTAATTTGGCCGACAAGCAGCCGTACGGTGGGGGTATGAAATAGCTTCGGGGACCTATGCCCAAATTTGATCATTTACTGGCCCGAAGGATGCTGCGAGGCAGGGGAGGGAGACCACAAAGCTACCAGGAAAGTTTTGTTTGCACCGAGCTGATGGATTCTGCCATGGGATGCTGTGGGTACATGTTACTATGTTAGGTTATACTGTATAATTAAATGATCACTGCAGCACGACCTCAGGGCCCCCGTTGGTAAAATGATTGTTTGGGGTTCAGTTCATAGATGCCTATTCTTTTTAAGCCCTTCCTATCACAGTCGGGCAAGTCCCTCTGGCCTATTTGGCCTACTCCTGGACTTTAACATACATGCTTACATACTTACATTACATGTTAAAGTCTACTTAACACCGCTATCACCAAGACATAAAACAAGCGAGAGCACCGCTATTCATGCTGATAACCGCGAGGGTGTATGAGACTCTATGCTTTAAACGAAAAGAAAAAGCACCCACAAAGCAAAAAACCCCATTACATCAGGGGTGTGTCGAGGACAAACAAACCAAACTCCCAACCACCGTTTTGGTGGCGTAGGTATTAAACCCCCTAGAGCAGGACCCAGATCTCAACCACTTACAGTGGCGGAGGTAAGAAGCTAACAAATGAGAAGTCACAAGAAGAAGAAAAAGGGATAATCAATTACGGTGCCACTAAGCAGTCCAGGGCTTCCTGTCTTGCTCTTCTACAAGTAGAAAGATAGTCGGCTAGGTTGCTCCAGAAAGTTTTAGTGCCATTTCCATTCATAAAGGTTCTGAATGTGGAATCGCAGAATTCTACATTCCATACGGTTAAGTCGGTATCCTCATGGACATGCCTATAAATATCTGTAAACAGCTTCTGGTAGCGGAGGCGAATATCATTATAAAAAGGGCACTCAAACATATGCATTTCATCCTCAGGTTTTTGGAACCCACACATTTGACAGTGTCTCATTGAACGAGGGATGTGTGCTCTATCCACCACCCGATATACATGACCTACCTAGATACCAAGCAAGCGGGGGCATATGGGATCTTTCAACCCCGTTATGGCGGACTGAGTTCGACAGTACCAACAACCTCTTATGGAGTTATGGGTAGGGAACGGCAATGTGACATCATATTATATCATGTCATCCAGTGTCATCATATGATATCATATGATGCCGGCAGTCTGACTAGGTAGCCTAAAGTTACCATTTATATATCAGATGATGCAATTTGTATGATATCATATGATACCAGTATCATGCTCGCCTTTGGTTAACATCATATAATATGCCGGTCCCTACTCATGGGCCGTAGCGCAGAACACGAGGCGCTCTAAAAGGGCGAGTTAAAAACGTTCAAGGGGACCTGGGTGCCCTCTTAATTCGGGCATTCATAAGTATTCAGCCAAGAGGTGCCAGCTGCCAAGGCCTCCAAATTTAAGCAAGGCCGAACGATTTCCCCTGAGAATGGGGCTACAATGACATAATCCTTTCACACAAAAAATGATTCATGGCGATGTTGTGAGCTGACTTTCAAGTCATTCTGAGCACCTCATTGGGGGAGGGGGTATGAATATATTTTTTGTGTACTGTTTTTTTTTCGTTCAGAAGAAGAGGAAAGAAAAGAAAAAATGTTAAATGAAAAAGAATGAAAGAGTGATTTGTTCGAGTTTACATTTTCCTGGTAATAATGTTTTTACTGCCGAAGACGGCACGCAGCCAAATTGCTGGCTGAAGCTATGTAACCAAGTTCAAGATCAAGTTCAAGTTTTTGTGTGTGTGTGTGTGTGTGTGTGTGTGTCTGTCTGTGTGTGTGTGTGGGGGGTGTCTCCCTCAGGTTTTTAAGGCGTTACATGTCAGAACATGTTTTTACTCTTGATTCAGGTGTAAATGGAAATCCCCTATAGCTTCAAGCACATACTTTCCACAAAAAGGAGCAAAGAAACATTTAAGGGACAGGGAAAAACAAGCAAATGACACAAAAATGTGATGTTCAAAACATGCGGAAGCATCAAAATCGTCGAAATGGAAACTAATAATCAACCCAAATACCAAAATGGACAAACTAGGGATTTTCAGATCTCATACTAAGCACCAGGGTACTTCAAACGGACCTCAGGGGTTGCGTCCTGGGACGCACCCTAATTCGGTAGGTTGTGTCCTAGGACGCAGTCAAATCTTTAGGCTACTATCAACAGAACCCGTAGCCCACGGCAATGGAGTGGTGGTGGGCCAATCAACTGATGGGTGAGGCGCAAACAACATCCCAAACCTGCGTCTGCGACGCAACCAAAATCCTGAAACTGCGTCCGGGACGCAACGGACTCTCCCATGTTGCGTCCTGCAGCGTCCTGCACTACCCTGCTAAGCACCGTACTGAAAAAATCCAGAAATAGCACTATATGTTTTCAAGATGCTCAGAAGTAAGAAATATTGAAATTTGGGCTTGACCCAGTGCCTGGCTGGTGGAGCTGCCTGGAAGCTGCTATGCGCAGCCAACAAATGAGACATAGAAAGTGAGAGTTTTCCAATGTGGCTGCTGCAAGATCCAATGCAATCCAAGGTAGGTCCAATGCGGTCCACATTCTGGCGAGTGAATGTGATTTATTTTATTCTCCCAGTGGATGGGATTATTTGGGCTTACTTAGTTACTTGAGATTTTTTCCCATTGGATGGTATTACTGGTGGCCACGGTGCAATGCCAATCCCAACTGCCTGTTAGGCTACGGATGAATATGATTTTTTGGCGGAACCCCCCCTTCGGGGGGGCGGGAGCCCCTAGGGTCACCCCCTTGCCCGTCCGACTGACCCCCCCCCCCCCCCCCCCCCCCCCCCCCATGACGAAGCCCCTGACATGTCAGCCAACTGTTTCGTCACTAACTGGCTTTGGTCCGCTCCATTCTGTTGCCACCTGTCATTCTGTTAGCCATCCCTATCCACCAATTTTCCTAGGACAATTTTTCTAGCCAGGGGAGCTGCCTAGAAGCTGCTGCTCATAGCTGAAAAGAAACGTAATGGACCACACATGGATGGGTTTGTCCTGGGCGCTGGCCTGCACTTGAGTCCACGCCACACATGGATGGGTTTGTCCTGGGCGCTGACCTGCAATTGAGTCCACGCCACGCATGGATGGGTTTGTCCTGGGCGCTGGCCTGCAATTGAGTCCACGCCTGTTTACTGTTAGGCTCACTTTTTCATTTTTGGGCTACGCATAGCAGCTTCCACTCAGCTCAATTAGCCAGCAACTGAGTCGAGCCAAAATTGTACAGTTTCAATGGAATGCCTGTCAGGCTAGCTTTCAGACGCACTAGGTAGCTTCAGGTTTGGCAGAAGGGTGGGTGAAAGGAGCTGCCTAGAAGCTGCTACGTGTAGCCCAAGAAAGAAATAGTGACCAGGCTATGCATGGACGGAACTGTAAATCTGTCATGTGGACTACGGGCGCTGACCTGTCATGCAGACTGCAGGTGCTGACCTGTCATGTGGACTGCATGCGCTGACCTGTCATGTGGATTGCAGGCGCTGACCTGTCATGCGGACTGCAGGTGCTGACATGTCATGCGGACTGCAGGCGCTGACCTGCAGGAGAGAAGCAGGGATTGTTTGAAGGAAAGGAACCAGTGTCTTAATGTAGCACCATGGTGCTCCTAGTAGCCTTCAGGGTGCTACAAGCAGCTTGTTTGACCCCCCAAAAGCAAACCCCAATGGCTCTATCGTAGCACCCAAAAAGAATACAGCCTATGTTGAGACGGATTGAGCTAGTGCGCCACAGCTCAGCCAATCGATCAACACAACACAGCGTGTTGGTTTGTGGTGTGTTGGTGTGTGTTGTGTTGTGTTGGGATGTGTTGGGATGTGATGTGTGTTGGTGTGTGTTGGGGCGTGTTGTGTTGGGGTGTTGGGGTGTCAACGATCAACACAGCACAGCTGTTCAGGCGGATTGAGCCATAGTTAAGCTGAATATATGATCAAGAGCGCTGTACCCAAGCTACATGATTGTACACTGACGTGCACACACTGACCACCACACAATTTTTCAGGAACAATAAGCTAGTGCGTTGTAGCTAAAGTAATGATAACGCCTGGTGGGGAACGGTATTAAGAGAACCTGTTGTACGCGGGTAGAGAGCGGTCTTCTACCTCAACTAGACAAGTTACCATCGCGGTTGACACGACCTGCAATGCTCAGGGCGACCATAGGGGGAATCGAGCCCCCGACCCTGCATCCTCAAAGCAATTTGGTGTAGCACTAGACCAATTGATTCGCTGAAAGGGGCTGAGTTGTAGCTATATGATTGTAAAAGAGATGTACACATGAGCAACACAACACAACTGCTTAGGCTGATTGAACCAAGGAGGGGGGGGGGGCAAAGCAAAGCTACATGATTATAAAAGAGATGTACTCCTGAGCAACACAACCATACTACATGATCGTAAAAGAGATGTACACATGAGCAACACAACACAACTGCTTAGGCTAATGGACCCTGGGGTTGGGGTGAGGGTGGAGGTGGGGGCACATCCAAGCTACATGATTGTAAAAGCGATGCACTCCTGAGCAACACAAGACAAATGTTCTGGCACATTGAGCTAGTGCGGGACAACCATACTACATGATTGTAAAAGAGATGTACACATGAGCAACACAACACAGCTGCTTAGGCTAATTGACCCTGGGGTTGGGGTGAGGGTGGGGGTGGGGGCACATCCAACCTACACGATTGTAAAAAAGATGTACTCCTGAGCAACACACCACATATGTCCAGGCACATTGAGCTAGTGCGCCACAGCCATACTACATGATTGTTAACGAGATGTACAAATGAGCAATACAACACAACGTTTGCGGATTGAATGGCGTTTTAGGTAGGAAAAAACTTTCCGGAGCACCTTTCCTACTCCCAGCGGTTTAACCCTCTGGGTGGAATTTGATGGTGCGTTGGTGTATGGTGTGGTGTGGTGGGGTTAGTTGGTGTGTGTTGGGGTGAGTTGGTGTGCGTTAGGGTGGTGTGCGTTGGGGTGTGGTGTGTTGGTGTGTGTTGGAGTGCTGGTGTGTTGGGGTGGGGTGTGTTGGGGTGGGGTGTGGTGGGTGGGTGGCATACCTGCAAGTACCTCCTCCAAACTCGGTTCGATACCCAAGGCAAAGTCATAGCCTGCCTCCCGGCTGAGACGGCAGGCAAGGATGGCAGCACACATAGCAGGCTCCACCTCCCCTGTCGAGCTACTATCATCAGCATCACTACTGTGCAGGCTGGATAAACAGTCGCTGTCCTCCTCGTCGGGGTCTGCCATGACATCTGGTGAGATGCTGTAGAAGATGCCCCCAGAGCCAGCCTACAAGGTTGTGGTTGTGGGGTTGTTGGGGTCAGGGATTTATTTTTCCGCATTATATAGGGATCGCTGATTTTGACCCTATTTTAGCGAAATTATCGCTGAAAATGAAGTAAACAAAAATGTTTATCTTTTGCTTGCCCTAAATGGCCCTAAAAAGATATAAAAAGCTATAGAAAGCACTAGAACGCTGTAGAAGATGTCCCAAGAGCCGGCCTACATGAGTTGTGGTTATTATTGGTAAGGCGGGTGTTGTGTTTGTGAGCGTTGTGTTTGTGAGCGTTGTGTTTGTGAGCGTTGTGTTTGTGAGCGTTGTGTTTGTGAGAGTTGTGGTAATTGTTTGTAAGGCAGGTGTTGTGGTTTATGTTGGGAAGGCGGGTATTGTGGTTGTGAGAGCTGTGGTTGTAATTGGTAAGGTGGGTGGTGTGGTTGTGAGAGTTGTGGTTATTGTTGATAAGATGGGTGTTGTGGCTATTGTTGGGATGGCGGGTATCGTGGTAAGTAGTAGTGGTCGTGATTGTGAGTTGTGGTTGTGATAGTGGTGGTTATGCTAGTTGTGGTTATGACAGTTGTATTGTTGGGAAGGTATTCTCGATACTATAGATGCTGGGGTTGTCCCGAGACCACCTCCTCACAATCCTCACACCTTCCACAACCATCTCATCTTGGTCCCCGCTCATCCCTTCACCACCTCCCCCCACACCAGTAACCTACTTTTCCTGCCTTGTGCCTGGCGGTAGAAGCCATTCTCTCAATGCTGGAGTTGTCCTGAGAGGGCTGAGGGGCACATTGATCCACAAAAGAGCTGCATGTCAATTGGCTAGCTGAGCTAATGGGCTCCACCAAGTGTGCTGGTCCTAATGTGGCCATAGCTGAGGAAGGGCCCACATCTTGAAAGCTTCGCGCCCTCGGGGATTGGCACCTGCAATCACATACATCGCTCGCGGGATGAGTTAATTTGCCACAAACAAATAAATCAATCATATGCCTTCTGACGAGGCATGGGGTTGAGGGGGCCACCCTGTTTGCTTGCACTGGGGCCAACCACCAATAAGCTGTCATTACTTTTTCGACTCTGTATCTTGGCTTCATCCAGTAAATCAAATGCAAACAGTTTTTAGCTCCAGTTTTGTTACAGCCGCTCAATTCAGCAGTGACATTGGTACAACAGGCGTAGCTGCGGCGGCGGCGGCGGCTGCGATGGGCGAGCAGTCAACGCTGGGGGGGTTTGACAACCACCAAGTCTGCCAGCCCACACACCCCATTGTTTGAACAGACACTACCTTGTAGCATAAGTCTTAATGCACACCTTACTGGGAGGATAACTATTTTTGTAAAACAAAGGAGGACAGGTAGTGTTTATTTTCTGGGCTAGGCGTAGCAGCTTCCATCCAGCTCCAACAGCCAGCCTCTGGGTCTAGCCAACAGCTTTCAGTTGCATTGGCAAGCCTGTCATGTCCACTTTCAGACGCACTTGCTAGCTTCAGGTTTGGCTCAGAGAAGGGGAAAAGGAGCTGCCGAGAAGCTGCTTCTCTTAGCTCCCAACAGAAACAGTGAGGACAGGGACTCACCGTACGAAGTTTGATCGGTGCATGTAATCTGCAAGAAATTGCACTACCAACGCAAGCACGTTGATGATGCACGATGCCTTGTAGTCAGCAAAACCTTGGCCGTATATGATTGCGAAGATAGGTATGGAGACTAGGCGGAAGAAGACGTAGATATGCAAGTTTAGAATCTGCAAAGGGAGGAGGATAGTGAGTGAGAGGTTGAAAGGCAGGGTAGTAGAGAGGTGAAGAGGCACTGAGGAAGGGGTAGGGGAGGCAATGGGGGTGGGGGTAGCGGTGGGGATGGTAATGTGGGGGGGGTGAACTGGTGATGTGGGTAGGGGCAGGGGCAGAGGGCTGATGGAAAACAACTAAGGGCATGGCAGGAAGCAGGGAAGCGAGCCACGCACCGGTTCTGCAAGGGGAAACCATATCGCCTCGAGGAAGACGTGGACGTTGAGGCTAACCAGTTTGGGAAGTCCTTCAACCAGTGGCAACCAGCCGAGGCACATAATCGCTCTTTTAATGGTTCTGTACGCACTAGCATACGTACACCACCTAGCGACGTTCTTGTTGTCGAAGCGAGTGAAGAGCAGCACGAACATTGGAAGCATTTTAATTTGCCCAATGAGGCTGGCTCTCAGGAATGCGAGGAAAGTCCCGAAGTTCATTCCCTGGCGGAAGCACTGGAAGTAGCCCAGGGAGAAGATGGCATAACGGAAAAGAGCGCAGCTGCGTATCGTGTGGTACTGCCCCTGGCTCAGCCAGGTCGTGTAAGCAGCCTCTTCTTCATTCGTCCAGTCACGCTGAAGCATCCCACTCAGTGGACTAAGGCTAGGCACTGCCTTGTCACCCTTCGCTTTACCCTTTACTGCCATCCTTGATCTAAACAACAGGGAGCGCAAAGGGAGGAACAAAACGAGCGAGACTCGGTCTCGGAAATTCTCGAATACTCATATACTCTAGTAGTCGAACAACGGGAGATCTCGATATCTCTGCCAGGGCAGCAGGTGGAGGATGAAGCATGGAATAAATATAAGGGCATTACCAGGAATTAATAAGTAGGAAGTGGGAAGCGGTACATGCTATTCGGTTCGTTCCTGGCTATCCCCACGGCCAAATGTGAGGGGTGGGGGAACAGTATCAGCCAAACCCGATTTTTGACCCTGAATTTTCCAGGGCGATCGAAATCGTGAGACGCAGGCAAACCTCTTCAGAACGCTAGATAGCATAATCATTGCGCCAGGATGCGAGCTTGTACCTTCCATTCGTAGATACGGGGTGGCGCTCGGAAGCGCAGGAGCTCGCTGACGGTGATAACGATTCCCTCAAATCCCTCAATATGAGAGACTTAGTAAGTTGGAAATCGTTATCTCCGCCAGCAAGGTCGGTTGAACTCTCTGAGCAACAGTTTGGTTATATTTTATCAAACGCGCATGGCCTTCCCAACGTCCTAGCGCAATACTTCGTCCAGACAGAACATTTCGAGCATCTGCATGACTGCATCGCGGTCAAGCAACCTCTTTTCCCGATACCGGTTTTCACCCCGTTTCGTGATTTCACTGGGAGTACGGCCGAAATACGACCTATTTGACGCTGGGGACAGCCTCCTATCCAGGGCTCCTATCCTCCTGTCACTGCCAGAATGTCGGGTAACTAGTACTACGTAACACTTGTATTACGTATCTACTACAGAGTACTTCCCGCGAACTGATGACGTGGAGGGTTATACATAACCGCTCCGCCACCAGGGCCCCAGGTTTGGATAGATTTCAACCAGAGATTTCCTCTGATTTCAACCGTCACAGTCGTGAGTCGTCTGATAAGCTATTAGAAACTGCTCGCTGTCTTACCACGTCCGAAGATATTCCTTTCCCTGAAGGTGCCCTTGTATTTAAAATCAGCCTTATTCCTCCACCTGCTGCACTGGCAGAGAAATATAGTTCTCCCGATTTTAGACTGCTGGAGTTGTAGATAATTAGAGTATTAGAGAATCTACAGGCCCGAGACTCGCTCGCATCGTTCCTCTCTTTGCGCCCTGTTGCCCCCTGTTGTTCATATCAAGGATGGCAGAAAAGGGTAAAGCGAAGGGTAGCAAGACAGTATCAAGCCTTAGTCCACTGGGTGGGATGCTTCAACGTGACTGGACGAATGAAGAAGAGGCTGCGTACACGACCTGGCTGAGCCAGGGGCAGTATCACACGATGCGCAGCTGCGCTCTTGTCCGTTACACCGCCCTCTCCCTGACATCCTTTCAGTGCTTCCGGCAGGGACTGAGCTTCGCGACTTTCCTCGCATTCCTGAGAGCCAGCCTCTTTGGGCAAATGAAAATGCTTCCAATGTTCGTGCTGCTTTTTACTTGCTTCGACAACAAGAACGTCGCTAGGTGGTGTACGTATTCTACTGCGTACAGAACCATCCAAAGAGCGATGATTTGCCTCGGCTGGTTGCCACTGCTCGAAGGACTGCCCAAACTGATTAGCCTCAACGTTCACGTCTTCTTTGAGGCGATATGGTTTCCTCTTTCGGAACCGGTACGTGGCTCGCTTCCCTGCTCCCTGCCTTGCCCTGTTTTCCATCAGCACTCTGCTCTCTGCCCCTACCACTACCCCTACTACTACCCTTCCCCACATCCCCACCCCCACGTTACCATCCCCACCCCCACCCCCATTGCCTCCCCTGCCCCTTCCTCACTGCCTCTTCATCTCTCTACCACTCTACCTCTCAACCTTTCATTCACCATCCTCCTCCCTTCGCAGATTCCAAACATGCATATCTACGCCTTCTTCCGCCTGGTCTCCATACCTTTCTTCGCAATCATGTACGGCGAAGGTGTTGCAGACTATAAGGCATCATGCATCATCAACGTGCTCGCATTGGCAGTGCACCTACTTGCGGATTACATGCACCGATCAAACTTCGTACGGTGAGTCCCTCACCTGCCATCACTGTTTCTTTTTTAGTCTTTACGAGTACAACTTCTAGGCAGCTCCCTTTCCCCATCCTTGAACCAAACCTGAAGCTAGCTAGTGCGTCTGAAAGCGGACATGGCAGGCATGCCAATGCAACTGAAAGCTGTGGGCTAGACCCAGTGCCTGGCTGTTGGAGCTGGATGGAAGCTGCTACAGGGGAAATAGACATTACCTGTCCTCCGTTCTACAAATATAGTTGACCTCCCAGTTGGGCGTGTGATGAGACTTATGCTATCAAGTTAAGGGTCCGTTCAAACAACGGGTGGCATGGGCTCGCGGACTTAGTGGTTGTTTTAGTAATCTAAAGAGTGAGACTGCAGACACGGGAGATTATAGCTCACTGCGATGTTACACAGTATAGCGTTCAATAGATACTCCCCCGCGGCAGCGGTCAGATATAGGAGTGGGCGGCAGTACGGTAGTACTGCACGGCAGGACCCCCGGTCCTGGCGGACACGGGTGGTGCACTTGGCCACTCAGTAGCCGGTATATAATTCGGTCTACAACAGTTGTCCACCCCCCCAGGGTTAACTGCTCGCCCTCCGTAGCCGCCCCCAGTACGCCTGGTGTTGAAGGTCACTGGTGAATTGAGCGGCTGTAACAAAACTGGAGCTACAAACTGTATACATTTGATTTACTGGATGAAGCAAAGATAGAGAGTCGATAAACGTATCAAAACGCGTTGGTGGTTGGTCCCAGTGCAAGCAAACAGACTGGCCCCCTCAACCCCATGCCTTGTCATAAGGTATTATATATTTATTTGTTTATTACAACTTAGCTTATCTTGCCATCGATGTATGTGATTGCAGGTGCCAATTCCCGATGGCCCGAAGCTTTCAAGATGTGGGCCCTTCTTAAGCTATGGCCACATTAGGACCAGAGTCAATACAGTTATGACAACTAAGCTTACCTTGCCATTGATGCATGTGATTGCAGGTGCCAATCCCCGAGGGCGCGAAGCTTTCAAGATGTGGGCCCTTCTATGACCACATTAGTTCCAGCACGCTTCGTGGACTCCAATAGCTCAGATAGCCAATTGACATGCACCTATACAGTGGAGCCCTGTGCCCCTCAGCCCTCTCTAGACTGCCCCAGCATTGAAAGTGTGGCCTTAACCCCCAGGCACAAGGCAGAAAAGGTAAGTCACTGGTGTGGAAGGAGGTGTGGAGGGGGTAGTGGTGATTATGAGGAGATGGTTGTGGGCAGGGATATTTTTTCCGCTATATATAGCGATCGCTAGTTTTGACCCCGTTTTGGAGAAATTATTGCTAAAAAATGAAAGAAAGAAAGAAGTTTTTTATTTTTTGCCCCAAATGGCCCCCAAAAGCTACAACAAGCAATGAAAAGCTATAAAAAGCTGTAAAAAGCACTAAAACGCTGTCCCTGGAGGAGGCCTACAACCATAGAGCTAGAGAAAAACCGCTTTCAGATTTGAAAAAGAATCATTGGTTGTGGGAGGTGTGGGGATTGGAAGGGGGTGGATTTGGGAGGTGTGGGGATTGGAAGGGGGTGGATTCAGGAGGTCTCCTAGGAAAATCCCAGGGATAAGAGCATCGAATTTATTTTCCCGCTACAACCAGCAGCTTATAGACACCTCCCCTGACTTGCTATTCAGCAAAACCTAATGCGACCTAGTGCACCTTGAAGCTGATTCAATCAGCTGTCCATAAGTGCTAAAATATTTGGGTTTAGCACAGTGGCTGGCTTGGAGAGCTGCCTAACAGCTGCTGAGACAAGTTTGATGCAGCGTCACCTGAGACGCTAAAAATGGCGGGGAGAGATCGTGAGGGAGCGACAGGTGGCAATGGAACCGAGTTAGTTAAGAGGCCGTTGGCTGACGTGTCGGGCTTCATCACGGTCAGATGGATGGATGGCGGATGGATGGTCGGATGGTCGGTCGACCGGACAAATGGGTAACACTGGGGGCTCCCGCTAGAAGGGGGGGCTCAGCCAAAAAGCCAAAAAGAAAAACCCTGAATGAGAGTGGGTCCGCAGCAGGGTACTTCAAATGGCCAAATTGGCCAGCGCTTTAGCGCACTTGAAAACAAAAAAACTGCGCTTTGTAGTGCAAAAAGCGCAAAAATTGCTTGCTGTGCCCACAGAGGGTTGCAAAAAACTGCGCTTAAAGCGCAGAGGGGGTCAAAAATTCAGCGCTCAAAAGCGCAAAAGCTCGCGCTTTGAATTACCCTGGTCCGCAGCCTCCATTCACAAGACAGAAACAGTAAGATAATAATGTGGGATGCGCTCTGCCCCTTAAAAAACTAATACTAATACTAATACTAATACTAATACTAATACTGCCCATATCTCTACCACTACCCTTACCCACATCAACACCCTCACATCAACACCCCCACATCAACACCCCCACATCAACACCCCCACATCAACACCCCCACATCAACACCCCCACATCACCACCACCATCAACCCTCCCCACATCAACCCCCCACCTCAATACCCTCCCCTCACACCCCCACATCAACACCCCCACATCCACACTCCCACATCCACCCCCCACATCAACCCCCCGCACCTCACCACCCTCCACCTCAACCCCCTCCCTCACCCCCCCCCCATCCACCCCTCGCCCCAACATCCCCCCCCCCTCCCATCCACCCCCGCCCCTCCACCCCCTCCCACCTCCACCCCCCCCCCAACCCCCCCCCCCCCTCCCCCCCCCATACCTCCCCCCCCCCCCCCCCCCCCCCCCCCCCCCCCCCCCTCCCTCCCCCCCACCCCTCCCCCCCCCCCCTCCCCCCCCCCCCTTCCCCCTCCCGCCCCCCACCTCCCCCCCCCCCCCCTCCCCCCCCCCCTCCCCCCCCCCCCCTCACCCCCCCCCAGACCCCGCCCTCCCCCCCCCCGCCCTCCCCCCCACACCCCTCCCTCCCCCCCACAGGGAGAACCCCCTCCCCCCCCCCTCCTCCCCCACCCCCCCCTCCCCCCCCCCCCCTCCCCCCCCTCCTCCTCCCCCAACCAACCCCCCCCCACTCCTCCCCCCCCCCCGCCCCCCCCCCCCCCTCCCCCCCCCCCCTCCCCCCCCCCCCTCCCCACCCCCCTCCCCCACACAACCCGCCCTCCCCCTCCCCCCCTCCCCTCCCCCCCACCCCCCCTCCCCCCCCCCCCCCTCCCCACCCCCCCCTCCCCACCTCCCACCCTCCCCCACCCTCTCTCCCCCCCCTCACCCTCCCCCCCTCCCCCCCCCACATCAACACCCTCACCCCCACCCCCGTTGCCTCCATTCACGAGAAAAAACAGTAAGTTAATGGTGTGGGAGGAGATGATTCGGGTTTGCGGTTAAGGGTTCAGAGCTGTGGGGATTGGAAGGATTGGAAAATAGGCCACTCCATTGGAAGGATTGGAAAATAGGCCACTCCATTGGAAGGATTGGAAAATAGGCCACTCCATTGGAAGGATTGGAAAATAGGCCGCTCCATTGGAAGGATTGGAAAATAGGCCACTCCATTGGAAGGATTGGAAAGTAGGCCACTCCATTGGAAGGACATTCCAGCCTGATAACTGATAAGGCACCCTCTCAAAAATGTACTAATTGATACAAGGTTCTATACACCAGGTTTGGCATCTAACCGTCTGCACATTGCAGCCAACAATCACTCCCCGTGTGAGCACCAGGGAAACCCGAGCTTTCTAGTGCACATGTCTCGGTGCAGATTCGAACCGGGGACTCGGTGCAGATTCGAACCGGGGACTCGGTGCAGATTCGAACCAAAAACTCGGTGCAGATTCGAACCGGGCACCCTCTCAAACACCTATGAGAACACTCACCTTAATGTTCGTCCTGGGCGGGTATTACGGGTACAGGTACAGGGATGTACAACCATAGCTTATTGGACCATATACATGCAGGGTACTGCAAAGAGCTTGGGCAGCGCGATTTCGCGCCCGCTTTTTGAGCCCCACTGCGCGTTTCGCGCAGTTTTCAACTCCCTGTGGGCGCAGCGCGCAGTTTTAGCGCTGTTTGCACTAGAAAGCGCTGGCCAATTTGACGTTTGTGCACTTTAAGCGCTGGCCAATTTGACAAAATGTAGTACCCTGTACACATGTGTTCTACTGCTCTTTAAGTTGGCGCTGTTAAAATTCCCATGCAATCAGACAAAGATATTACCCTTTTATTCCACTTTTCCCTAATCGATTTTGGGGTATTTCCGGTAATACCAGGCCACCCAGGACACACATTAACACCTGAGCGCTCGTTGCACAACTCATACACAGCTCTTTCCCCACCTAACCAGCAATAACCACAACTTTCTCCCCAACAACCCCACAACCACTGTCTTGTAGGATCCAGCGTGCAACACCCACCATACCAATAATAACCACAACTCCCACGACAACAACTCTCACACCCTCAACACCCACCTAACCAACAACAACCACAACTCTCACCCCAACACCCCCCCAGCCACCATCTCGTACAATCCAGCCTGCAACACCCACCATACCAATAATAACCACAACTCCCACGACAACAACTCTCACACCCTCAACACCCACCTTACCAACAATAACAACAACTCTCACCCCAGCCAGTGATTTGTTTTTTAAACACGAATGTGGGGTTTTTCTAGCTTGATGGTTTTAGGCCTCCTCCAGGGACAGCGTTTTAGTGCTTTATATAGCTTTATGTAGCTTTTTAGGGCCATTTATCTCCATAAGTTCCCAAGTCCTAAAACGCCCTAAGTTGAATCGCTTTTGTGATTCAAGGTCCTACACGACCCCAACTGCTCGGAATTGAATTCTGAGTAGATCATATTGTCCTCGAATGCGTCAGCTAGGCGCGCAGCTAATTTCTGTTCGCATTCGCATCTGGCCGCGAGCAGCCCAGCTCGGGAGGCCGGCTGGCAGTACAGGAGATGTACAAAAAGCTTGAATCGGCTTCAACGAGGCCGCGGTACGGGATCGTGCGAGCTACCGCGACTGCAGTTTCCGAGGGATGAAAGGCGTACCTAACCCCTACCACAAGGTCGGAGGCTGCGCTTCAGCCTCGGCCTCGGAATTTACTGGAATAGCAGTACAACTCGAAAATTCACCTCCCTTAGTCCCAATTCCACCTCCCAACTTAAGATTTCACCCCCCATCCCCAAATACAAATCTAACTTCAGATGTGGACGTTTGAAGAAAAGTTAAAACAACTGTTTTTTTAATTTATTTGAAAAGTGTGATTTGAAATTTGAAAAACTGTTTTTTTGTTTTCAGTTATTCTACATGCTATCAAGTAAAAACTGAAACTCAGAATGATGCAACTGAGTCTACGTAGCTACGCACATGAGTTAGGGCACCCACGAAATGCAATTTATCAGTGATTTTGGCTCTGTGTACTGCCATACCGCCTGTACGCTACATCCCACAACCTGCCATCACCATGACATGTAAAGGAAGGTGTGAGCTATAGGACAACCTACTTTTTATTTTAATGGAATTTGTTTTGAGCGAGGTAGACCTTGAATCATCTTTATGAAAAAGGTGATTCAACTTAGGGAAGCCCGTAGTTAAGAAATTAGCATGTTTCACTTAACCTGGTTCCCACAAATTGAGCAAACCCAAATTTGAGTTTTCATATATTGAACCGATGTGGTTGGGCAACTTTATGCCAAAAATATTTGTCTTTGGACGGGAGGCCATAGGCTAAAACCATGTGATTCATGCTCACCAAGACTTAGGCACCTAATGAGATAGGGCAATAAAAAAAAACTGTATTTTATTTTATAGCGATAATTTTGCTTAAACAGGGTCAAAACAAGCGATCGCTATATGTAGCGGAAAAATAAATCCCTGACCCCAACAACCCCACAACCACAACCTTGTAGGCTGGCTCTTGGGATGTCTTCTACCGCCTTTTATCAGATGTCGTGTCAGACCCCGACGAGGAGGACAGCGACTGCTTATCCAGCCTTCACAGTAGTGATGCTGATGATAAAAGCTGGGCAGGGGAGGTGGAGCCCGTTGTATGTGCTGCCCTCCTCGCCTGCCGTCTCAGCCAAGATGCAGCCCATAGGTTTGCCTTGGGTTTCGAACCGAGTTTGGGGAGGTACTTGCAGGTATGCCACCCACCACACCCCAACAGACCACAACCCAACATATCATATCCCAACACATCCCAACACAAAACACCCCAACTCAACATACCGCAACACACCGCAACACACCCCAGCACAAAACACCCCATCACACGCCAACACACCGCAACACAACACAACACAACACAACACAACACAACACAACACAACACAACACAACACACCCCAACGCACCCCACCCCAACACAACATATCCAGAGGGTTAAACCGCTGGGAGTAGGCGAGGTGTTCTGGGAGAGTTCTGTTTACCAATAACGCCATTCAATCCGCCTCAGTTGTGTTGTGTTGCTCATGTGTACATCAGTGTACAATCCTGTACTTTGTCTTTGGCGCACTAGCTCAATGTACCTGAACATTTGTGTTGTGTTGCTCACGTGTACATCAGTGTACAATCCTGTACTTCGTCGTTGGCGCACTAGCTCAATGTACCTGAACATTTGTGTTGTGTTGCTCACGTGTACATCAGTGTACAATCCTGTACTTCGTCGTTGGCGCACTAGCTCAATGTACCTGAACATTTGTGTTGTGTTGCTCACGTGTACATCAGTGTACAATCCTGTACTTCGTCGTTGGCGCACTAGCTCAATGTACCTGAACATTTGTGTTGTGTTGCTCACGTGTACATCAGTGTACAATCCTGTACTTCGTCGTTGGCGCACTAGCTCAATGTACCTGAACATTTGTGTTGTGTTGCTCACAGCCTCTTTAGCGATTACAATGGTCTAGTGGTAGACCAGATTGCTAAGGAACGAAGAGTCGGGGGTTCGACTCCCCCTTTGGTCGCTCTTGGCGTTGCAGGTCGTCGTCAACCGCGATGGTAGCTTGTCCAGTTGAGGTAGGAGACCGCTCCCTACCCGCGTACGACGGGCTCCCTTAACACCACGCCCCACCAGGCGTTATCATTACCTTGTGTTGCTCACGTGTACATCAGTGTACAATCCTGTACTTCGTCGTTGGCGCACTAGCTCAATGTACCTGAACATTTGTGTTGTGCTGCTCATGTGTACATCAGTGTACAATCCTGTACTTCGTCGTTGGCGCACTAGCTCAATGTACCTGAACATTTGTGTTGTGTTGCTCACGTTTACATCAGTGTACAATCCTGTACTTTGTCGATGGCGCACTAGCTCAATGTACCTGAACATTTGTGTTGTGTTGCTCACGTGTACATCAGTGTACAATTCTGTTCCTTTCCTTCAAAATATCCCTGCTTCTCTCCCGCAGGTCAGCGCCTTCAGTACGCATAACATGTTAGCGCCTGCAGTCCACATGACAGGTCCGTCCATGTGTAGCCTGCATGACAGGTCAGCACCTGTAGTCCACATGACAGGTCCGTCCATGTGTAGCCTGCATGACAGGTCAGCACCTGCAGTCCGCATGACAGGTCAGCACCTGCAGTCCACGTGACTGGTCCGTCCATGTGTAGCCTGCATGACAGGTCAGCACCTGCAGTCCGCATGACATGTCAGCACCTGCAGTCCACGTGACAGGTCCATTCATGTGTAGCCTGCATGACAGGTCAGCACCTGCAGTCCGCATGACATGTCAGCACCTGCAGTCCATGTGACAGGTCCGTTCATGTGTAGCCTGGATAACGGGTCAGCACCTGCAGTCCGCATGACATGTCAGCGCCTGCTGTCAACATGACAGGTCAGCGCCTGCAATTTGCATGACAGTTCGATCCATGCATTGCCTACAGTCCGCATGACAGGTCAGCGCCTGCAGTTTGCATGACAGTTCCATCGATGCGTAGCCTGCAGTCCGCATGACAGGTCATGTCCGTCCATGCGTAGCCTGGGCACAGTTTCTTTCTTGGGCTACATGTAGCATCTGCTAGGCAGCTCCTTTCACCCACCCTTCAGCCAAACCTGAAGCTAGCAAGTTCCTCTGAAATCTGGCCAAGCAGGCATTCCATCAAAGATGTTATCATCGGGCTCGACTCAGTTGCTGGCTAATGGAGCTGGGTGGAAGCTGCTACGCGTAGCCCCCAAAACAAACAGTCAGCCTAAGAGTAAACAGGCGTTGACTCAAGTGCAGACCAGCGCCCAGGACAAACCCATCCATGTGTGGCCCATAGATTTTTTCAGCTGCCATCAGCAGCACCTAGGCAGCTCCCCTGGCTTGCTGCCCAACCAAACCTGAAGCAACGGAGTGCATCTGGAAGCTGACAGAATCAGATCCCTAGGACAGTTGAAATATTGGGGCTTAGCCCAGTGGCTGGCTCAAGGAGCTGCCTAGAAGCTGCTTTTAGCTGAAAAGAAAACCCATCCAAATGTGGCCTGAAATGCAGGCAGGGACAGAACCGACCCTAAGCCCCCCCGGAAAAGAAACAAAAATTTATGATAACCCCTGGTGGGGCGTGGTATTGAGAGAGCCTCGTGTTGCGGCGGTAGGTAACGCGCTGCTACTTTACCTGGGCAAAGCTACCATGGCGGTTGACAGCGACCGCAAACACTAACATGCCCCCATAGGGATTCGAACCCGGCACTGTCTTCGTTCAACGAGTTCTACCATTGAGCCATTTTTCGAAACGAGGATCAGAGATATCCAATTCATCCGTAGCCTGACAAGAAGTCGGGATCTGCACTGCAACTTAGGTCCCCAGTAATGCAATCCACTGGGAAAATAAAACAAAAACCCATACATAACACTGCATTACATTGTCATCGGCAGGCCACTGTTGACCCAAGACAAGCCCGCTCCTCAACATCCGGGTTCTTTTCTCACTTTATATATCCTATATTATTGCTGCTTTATAGACACCTCCTTCTTTACGTTTTTTTGTACCTAATGGATTCATGGAACTGACTTCTCATCTCATTACAACTCAAATCAACTCAAATCAACAGGGTATCAAACCTATATTATTGCTGCTTTATAGCCATCGCTACTCTTGACCCCATTTTGGCCCAAATTGCCTCTATAACAAGAGAGAAAAAGGCCCCTAAAAAGCTACAAGAAGCTATTAACGCTGTTCCTGGAGGAGGCCTAAAACCAAGAAGCTAGAAAAAAAACTTTCAGATTTGAAAAACAAATGCTTGACATCTGGGAGGGGTCTTCCAACAAATCCTCAGAAATAGAAAGGCAATATACACTAGCCAGAATGTGGACTGCATTAGACCCTTCTTGGACAAGCCTCTTTAACCTAGTTAGTTATTTCAAGCCATGTTGAAGAGGCTGGCGGGCTTTAGTTATTTCAAGCCATGTTGAAGAGGCTGGCGGGCTTTAGTTATTTCAAGCCATGTTGAAGAGGCTGGCGGGCTTTAGTTATTTCAAGCCATATTGAAGAAGCCATGTTGAAGAGGAAAATTGAAATTGTTACGCCTTGCCACGGGGTGTGTGGTTGAAGGAACCTTCCCGTTCAAATTCAAATTTAAATTGTTATACCTTGCCACGGGGTGTGTGGTTGAAGGAACCTTCCCGTTCAAATTCAAATTTAAATTGTTACGCCTTGCCACGGGGTGTGTGGTTGAAGGAACCTTCCCGTTCAAATTCAAATTTAAATTGTTATGCCTTGCCACGGGGTGTGTGGTTGAAGGAACCTTCCCGTTCAAATTCAAATTTAAATTGTTATGCCTTGCCACGGGGTGTGTGGTTGAAGGAACCTTCCCGTTCAAATTCAAATTTAAATTGTTATGCCTTGCCACGGGGTGTGTGGTTGAAGGAATCTTCCCGTTCAAATTCAAATTTAAATTGTTACGCCTTGCCACGGGGTGTGTGGTTGAAGGAACCTTCCCGTTCAAATTCAAATTTAAATTGTTACGCCTTGCCACGGGGTGTGTGGTTGAAGGAACCTTCCCGTTCAAATTCAAATTTAAATTGTTATGCCTTGCCACGGGGTGTGTGGTTGAAGGAACCTTCCCGTTCAAATTCGAATTTAAATTGTTATGCCTTGCCACGGGGTGTGTGGTTGAAGGAACCTTCCCGTTCAAATTCAAATTTAAATTGTTATGCCTTGCCACGGGGTGTGTGGTTGAAGGAACCTTCCCGTTCAAATTTAAATTGTTATGCCTTGCCACGGGGTGTGTGGTTGAAGGAACCTTCCCGTTCAAATTCAAATTTAAATTGTTATGCCTTGCCACGGGGTGTGTGGTTGAAGGAATCTTCCCGTTCAAATTCAAATTTAAATTGTTATGCCTTGCCACTGGGTGTGCGGTTGAAGGAACCTTCCCGTTCAAATTCAAATTGAAATTGTTACGCCTTGCCACGGAGTGTGCGGTTGAAAAAACCAACCCGTTCGCTTGCACTGGGCAATTGTTACTTGAACCTGGTTGCATAGCTCCAGCCAGCAATATGGCTGCTCGCCGTCTTTGGCAGTAGCAAAGGTACCAGGAAAGTGTAAATACGGGCAAATCATTTTTGCCATTTTCTTGTTTTCCTTTTTTATCATTTTAATTGTTTTTCATTTCCATATTTTATTCTGAACGATCAAACTCAACAACAAAAAACCAACCAAACCTACCTAATACCTCTGAAAAGACTTGATCCAATCTCGCTTAACCATCCACTTCTGGATCGCACATCAGGTAAACTTGAACTTGACCTTGGTTACATAGCGTCAGCCAGCAATTTGGCAGCTCGCCGTCTTCTGCAGTACAAAATATATTACGAGGGAAATGGAAACGCGAACAAATCCCTTTTTTTAATACAGGTTTTATTTATTTATTCATCATCTTCTGAACGATAAAACAGAACAAAACTGTTCATACCAATCAAACAAGACTTGATCCATCATTTTGATCTCAGATTGAGAAGTCAGGGTCTGATACCGGCACTTTCTTCTCGACTTCAGCAAGGCTTCGTCAGTACATTCAAAGACCACATGGTGTTCATCTTGAACTGTTCCATTATCACTAAGGTGACACTCGATCCTACCAAGGAACAATTGGACGTTCACATCAGATCAAATGGCCAAATTGGACGTTCACATCAGATCAAATGGCCAAATTGGACGTTCACATCATATCAAATGGCCAAATTGGACGTTCACATCAGGGTACTTCAAATGGCCACCCCCACCCCAACCCCACACACACCCAAACTCACCCACCCACACACACCCAAACTCTCACACACACACTCTGCCACACATACATTCACCCATACCCACACATTACCCCCACCCATACCCATCCATAGCACCCATTTACCAAGACATACGAGTACACAAAGAATGGTGTGTGACTTCACATCTATCAGTTTCCACCTTCAGATAGTGGAAGGAGGTTATAAATCTAGATATATTACGCTCCACCTTGTGAGGTAGGTCTCTAATTAGATAATGCGGCATCTCAGGTTTCCCACTCCCATCCCATGAAGAGGACATCTAAGTACCGTTCGGTACACAGTATTCTTCCTTCCTTGTGATCCCGAGTTTTCATCCCCAGGGCGCGTAACTGGTGACTTGATGCTATAGTAAAAGAAAAGATGATTGGAGAATACCGGTAGGGCCTTCTCCACTTTGTTCCAGTTAACTGGTTTAATTTTCATAAGTCCCACACCTTACAATTTCAATTTAGCACACCTCCATGTATATTGGTCGCTAGAGATTCATCCTGGGAATCTTCCAAGGAGTACAACATCGCTCGTACAACATCTCATCACACAGTCAATCACACAGGCTTGCTCCAACAGTCTTTGCATTCCCTACCGTAGCCATTTTGAGATCAGGAAAGTCCTTTCGCAATTTCACAACTTCAAAAAAAGGAAATGCAACATCCCTCGTTATCTTAAATTTGCTATTTCTGTATTTAACAATGGAGTTCCAGAATTTAATAACTTATTTCAACCAGTTACATAACATTACATGTTAAAATCTACTTGACACCGCGAGGGTGTAAGAGACTCTGTGCTTTAAACAAAAAGAAAAAAGCACCCACAAAGCAAAAAAAAACATTACATCAGGGGTGTGTCGAGGACAAACAAACCAAACTCCCAACCACCGTTTTGGTGGCGTAGGTATTAAACCCCCTAGAGCATGACCCAGATCTCAACCACTTACAGTGGCGGAGGTAAGAAGCTAACAAATGAGAAGTAACAAGAAGAAAAGAAAGGGATAATAAATAATATAAACAATATAAGCCCAAGCATGTAGACCAAGCCTATAAGCCTAATCCCAATAACTAAGCCCCGGCGTATAACTATAGAAGCCCAAGCATGTAGACCAAGCCTATAAGCCTAATCCCAGTGACTAAGCCCAGGCATACAACTATATAAGCCCGAGCATGTAGACCAAGCCTATAAGCCTAACCCCGATACCTAAGCCCAGGCATATAAGCCAAAGCCTGATAGACCAAGCCTTGAGCCTAAGCCTGATACTTAGCCCAAGCATGTAGACCAAGCCTATAAGCCTAATCCCAATAACTAAGCCGAAGCAGATAAGCCCAAGCATGTAGACCAAGCCTATAATCCTAATCCCAATAAGTAAGCCCAGGCATATAACTATATAAGCCCAAGCATGTAGACCAAGCCCTAAGCCTAATCCCAATAAGTAAGCCCAGGCATATAACTACATAAGCCCAAGCATGTGGACCAATCCCTAAGCCTAATGCCAATAAGTAAGCCCAGGCATATAACTATATAAGCCCAAGCATGTAGACCAATCCCTAAGCCTAATCCCGATAACTAAGCCCTGGTATATAACTGCATAAGCCCAAGCATGTAGACCAAGCCCTAAGCCTAATCCCAATAACTAAGCCCTGGTATATAACTACATAAGCCCAAGCATGTAGACCAAGCCTACAAGCCTAATCCCGATAACTAAGCCCAAGCATATCAGCCCAAGCCTGATAGACCATGTAACCCAACACAACAAAACATGGGTATGAACATAGCTTTTCTTTTCAGTTACTAGCAGCAGCTTCTATACAGCTCCCCTGACTGGCTAGTCAGCCAAACCTGATGCAACCCCTTGCATCTTAAAGCTCACACAACCAGATTTCTGATTCTGTAAATATCTCTGGGCTTGGCCTAGTGGCTGGCTAAGGGGGCAGACTAGAAGCTACTGCTCGTAGCAGAAAAGAAAAGCTATGCTTATCAGATTGTGCATCGGCCCCCAATGAGTAGGGACATGCATATCATAAACGAATAATAAGATATAATAAATGATAATAAACAATAATAATATATATAGCCCAGCATATGAGGTTGACTTTAGGTGAGTACGCTCTTGTATGATATCATACATATTGCATCGTATGATATTGTATATCAATGGTAACTTCAGTCTAGTCAGACTGCCTGCATCATATACCATATTTACCCTAGAATTCTCCTGGGACCCTTAAGGGTTCGGCCCTTGTCCCCGTAGGAGAAAAAACTATGCCCTTTTAAATCTTAGGGCATTTAAAAATATAGGCCCCTGTGTTATGAAAGGGTCTCAGGTTATTTTAATATAAAAAGCCCTTAAGGGTTTTTTAGGGACCCAATTTATGGGCAAAGCCCATAAATAGAACCCCCTCTCTTAAATCTGTTCCCAACCAATGAGGGCTGAACCTCAGTACGCCACCCGTACAACTGGCAGGGATGCCGATTATACCTCGTTGTTCCGTTTACCAAAACTAGTCTACAAACTGTCTAATCCGATGAGTGTGCTCCTTTGTTTCCGTGGGTATCGCACGGGAGAACTTGGAATTGGAAGACAATGAGCAGCCTAACGTTGGCTGGAAAACATGTAACATTTCAAATTCAATTTCAACTTCGACCGAAGCCATCATCTCACTCGAATAACAGATTCCGTCGCTTGTTGCCTCCAGACCCCCTGTCCAGAACCTATTGATTCCCACTGATTCGAAGCCCTTCCAACTGATTCCAACTGATTCGAAATCCTTCCAACTGATTCCAACTGATTCGAAATCCTCCCAACTGATTCCAACTGATTCGAAATCCTTCCAACTGATTCCAACTGATTCGAAATCCTTCCAACAGGTTCCAACTGATCCAAAGTCCTTCCAACTGCATCCAACATGCAATCACAGTCCTGCAACCACCCAAGCCCTTCAACCCGCAAATCAACCCGCAACCTTTGGGGGCTCACCTCTAGTAAGATACCCCCCACCTCCAAGGCCGCTGCCCCCCCCCCCCCCCCCCACACACACACACACCTCACACGCACACAGCCCCCCCCCCCCCCCACACACACCTCTCCATACGGGAACAAGCTTCCAATGTATGATAAGCAAAGACACAGCCCCTTTCAGTGATATACAATGGTCTAGTGGTAGACCAGATCGCCCGAGGATGAAGAGTCGGGGGTTCGACTCCCCTTTCCGTCGCTCTTGGCGTTGCAGGTCGTCGTCAACCGCGATGGTAGCTTGTCTACTTGAGGTAGGAGACCGCTCCCCACCCGTGTACGACGGGCTCCCTTAACACCACGCCCCACCAGGCGTTATCATCACCTTTTTTTAAGCAAATACACCAACCTAATGCTCCCCCTGGGTGTGCATCACCAGCACTACAAACATGCAACCACAGTCCTACAACCACCCCAAGCCCTACAACCCGCGACGTGACTGACCCCCTTTGAGGAGTCACCTCTGTTCAGATACCCCACATCTCCAACCTCACACACACACAGCCCCCCCCTCCCCATATGTGGACAAGCTTCCAATGTATGATAAGCTAAGACACCAACCTAATGCTCCACCTGGGTGTGTATCACCGGCTATACGAACGCATGACCTGTAATACAAGCCGTTTCAGTAACTACAACTATTTTACCTGTACTACGAGCTGTACCACCAGTACAACAAGCATAGCAATAGGTTTACTGGTGCTCACAAGCACAGTCCCCCTTTGAGCAGTACGTCTACTTATGCTCACAAGCACAGGCCCCCTTTGAGCAGTACGTCTACTTGTGCTCACAAGCACAGCCCCCCCTTTTAGCAGTACGTCTACTTGTGCTCACAAGCACAGGCCCCCTTTGAGCAGTACGTCTACTTGTGCTCACAAGCACAGGCCCCCTTTGAGCAGTACGTCTACTTGTGCTCACAAGCACAGGCCCCCTTTGAGCAGTACGTCTACTTGTGCTCACAAGCACAGGCCCCCTTTGAGCAGTACGTCTACTTGTGCTCACAAGCACAGCCCCCCCTTTGAGCAGTACGTCTACTTGTGCTCACAAGCACAGGCCCCCTTTGAGCAGTACGTCTACTCGTGCTCACAAGCACAGCCCCCCCCCTTTGAACAGTGCGTCTACTTGTGCTCACAAGCACAGCCCCCCCCCTTTGAGCAGTACGTCTACTTGTGCTCACAAGCACAGCCCCCCCTTTGAGCAGTACGTCTACTTGTGCTCACAAGCACAGCCCCCCCCTTTGAGCAGTACGTCTACTTGTGCTCACAAGCACAGCTCCCCCTTTGAGCAGTAACTCTACTTGTGCTCACAAGAACGGCCCACCCTTCGAGCATGTACGTCTACTTTTGCTCACAGCACAGCCCCCCCTTTGAGCAGTATCTACTGTGCTCTCAAGCACATCCGCCCCCCCATTTGAGGCAGTAACGTCTACTTGTGCTCACAAGCACAGCCCCCTTTGAGCATACGTCTAACTTGTGCTCACAAGGCACCTCCCGCCCCCCCCCCTTTGAAGCAGTGCGCCTACTTGTGCTCACAGCACAGGCCCCCTTTTAGCAGTAACGTCTACTTGTGCTCACAAGCACCGCCCCCCCTTGGAGCAGTACGTCTACTGTGGCTCACCAGCAACAGCCCCCCCCTTTGAGGCAGTAACGTCTCCTTGTGCTCACAAGGCACAGCTCCCCCCTTTGACAGTACGTCTACTTGTGGCTCACAAGACAGGCCCCCTTCGAGCAGTACGTATTACTTTTGCTCACATCACCATCCCCACCGCGACAGTCCCCCCCCCCCCCCCCCCCCCCCCCCCCCCCCCCTGTTCATCTATAAATGATCTTTATTGATTGCATTCTGCATGCATGAGTGGAAGGTACTAGTGTTTATACTTCCCGTGTTTGCTCCGTCTACCTAAGTTAGTGTGCCTAAATAGATCAAAAAATAAGTAGTGCGCCTTGTTACGAGGAGTGAGGTTGAGGGGGCCAGCCATTAGTTGTTTTGCCTAACAATGCTTCTTTTTGAGGCTACGAATGGCAGCTTCCAGCCAGCTCCATTAACCAAACACTGGGTTAATCCCAAAGCTTTAAGCTGCATTGGGATGCTCCTCACGTCAGCTTTAAGACAGACTAGCTAGCTCCAGGTTTGGCCCAAGGACGGGGGAAAGGAGCTGCGTAGAAGCTGCTACGCATATCCCCCAAAGGAAACAGAGTTGCCTAACAAATCATAATGAAGCCCTGCAAATTGAGTAATATGATGAGTTCTCAAGCCTTGATACCATTTACTGTACTTCTGTTCGTCGTGTTGACATTCTGTCGCTGCATGGCGACGCGTGAGTATGGCTAAACTAGCAAGAAATGCTCCCCCAATGGTTTTTTTTGGCGGAGCCCCACCTTGTGGGGGGCTGGAGCCCCCAGAGTCATCCCGACATCTGATTGTCTGTATGTCCGCATGTTCCAACCCTGGGTTTTACTGGCCCCTGGCCCTGTCGTAAACCCTGGCTTCGATCAGCTGCACTTAATTCTGGTGCCACCTGTTGCTCTGATAGCAAGGTAGCTTCCAGCCAGCTCCATTAACCAGACACTGGTTCAAGCCCAAATCCTTCAGCTGCATTGGAATGCCGCTCATATCAGCTTCCAAATGCACTATCTAGCTTCTGGTTGGGCCCAAGGAGGGGGGAAAAGAGCTGTCTAGAAGCTGCCACGTGTAGCCCCAAAAAGAAACAGCCCATGTGCTCATTACGCTCTCATGTCCTCATACTGTACGTGCTGTACGGGCAGTACGCCCGGTGGTCAAACTAGGACTTCAAATCCTGGGAAGTGTGAAGGTTTGGATGCATGCAGCATGGACCATGACAAAGATCAAGCGGTACAGAGCATCAGGCGGTACGATGCATCAAGCACAACTGTACCTCAAGCAGTGCAGTGCATAAATCGGTACAGTGCCTCAGGCGGTACTGTGCATGAAGGGCAACTGTGCCTAAGGCAGTACAGTGCATGCGGCGATACAGTGCATTAGGCGGTACAATGCTTCAGGCAGTACTGTGCATCAGAAGGGCTTACTCTTTCTTCAGCTTCAGGAAACCGTACGGTTTGTACGGTTACTCTTTCTTCAGCTTCAAGAAACTGTACCTGGACTTGCGGCTTGTTTCCAACCAGTTAAAGGTCCGGTTAAGCGGCGGTTAAATTCGTTATTTTGGGCGCTAACCGGTGTTTTGGTCCGAAACACAAAAAGTTAAGGTCCGGTAAAAGACCAACCATCCCGGTTAGTGCAACGCCCCCCCCCCCCCCACCCCCACCCCCACCACCCCGCCATTAAAGAAAGTTAAGGGGCGGTTAAATTCGGTTGATGAATTATATCTGGTGACGTCACCAAGTTGGCGCACGCCTCTTAAAAATCACGCTGCTTTGGAGTCCCGCATTCTTTCTTTCTTTCTTTCTCGGACACTCATCATCGTTCGCACAGTTTCACCAAAACGAATTCGCAGCAGCAGGGCACCGTCCCTGCCACGCAATTTTCGACTGATCATCCTCAGGCAACCAGCAGCGGAAAGAAGCGGAACAAACGCTGAAATCAGCGTTTTAATCGCGAGGAAGTGCTGCAGAGCGCATTTGCCACGTTGACCCATTTTGAACTGACCTGGCCAGATGCAAAAGGCTGCTTAACTAGTAGAATGTTTCCAACCATCTTCCCGAAAGTTCAGGCCCGCTTAGAGGTCCAGTCGAAACCCTCCAACACACAATCCTTCACTGGACCCCCAACTGGTTGGAAACAAGCTGTTGACCTCTACACAAGAGGCTCAAGCTGTACAGTGCCTGAGGCGGTACAGTGCACCAGAAGGGCTCACTCTTTCTTCAGCTTCAGGAAACCCTGCCTGGACTTGACCTCCGCGCAAAAGCGAACAACGATGCAAGTAGTGTGGACCATGAAGACCAGCAGTACGGTCTGGAGAGGCGGTGCAAGAGGGCTCATCGAGAAGTACATGGATTGAACCAGCGCAATCATGAAGTTGATCAAGACACCGTCCCTTGCAAGGATCTGCGCATCAAGAAAACATAGGCAGCAAGATTTAGGGTTGGGTGGGTGGAGCATGGTGGGGTTGGGAGGCGGTGCATAAGGACTCAGCAAGAAGGACACGGATTGAACCAGCGCAATCATGAAGTTGATCAAGACACCGTCCCTTGCAAGGATCTGCGCATCAAGAAAACATAGGCAGCAAGATTTAGGGTTGGGTGGGTGGAGCATGGTGGGGTTGGGAGGCGGTGCATAAGGACTCAGCAAGAAGGACACGGATTGAACCACCGCAATCATGAAGTTGATCAAGACACCGTCCCTAGCAATAATCTGCGCATCAAGAAAACAGTGACAGCAAGATTTAGGGTTGGGTGGGTGGAGCGTGGTGGGGTTGGGAGGCGGTGCATAAGGGCTCAGCAAGAAGGACACGGATTGAACCAGCGCAATCATGAAGTTGATCAAGACACCGTCCCTTGCAAGGATCTGCGCATCAAGAGAACATAGACAGCAAGATTTAGGGTTGGGTGGGTGGAGCGTGGTGGGGTTGGGAGGCGGTGCATAAGGGCTCAGCAAGGACACGGATTGAACCACCGCAATCATGAAGTTGATCAAGACACCGTCCCTTGCAAGGATCTGCGCATCAAGAAAACATAGGCAGCAAGATTTCGGATTTGATTAACCACACGCAATATTTAGGATTTGATTGACCCACGATTGGTTGGATGGCGCGTGGTTGAGTTGAGGAGCCATGCAACAGGTGGGGGGAAGCTAGTACCCACAAAGCCAATACCCACAAGCCAGATCTCCTCGGGTTTAGGGTTTAGGGTTTTAGGGTTAAGGGTTTAGGGGTCCAGGGTTTAGGTTATAGGGTTTAGGGTATAGGAGATCTGGCTTGTGGGTACTGGCTTTGTGGGTACTAGCTTCCCCCCACCTGTTGCAACAGGGCCCACAAACACCGGCACACATACACATAGAAAGCCCGTTTCAGTGATACGATTGATCTAGAGGTACACCAAATCGCTTTAACGACGAAGGGTCGGGGGTTCGATTCTCCCCACAGTCACCCTTAGCGTTGCAGGTCGTTGTCAACCGCGATGGTAGCTTGTCCAGTCGAGGTGGTAGACCGTTCTCCGCCCATGTACGACGGGTCCCATAAACACCACGCCCCACCAGGCGTTATCATTATCATTACACATAGAAACACAACAGCGAAACCTGAAGTGGGAGTGCGTACCGGTTTGACCACGGAGCCAGCTAAGTCAGTGGCGCAAGCCAGCAGCATGTCATGCTTGGTAGGAATATAGGTCATCGCAAGGGTTTCCATAACCACCATACGCACGACGTGCCAGGCCTTAAGGTAGCCTGCACTGCAGGTCTTGTAGTGCTGGTTGGACCACATTACAGCCACCAAAGGAAGCAGTACATTGCACTTGAGTAAGATGGTGGTCCAGGGCTGATGGTCCCAGAGGTATCCCCTGAAGATTTCAGCGGAGTGGGAGATAATCCTAATGGCGCAGCAGACTGTGAGGGGGACGCATCTCTTCTTGCACCTGTGCTGACAGAATCGCCCCTCCATGCCAGAATCACTGAAGCCAAACAGGGAGGCAAGAACTGCCTGGAGGACAGGGGTTTGGGTCTGGTCCTGTGTGATTTTGCGAGGCTGAGGGTCACTGAAGCCAAACAGGGGGGCCAGAACTGCCTGGAGGAAAGGGGTCTGGGTCTGGTCCTGGACCTGGGGCTGTATGTCTGTGTGAGGCTGAGGGTCACTGAATCCAAAACAGGGAGGCAAGAAGTGCCTGGAGGAAAGGGGTCTGGGTCTGGTCCTGGATCTGGGTCTGTGTGTCTGTGTGAGGCTGAGGAGCTGAGTCGAGGCTTGGAGCCATGGCCTGGTTTGAGCAGCTACCGGCTGATGAGTTGGTCTCAAGGTGCTCTAGACTGAAGTGAGGCAAA
This sequence comes from Chlamydomonas sp. ICE-L, assembly GCA_013435795.1. NCBI lineage: Eukaryota > Viridiplantae > Chlorophyta > Chlorophyceae > Chlamydomonadales > Chlamydomonadaceae > Chlamydomonas > Chlamydomonas sp. ICE-L. The sequence continues at coordinate 4,767,803 of JACBWV010000552.1, read as the reverse complement.
CCTTCGCGTTGGGCATCGACGTAGGACATCACAGCCGCGGGGGTGGTCCTCATGTCCTCACCCTTGGGGGAAAGGGAGCGGGTTGCAAGTACCTCCTGTAAACTCGGTCCGACACCCAAGGCAAACTCATGGCCTGCGTCCCAGCTGAGACGGCAGGCAAGGAGGGCAGCTGAGACAATGGGCTCCATTTCCCCTGCCGAGCTACCATCCTCAGCATCACTGCTGTGAAGGATGGATAAGCAGTCGCTGTCCTCCTCGTCCGGGTCAGGCATGACATCTGACGAGAGGCTGTATAAAATATCCCAAGAGCCAGCCTACAATAGTTGTGGTTATTATTGGGAAGGTGGGTGTTGTGTCTGTGAGAGCTGTGGTTTTAATTGGTAAGATGGGTGTTGTGGTTGTGAGAGCTGTGGTTGTTACTGGTAAGGTGGTTGTAGTGGTTGTGAGAGCTGTGGTTGTTACTGGTAAGGTGGGTGTAGTGGTTGTGAGAGCTGTGGTGATGACTGCTAAGGTGGTTGTAGTGGTTGTGAGAGCTGTGGTTGTTACTGGTAAGGTGGGTGTAGTGGTTGTGAGAGCTGTGGTGATGATTGCTAAGGTGGGTGTAGTGGTTGTGAGAGCTGTGGTTGTTACTGGTAAGGTGGGTGTAGTGGTTGTGAGAGCTGTGGTGATGACTGCTAAGGTGGGTGTAGTGGTTGTGAGAGCTGTGGTGATGACTGCTAAATTGGGTGTAGTGGTTGTGAGAGCTGTGGTAATTACTGGTAAGGTGGGTGTAGTGGTTGTGAGAGCTGTGGTTATTACTGGTAAGGTGGGTGTAGTGGTTGTGAGAGCTGTGGTTATTACTGGTAAGGTGGCTGTTGTGGTTGTGAGAGCTGTGGTTATTACTGGTAAGGTGGCTGTTGTGGTTGTGATAGTTGTGGTAATTACTGGTAAGGTGGGTGTAGTGGTTGTGAGAGCTGTGGTTGTTACTGGTAAGGTGGGTGTAGTGGTTGTGAGAGCTGTGGTTGTTACTGGTAAGGTGGGTGTAGTGGTTGTGATAGTTGTGGTTATTACTGGTAAGGTGGGTGTAGTGGTTGTGATAGTTGTGGTAATTACTGGTAAGGTGGGTGTAGTGGTTGTGAGAGCTGTGGTTGTTACTGGTAAGGTGGGTGTAGTGGTTGTGAGAGCTGTGGTTGTTACTGGTAAGGTGGGTGTAGTGGTTGTGATAGTTGTGGTTATTACTGGTAAGGTGGGTGTAGTGGTTGTGAAACTTGTGGTGATTACTTGTAAGGTGGTTGTTGCTGGTAAGGTGGGTGTAGTGGTTGTGAGAGCTGTGGTTGTTACTGGTAAGGTGGCTGTTGTGGTTGTGATAGTTGTGGTAATTACTGGTAAGGTGGGTGTAGTGGTTGTGAAACTTGTGGTGATTACTTGTAAGGTGATTGTTGCAGGCTGGATATGCAGTCGCTGTCCTCCTCGTCGGGTCAGACATGACATCTGACGAGAGGCAGTATAAGACGTCCCAAGAGGCAGCCTACAATAGTTGTGGTTATTATTGGGAAGGTGGGTGTTGTGTTTGCGAGAGTTGTGGTTATTGCTGGTAAGGTGGGTGTTGCAGGCTAGATAAGCAGTCGCTGTCCTCCTAGTTGGGGTCAGACATGAAATCTGTTGAGAAGCGGTGTAAGACGTCCCAAGAGCCAGCCTACACGATAGAGGTTGGTGGTTGTTGAGGTGAGAGTTGTGGTTATTGTTGAGAAGGTGGGTAAGGAGCTGTGGCTGTGTATGTGGGTGTGGCCGTGTATGTGAGAGTGGATATGGATGTGGATGTGAGAGTTGTGGTTATTGATGGTATGGTGGGTGCTGCAGGCTGGATCCTACAAGATAGTGGCTAGGGAGTTATTGGGGTGAGAGTTGTGGTTATTATTGTCTATGTGGGTTTCATGGTTGTGAGAGTTGTGATTGTTGTCGGGAAGGTAGCTTCGAAACTATAAATGACGGGGTTGTAACCAGGGTTCTACTTCTTGCCAAATTGGTCAGCGCTTAAAACGCACAAATGTCAAATTGGTCAGCGCTTTTTAGTGCAAAAAGCACAAAAACTGCGCGCTGCTCCCACAGGGAGTTGAATAACTGCGCGAAACGCGCGCTTAGTAGTACCCTGGTTGTAACGAGAGACCTCCCACTACCATATCCTGTCGATCCCCACAACCTCATGTACCACCTCCTCCCACACCAGCAACTTACCCTTTCCTGACTTGTGCCAGGGGGTCCAGGCCATACTCTCAAAGCTGGGGTTGTCCCGAGACACCTCCCACAAACATCTCCCCCCAATCCTCACTACTCCCTTTACCATTTCCTCCTTATCCCCACAACTCCCCCCACACAAACACCTCCTCCCACACCAGTAACTTACCCTTTCCTGACTTGTGCCTGGGGGTTGAGGCCACACTCTCAATGCTGGGATTGTCCCGAGACACCTCCCACAACCATCTCCTCCAAATCCCCACTACTCCCTTTACCATTTCCTCCTTATCCCCACTAATCCCCCCACCACCTCCTTCCAAACCAGTACCTTACCCTTTGAGGCCACACTCTCGACGCCGGGGTTGTCCTGAGACACCTCAAACAACCATCTCCTCCCAATCCCCACTACTCCCACTACCACCTCCTCCCATACCAGTAACTTACCCTGTCTGCCTTGTGCCTGGGGGTTGAGGCCACACTCTCGACGCCGGGGTGGTCCTGAGAGGGCTGAGGGGCATAGGGATTCACTGACGACCTGCATGTCAATTGGCTTACTGAGCTAATGGGCTTTACCAAGTGTGCTGGTCCTAATGTGGTCATAGCGGAAGGAGAGCCCACATCACGAAAGCTTCGCGCCCTCGGTGATTGGCACCTGCAATCACATGCATCAATGGCAAGATAAGCTGAGTTGTCATAACTTTATTGACTCTGGTCCCAATGTGGCCATAGCTGAAGAAGGGCCCACATCCTGAAAGCTTGGCGCCATCGGATATTGGCACCTGAGATCAGGTGCATCGCTCGTGGGATGAGTTGATTTGCCACAAACAAATAAATCAATCAATCATATGCCTTCTGACGAGGCATGGGGTTGAGGGGGCCAGTCTGTTTGCTTGCACTGGGGCCAACCACCAATAAGTTGTCTTAACTTTATCGACTCTTTATCTTTGCTTCATCCAGTAAATCAAATTCATACAGTTTGGAGCTCCAGTTTTGTAACAGCCGCTCAATTCAGCAATGACATTAATACAACAGGCGTAGCGGCGGCGGCGGCTGCGAAGGGCGAGCAGTCACCGCTGGGGGGGTTGGACTACCACCAAGTCCGCCAGCCCACACACCCCGTTGTTCGAACAGAACCTACCTTGAGCATAAGTCTCAACACACACCCTACTGGGAGGATAACTATATTTGTAAAACAAAGGAGGACAGGTGGTGTTTCTTTTCTGGGCTAGGCGTAGCAGCTTCCATGCAGCTCCAACAGCCACTCACTGGGTCAAGCCCACAGCTTTCAGTTGCATTGGCATGCCTGTCTTGTCCACTTTCAGACACACTTGCTAGCTTCAGGTTTGGTTCAACGATGGGGAAAAGGAGCTGCCAAGAAGGTGCCTCTCTTAGCCCCCAACAGAAACAGCGAGGACAGGGACTCACCGTACGAAGTTTGATCGGTGCATGTAATCTGCAAGTAATTGCACTACCAACGCAAACACGTTGATGATGCATGATGCCTTGTAGTCAGCAGAACCTTGGCCGTATATGATTGCGAAGATAGGTATGGAGACTAGGCGGAAGAAGACGTAGATATGCATGATTGGAATCTGCAAAGGGAGAAGGATAGTGAGTGAGAGGTTGAAATATAGTGGTAGAGAGGTGAAGAGGCTGCAAGGAAGGGGTGGGAGAGGCAATGAGGGTGGGGGTGAGGATGGTGATGTGGGTAGAGGTAGGGGTAGGACACGGAGTGGGGGCAGAGGTAGGGGCATATGGGCAGAGGGCACGTGGCTGATGGAAAGCAGGGCAAGGCAGGGGACAGGGAAGCAAGCCACGTACCGGTTCCGCAAGGGGAAAACAGATCGCCTCGAAGAAGAAGTGAACGTTGAGGCTAGTCAGTTTGGGCAGTCCTTCCAGCAATGGCAACCAGCCGAGGCAAATCATCGCTCTTTGAATGGTTCTGTACGTACTAGCATACGTAGACCACCTAACGGCGTTGTTGTTATCGAAGCAAGTGAAAAGCAGCACTAACATAGGAAGCATTTTCATTTGCCCAATGAGGCTGGCTCTCAGGAATGCGAGGAAAGTAGCGAAGCTCAGTCCCTGGCGGAAGCACTGAAAGGAGGCCAGGGAGAAGATGGCATAACGGACAAGAGCGCAGCTACGCATCGTGTGATACTGCCCCTGGCTCAGCCAGGTCACGTAAGCAGCCTCTTCTTCATTCGTCCAGTCACGCTGAAGCATCCCACCCAGTGGACTAAGGCTAGACACTGCCTTGCCACCCTTCATCTTGTCCTTGTCTGCCATCCTTGATCTAAACAACAGGGAGCGCAAAGAGAGGAACTATACGAGTTAGACTCGACCAGTAGATTCTCGAATGCTCTTATCCTCTAGTAGTCGAACAAAGGAATATCGATTTTCTACCAGTGCAGCAGGTGTAGGATGAAGGCAAGAATACATACATGGGCAATTTCAGGGAAAGAAATATCTACGACGTTGAGGCGTTTCGTCAAAAACGGTCGAACAACCAACAAAGTGTAGTGTAGTGTATTACAAGAATCAGTAATACGGGCCTGCCACCTGCACCTGGGCCCGATCTCCCTCTGAGTAGTAATATTAGTCATATAGAGCACAACCGCAAGCGCACGCGCACGGCCATGGCCGGCGCGGCCATCTCCACATCCGCTAGTACCGCAACCGCGTGCCATGTCATGGGTGGATTTCCATAGGCCGTGGAAGGGTTTAGGGTGTGTTTCCACAGAGATTTTCGCGTCCCCGGAAACAAAAAGTAAACCCTCCCCGGTGCCAGGTAGGCAATTTTGTTTCCACAGGGGTTCCCCGGAGTCTCCCCGGAGAATCCCCGGAGTTCCAGGTCGGCAAATCTTCGCGACAGGTCGTCGAATCTTTACCCATGGGTATTTTTGAATATTTCGAAATATTTACGAAAAATGACGGTTAAAAGTACAAAACGGACGATTAACGACTTTCCCCTGGCTTTCCAGGAGAAAAGTTTCGGGGGAACATGCCGCCCACCCCTGGAGATTTTAGAGTCTCCCCGGAGTCCACATCAGCATTTCCCGGAGTCCACATCAGCATCCCAGGAGAATCGCCGCAGGGTCGACACACAAAATCGACAAGGCGTGTCATTGTTAGCGTTGTGACAACTTCAGCTTTTCCTTCACAGCGGCTCTCTCTTTTGTTCTGTCGCTTGGGCTTCCCGTGGATCGGGGTCCAGCAGTTGACCTGTCAGCTCAACTGAACCCAACCGAAACTCCCCGGAGAATCCCGAAGTCCTTCGGGCAAATCAAGGACTTCGGTATTCTCCGGGGATTGTCCGTTGGGTTCAGTTGAGCTGCCAGGTCGACTCCTGGAACCTAATCCACGGGAGGGCCAAAAAGTCCTGTGGAAACACACCCTTAGTGTCGCTGTCGGAAGTTCCCAGATCACTTTCTTCAAACTCATCCTCGTCCCCTGATTTCATGCAGGACTTGTTCCGACAAAGTCGGTAGCGATAGGTTTGAGAATGACACATTCCGATATTCTGCTGCGATCCACCTCGCTCAACTTTGTGAGAGAGAGGGTTCGTTACATCAACTCAGCAAATCATTGCCGAGACCCAGAAACAGGACAGCAGCACAGCCTGCATACCATCAAATTGTATAACATGAAGCACGTGGGTTTTTAGGCACCCTCACAAACCTGGACAACAAACTAGGACCAGTCAAATAAGGAAGCAAACTAGAGGCGGAAAGAAGAGCGGAAAGGGGAGGGATGCAAACTCAAACATGGCGAAGCACGTGTTCATTATCTAGTCCCACCTATGTCTATGTCTTTTGGGGGGTACTAGCGCTAGACAGCTCAAAGAAAGGCTGCTTAAGACGAGCAGCGGGCCCTAAGGCACTGTCTTTCTTAAAGAAAATACCTAGATATCAGATAGGCCAAGTACCGTACATAGATAATAAGTAAGAAATGCTCCCCCAATGGATACTTCTGGCAGAGCCCCACCTTCTGGGGCGCGGGAGCCCCCAGAGTCACCCCGATGTTTGATTGTCTGAATGTCTGCACGCTCCCACCCTGGGCCTTACTGGCCTTGTCGTAAACTCTGGCTTCGATCTGCAGCACTTGATTCTGGTGCCACCTGTTGCTCTGATAGCCAACTCTTTCCGCCAATTTTTCGCATCGCTTGCGACGCGCCTAAGACTTGTTTCGGCTACGCATGGCAGTTTCCAGTCAGTTCCGTTAACCAGACACTGGGTCAAGCCCAAAGCTTTCAGCTGCATTGGAATGCTGTTCATGTCAGCTTCCAAATGCACAATTTACCTCCTGGGTGGGCCCAAGGGACGGGGAAAGGAGCTGCCTAGAAGCTGAAACGCATAGCCCCAAAAGAAACAGTCAATGTGCTCATCACGCTCTCATACTGCACGTGCTGTACAGGCAGTACACCTAGTGGTCAAACTAGGACTTCCAATCCTGGGAAGTGTGAAGGTTTGGATGCATTCAGCAAGCACCATGACAAAGATCAAGCGGTACGGTGCATCAAGCACAACTGAACCTCAGGCGGTACTGTGCATCAGAAGGGCTTACTCTTTCTTCAGCTTCAGGAAACCCTGCCTGGACTTGACTTCCACACAAAAGCGAACCACGATGCAAGTAGCGTGGACCATGAAGACCAGCAGTACGGTCTGGAGAGGTGGTGCAAGAGGGCTCATCGAGAAGTACATGGATTGAACCAGCGCAATCAAGAAGTTGATCAAGAAACCGTCCCTTGCAAGGATCTGCACATCAAGAGAACATAGACAGCAAGAATTAGGGTTGGGAAGCTGGAGCGTGGTGGGGTCGGGAGGCGTGGGTTGAGGGCGTATTGGGGTTAAGAGGCGGAGAATTAGGGCTCATCGAGAAGTACATGGATTGAACTACCGCAACCATGAAGTTGATCAAGACACAGTCCCTTGCAAGGATCTGCCCATCAAGAGAACATAGACAGCAAGATTTAGGGACCAACACACATGCACATAGAAACACAACTGCGAAAGCTGAAGTGGGAGTGCGTACCGGTTCGACCACGGAGCCGGCCAAATCAGTGGCGTAAGCCAGCAGCATATCTTGTTTGGTAGGAACAGATAACATCGCAAGGGTTGCCATAACCACCATCCGCATGACGTGCCAGACCTTCAGATAGCCTGCACTGCAGGTCTTGTAGTGCTGGTTGAACAACAGTACAGCCACCAAAGGAAACAGTACAAATAACTTGAGCAAGGTGGTGGTCCAGGGCTGCTGGTCCCACATGAATCCTCTGAAGATGAGGGAGGAGTGGGTGACTATCCTCATGGCACAGCAGACCGTGAGGGGGAGGAATCTCCTCTTGCACCTGTACTGACAGAATCGCTCCTCTAGGCTAGGGTCGATGAAGCCAAGCAGGGAGGCCAAAACGCAGCTGGCGTAGGGGACTTGCATGGTGAGCCTGAGTGCCGGGAAGGGCGTTGCTGGTTAGTATTGTAAATCTATTAGTAATAGGACTTCCTTTTATATAATATAAACTGAGAGGGGGTCAGAAAAAAACTGCCGTACCGCATCTTCGCTTTGGATAGAGCTTATCCTCAAACTGTAAAAAAAATGCCAAAAGTAAAGTTGTACAAAAGTTAGAGGGGAAGTTTTTTCACCCTAAGCGGCCCAAATCTTTACTTATCGATAAATCACGTTTGAGCAAGCTCGACTAAGATGTAAGAGCATAACTGGAATGGGCACGAAAAGATCTTTCGAATGACCCCCCCTTTAGGGGGGGTAGGGTGAGGTAATCGGGTTTTAGGAGGGGGGGTGGGGGGTGGGGGAGGGGGGTGTAAAAAACTATTTTCAAACTTATTTTCCCCTCGTGTTGTATGAAACTTCCACAATTCCAACTCCCATCTGAATTGGACACCATATTGAACATGCGGTCCAAAATCTGTCTTTCTGCCCCCCTCCTAATATAAACATAATATAAATGTACTGGTACTTGGACTCCCTGTAATTTAATAATCGACCGATTTGGCAGGATAGATAATGCTGATATACAATAACAAGTCCAGACTATGTCTTCAGGTGCATTTAATAACCTATCAGGCGCTCGTGGACAGATTATTGCCCCCCCCCCCCCCCCCCCCCCCCTAACCCCCCCCTAGCTTCAACCCAGCTTCCTAACATTATTAATTAATTGTAGTTTGATCCGGCATGACTCACCCACTAGTTGTTGCGAGTGTCTGCGAGGGAGGCCCAGGTACACTGACCCCCTGGGGGGGTATCGTCTGAAGGACAGGAGACTGGGTCTGGTCCTGGTCTCGGATCTGGTTCTGGTCTTGTATCTGGACCTGATCTTGAATCTGGGGCTGTGTGCCTGAGCGAGGCTGAGGCGCAGGGCCCTGAGGGGAATAAGGGTGAGTGGATGAAGTGGGTGGACTATAGTTGCAGCTTTACACCAACATGGGTCAACAAACCCTCTTGGTGTGAATAGGAGTACCAGTACTATTCCCTTTGGCCCTTATTTTGCCTTTAAGCAGTCTAAAGCTTAGTCCCAAAGAAGAAGGCGGAGGCAAAGGCAAAGGCAAAGGGAGTGGATGAAGTGGGTGGAGTATATTCATTCAGCAGATCATTCAGCAGATCATTTGGGAATCGAATTTTCATACTCCCAGCGGTTTAACCATCGGTGCACCTGCAAGTGCTTTCTCTAATCGTGGATCGGTACCCAAGGCCAGATCATTTGGGATTAGATTTTTCGAAACAGCTCTTAGATTGTTGTTCATACCTCAGATTTGACCTGGAATTCTGATCATTCTGATCATTACCCGTCATTACAATCATTCTTGTTTTTGAGTTTTTGGCTCACCTTGGAAAGGAAGTGGATCGCGAGTACCTCCTCTAAACTCGGTTCGTTACCGAAGGCAAACTCATAGCCGGCCTTCCGGCTGAGATGGCAGGCAAGAAGGGCAGCAGAGATGGTGGGATCCATTTCCCCTGCCAAGCTACAATACTCAGCATCACTACTGTGCAGGCTGGAAAAGCAGTCGCTGTCCTCCTCGTCGGGGTCAGACATGACATCTGATGAGACGCTGTTGAAGATGTCCCAAGAGTCAACCTACACGAGAGTGGTTCGGAGGTTGTTGGGGTGAAAGTTGTGGTTATTGTTTGTAAGGTGAGCAAAGAGCTGTGGATGAGTTCTGCAGCGAGTGCTCAGGTGATCATGAGGTGAGTGTTCTCATAGGTGTTTGAGAGGGTGCCTAAACAGAGATGTTATTATTGGTTATGAATTCTCGATACTATAAATGTCGAGGTTGAGACAAAAGACCTCCCTAATCCACCTCCTCCCAATCCCTGCACCTCCCACAACCATTGCATCGTTATCCCGTCTAATCCCATTACCACCTCCTCCCACACCAGTAACTTACCTTTCCTGACTTGTACTTGGGGGGCGATGCCATACTTTCAATGCTGGGGTTGTCCCGAGTGCGCTTCGTGTGCGCATACTGCCCCTGGCTCAGCCTGGTCTTGTAAGCAGCCTCATCTTCATTCGTCCAGTCACACTGAAGCATCTCGCCCAGTGGACTACGGCAAAACACTGCCTTGTCACCCTTCGCATTGTCTATTTCTGCCATCCTTGATTTGAAAAACAGGGAGCGCAAAGAGTGAAACGATACGAGTGAGTCTCGGGCCGGTAGATTCTCTATTACTCCAGAAGTCCATCAACGGGACACATCGATTTCTCTATCAGGGCGGCAGATGGAGGATGTAAACAGAATACAAGGGCATAACAGGGAAAGTCAGTCGGGCGGGGGAAAAGAAAAGCAGTACGCCAAGGTCGGCGTGAATTAAGGAAGCTGACCAAAGGGGGTCCTCGGCAATAACTATAAAGAAAGAAAGAAAGAAAGGGACAACGGCCGGAAGAAGGGAAGAAGGAAAAGAAGAAGAAGAAGAAGGCAAGATGTACAGGAAGGAGCAGAAGGAGGAGAAGGAGGAGAAGGAGGAGAAGGAGAAGGAGAAGAAGGAGAATATGGAGGGATAAGGGACAACCCTCCCCGGACATTGCGCGCTTGCTGACTCACTTTTCATGCATCCCTTCTAGTTAAGCACCCCTTTACGTGTTACGCGTGATCAGAAACAATCGGCACTTGCGTGGCCGCGGAGACTAGCGTTGTGTAGGTAGGTAGGTAGGTAGGTAGGTAGGTAGTAGTAGTGTGCGGTAGTGGTGGTGGTGGTGTTTGTGGGGATCTAAGGGCACTTCAGCCGCAAATTTGGAAACAGTGGCGTGTGTTTTAGCAGTTAATGGACCAAGCAAGCACATTGTCAAACACATTAGCATTAATATCTTGGGAAAAGAAACGAAAAGCAGTACGCCTAGTCGGCGTAATTTAAGGAAGCAGTCCAAAGGGGGTCCTCGGACAACACCATGGGGGGGAAGGGGGTTTCGGGGGGCGGTAGGTAGCAGTGGAGGAGGGCGGATTGGGGGAATGGAAAGAAGCAGATTCCAAAGCACGACGGTGGCAGGTGATGCGATGAGCGTAGGAGACAGCATGAAGGTGAAGAGAGTTAAGGAGGCGGGCGAAAGTAGAAGGGTGGATGCCGAGAGAGGTAAGGGTAGGTAAGATCGAAGCAAAGATAGTGCCGTTGGAGCCGAGGATGATGGGTTGGTGGTAGATAACGCGCCAGCCAGCAAGAATGAGTTCCGATTGCAGTTTGGAGTGTTGGGCCAGCTTTCTGGTAAGAGTGGATGGGTACAGGGTATACCAAGCATAGGTGAGTTCAATGATGTGGAGTGTGTTAGATGCTTGTAGGGAAGCAAGGGTCGAAGGAGAGACGACAGAGTCCGAGAATGCCGTGAGGCAGCTGGTCGAAAACCCTATCCTTACCGTCTTTGAAGCTTATGTTCAGAATGTCTTCCTATGTTGGTAGTATAATAATAGTAAGACCGAAGTACCTGCTAAGTACCTGCGCTCTTCTCGTCTGTTCGCCCTGTCGTTGAAGGTCACTTGCACGACCATCAGGCGCTCTCGATGCGCGTGCGGGTCCAGCGCAACGCTCAATAATGGTAGAGGTATCCGTCCCTTGTGCCCCCCCCCCCCCTCCCCCCCCCACCCCCACCCCCACCCCACCCCACCCCACCCCACCCCACCCCACCCCACCCCACCCCACCCCACCCCACCAAAATCCATGTACACAGCAGAAGTAGCACAGGCCACCAAATTTTCAGTCTGACCAATCGATTTCTGAGAATGGGGCTATAGTGGCTTGATTCATGGCTATGTTTGACCCATCTTTCAGGTTATTCTGAGCACCTCATTTCAGGGATTTTAGATTTTTCTGAATCTAAAAGTTTTTTCTTTCTAGCTTTATGGTTGTAAGCCTCCTCCAGGGACAGCGTTTTGAAGCTTTTGTAACTTTTTATCGCTTCTATAGCCTTTGGTACGTTTTAGGGCCTTTCGGGCAAAACAGACTACCCCCATTTTTGTTGCTATAATTTTGCCAAAACGGGGTCAAAACTAGTAGTTAGCTATATAAAGCGGTAAAGAAATTCCTGCCTCTTTTGGGGGGGGGGGGGGGGGGGGGGGGGGCGGACAGCCCTCCTCAGTTTTTTTGCTATCTTTTTACTCAGAATACCAAATGACATTCTAAGTGCACTACTGAGATTGTGCTGGCAAGAGCAGTTCATTGCAGGGTACTACTAAGCGCGCGCGGCAGTGCGGTGCCGCGCTGCCTCTTTGTGCCCGTTTGCGCGTTTCGCGCAGTTTTTTCAACCTCTTGTGGGCGCAGCGCACAGTTTTTGCGCTTTTTGCACTAAAAAGCGCTGACCAATTTGACATTTGTGCGCTTTAAGCGCTGACCCATGGTGTAAAGATCCAGAATCCATCTATAATTTCAAGTCGTGCCTCTTATTTCTATTGAGGGGGGGGGGGGGGGGGGGGGGGGGGGGGGGAGAGATCTTTATTTGTATACTCATGTACACAATCTGGTAAAAGTCTGTCGCGGGGGAAATCTATCCGAATATTGGCTCGCTTCATTGACAGCAGGAGGGGACGTGAGCAGGGTGCTACATGGCGTGCGCTACAGCGGAAGGTTTTGGAGTCCGAATGCGCGATTGACACAATTTTTGGAACCCCCTCTGCGTGCAGCGCGCAGATTTGCGTTTTCAGTTGAGTCTAAAGCGCAACCCAAAAAAAGGCAGTTGTGTCAAAAGCGCAACCCAAAATGACAAAATGTAGTACCCTGGACTTGAGAGTTCATGAGATTCATGAGATTCGGAGAGATTCATGAGATTCATAGATATTCAGATACTCAGAGATTCATGAGATTCAAAGATTCATGAGATTCAGAGATATTCATGAGATTCAGAGATTCGTGAGATTCAGAGATTTATAAGATTCAGAGATTCAGAGAGATTCATGATATTCAGAGAGATTCATGATATTCAGAGAGATTCAGAGAGATTCAGAGAGATTCATGAGATTCAGAGAGATTCAGAGAGATTCATGAGATTCAGAGAGATTCATGAGATTCAGAGATTCAGAGAGATTCATGAGATTCAGAGAGATTCATAAGATTCAGAGAGATTCAGAGAGATTCATGAGATTCAGCCAGAAAGATAGGATTCAAGCAGGAGTAGGGAACGGCAATCTCTTTTTTTCTTTCAGATTTCTGTAGATTACAGGTTGAGTAGCTACTTGGGCTACTCAACCCCGCTCTCAGGACAGTTGCGTAGCCATCGCATGGCGGAGCGCCAATCGCGGAGCCTGGGGGGGTACCCGAATGGAAAAAATCTCCAGATTTTTTGAAGTTGAAGAGGGATTAGCCCCATTAAAATGTCCGTCCGTCCGTCAGTTAGTCCGTGTGTCACAAACCAATTTTTCAGGTTTTATGAAAAACATCAAAAAAGTTGAACATTCTATATTTTTGACGAATTATAAGACTTATTTATACCGGACAAATTCTGACCAGAGCACATATGAGCATCGCAATTCATGAAAAGGAGCTCAGGTTGGGCCAAATAGCTACAATTAACGGTTAACAATTTGATTTCAGGGTGTTTGAAGCTTACATTTCAAATTTGAACCAGTTAAACAAGTGCGCAAACATAGGTTTGGGAGCAGAATTGTCGTCAAAAATTGGAAGCGAAACATGTAAGCATCACAATGGACGAAACATTCCCCTTGGGCACTAGCGCTATAATTAGCCCACGGACCCCATCTCAGGGCCGTGCGTGGGGCAGGGGCGGTGGCCACTGGGCGGGGGCCGGGGCCGGGGGCAGGGGCTGGGACGGGGACGGGGGCGGGGGCCACCGTGGGCGGGGGCGGGGGCCACGGGGCAGGGGCGGGGACGGGGGCGGGGGCAGTGGCAAGCCACGCCACCTGCCGCTGGCCAAAAGCCCGTTCAGCAGGACGGGACATACCGTTCACGTCTGGGCTGGGCCGAAACATGCAATACCTTGAACAAATTCCGTAAAATCAACCAGACACCTGATTGGCCTCATTTTTCTTGCATCAAATTCTTAAAAATAGTCAATCTACATACATGCATTTCATTACATTACAGAAACGTTCAATACTGCTTAAAAATCAACAACCCTCCAACAACTCTCTTTTTCGTCACCTTGTAGTTAACAATGCTAAATCATCAATCGATTCATTGGAATTCAATTAATTTAAAGCCTCCAGGCGCCCTCCGATTTTAATCCAATTCGAATTACTACAATTTAAAGCAATTACATGCATTCAAATCACGTTAATTAAATTAAATGGACAGGAATAAATCGAATTAAAATAACACAACATTAAATACAATTCAATTCAATTAATTAAAATACATTGAATTAAGGATCCGAATCATTTCATTCGGGACGCGCCTCCAGGCGCCCTTAATTGGGGGGTAGCACGTCCCGATATCGGGGGGTCCGTGGGGGGGAGGGGGGGGGGGGGGGGGGGGGGGGGGGGGGGCAGGAGTAGGGAACGGCAATATCAGTGTTTTTCTTTTCAGCTAAAAGCAGCAGCTTCTGAGCAGCTTCCCTGACTGGCTATTCAGCCAAAGATAATGCAACCTAGTGTGTCTGGGAGCTGACATAATCCACTGTCAAGAACTGTCAAAATGTTGGGGCTTAGTCCTGTGGCTGGCTCGTGGAGCTGCCAAGAAGCTGCTGCTCATAGATGAAAAGAAAAACTATGGGCAATATGATATCATATGATATCATGTCATCATATGATTGGGGCAGTCTGACTAGGCTTAAGATACCATTTATATACAATATCATATGATGCAATTTGTATGATATCATACGATATCATACTTGCCTTTGGTCAACATCATATGATATGCCGGTCCATACCTATATGTAGTGCAGAGACTGTCGGGGCATCCTCCCAACCCCCAACTCAACCCATCCCACCCCTCAGCTTCAGAATGCATACACCTAGATATAGTGCATATAATGTCAGGGCATCCCCCCCAACCCCTCCCCCCCCACACACCACACACACACACACACACACACACGCCTCCAACTCCCCCCCCACCCCCCCCCACCCACACACAGACCCTATTCAGGAGTGGTAGGGAGGAGTAGCGGGCAGGAGTTTTGAGTTAGGGTTAAGACAGGGTATAGTGTTTGTCCTGGGTTGTCGGGTATTACCGGTAATACCCCAAAAATGATTAGGGAAAAGTGGGGCAATGCCTTTTTGAGCCCCACTGCGCGTTTCGCTCAGTTTTCTGCACCTCCTTGTGGGCGCAGCAAGCAATTTTTGCGCTTTTTGCACTACAAAGCGCAGTATTTTGTTTTTCAAGTGCGCTAAAGCGCTGGCCAATTTGGTTAATGAAAGTACCCTGATGAGTGGTACCCATCTGGGTTTTGAAATGATGTGGACACGGGGACAGTTTTGAAATGATTTGGACACGGGGACAGTTTTGAAATGATTTGGACACGGGGACAGTTTTGAAATGATTTGGACACGGGGACAGTTTTGAAATGAGTTGGACACGGGGACAGTTTTGAAATGAGTTGGACACGGGGACTGTTTTGAAATGATTTGGACATGGGGACATGCAGGGATTTTTAAAAAAATCTGAAAGTAGGTTTTTTCTAGCTGTGTGGTTTCAGGCCTCTGCCTGCTTACAACGGGTTCCCTTAATACCACGCCCTACCAGGCGTTATCATTACTTTTATTTGCTGAGTTCATGTAATGAACCCTCTCTCTACGCCTCGTCACAAGGCACAACATTGATTTATTCATTCGAACACAGCTGTCAACTGCTTGCCATCCTCAAAAGCAGATCACAGTAATTGCTGGCTTTTGGATGCGGCTGCTCTCTGTCCTGTTAACTAACACTGCTGTCATCTGCTCTCCATCGTCATCAGCAGATCACAGAGCTAGCTGGATTTTGGGTGCGGCTGCTCTCAGTCCTGTTTACTAACACTGCTGTCATCTGCTCACCATCGTCATCAGTAGATCACAGTACTAGCTGGCTTTTGGGTGCAGCTACTCTCAGTCCTTTTCCCTAACACTGCTGCCATCTGCCCTCTGTCCTCATCAGCAGGTCCCATTGCTAGCTGGCTTTTGGGTGCGGCTGGTCTCCTTTGCCCCTTACTACTTGCTAAACTTTACAATGGGAACCAGCCTCACTCGAATTGTCTTGACCCAAGGCCTGTACTTCAGCCTACTCATGTTGTGGGATGTGATCAGTCATCCTCTTTCCTCCTTGAAGCTACCTCCACTGGAGGACCTAGACTGCCAAGCCAAGTGAGTACAGTGTTTTTCTTTTTAGCTTAAAGCAGCAGCTTCTAGGCAGCCCCATGACCCAAGGCCTGTGCTTCAGCCTGCTCATGTTGTGGGATGTGATCAGTCATCCTCTTTCCTCCTTGAAGCTACCTCCACTGGAGGACCTAGCCTGCCAAGCCAAGTGAGTGCAGTGTTTTTCTTTTTAGCTTAAAGCAGCAGCTTCTAGGCAGCCCCATGACCCAAGGCCTGTAATTCAGCCTGCTCATGTTGTGGGATGTGATCAGTCATCCCCTTTCCTCCTTGAAGCTACCTCCACTGGAGGAGCTAGCCTGCCAAGCCAAGTGAGTGCAGTGTTTTTCATTTTAGCTTAAAGCAGCAGCTTCTAGGCAGCCCCATGACCCAAGGCCTGTACTTCAGCCTGCTCATGTTGTTGGATGTGATCAGTCATCCTCTTTCCTCCTTGAAGCTACCTCCACTGGAGGAGCTAGCCTGCCAAGCCAAGTGAGTGCAGTGTTTTTCATTTTAGCTTAAAGCAGCAGCTTCTAGGCAGCCCCATGACCCAAGGCCTGTACTTCAGCCTGCTCATGTTCTTGGATGTGATCAGTCATCCTCTTTCCTCCTTGAAGCTACCTCCACTGGAGGAGCTAGCCTGCGGAGCCAAGTGAGTGCAGTGCCTTTCTTTTTAGCTTAAAGCAGCAGCTTCTAGGCAGCCCCATGACCCAAGGCCTGTACTTCAGCCTGCTCATGTTGTTGGATGTGATCAGTCATCCTGTTTCCTCCTTGAAGCTACCTCCACTGGAGGAGCTAGCCTGCCAAGCCAAGTGAGTGCAGTGTTTTTCTTTTTAGCTTAAAGCAGCAGCTTCTAGGCAGCCCCATGACCCAAGGCCTGTACTTCAGCCTGCTCATGTTGTTGGATGTAATCAGCCGTCCTGTTTCCTCCTTGAAGCTACCTCCACTGGAGGAGCTAGCCTGCGGAGCCAAGTGAGTGCAGTGCCTTTCTTTTTAGCTTAAAGCAGCAGCTTCTAGGCAGCCCCATGACCCAAGGCCTGTACTTCAGCCTGCTCATGTTGTTGGATGTGATCAGCCGTCCTGTTTCCTCCTTGAAGCTACCTCCACTGGAGGAGCTAGCCTGCGGAGCCAAGTGAGTGCAGTGCCTTTCTTTTTAGCTTAAAGCAGCAGCTTCTAGGCAGCCCCATGACCCAAGGCCTGTGCTTCAGCCTGATCATGTTGTGGGATGTGATCAGTCATCCTCTTTCCTCCTTGAAGCTACCTCCACTGGAAGAGCTAGCCTTCCAAGCCAAGTGAGTGCAGTGTTTTTCTTTTTAGCTTAAAGCAGCAGCTTCTAGGCAGCCCCATGACCCAAGGCCTGTACTTCAGCCTGCTCATGTTCTTGGATGTGATCAGCCGTCCTGTTTCCTCCTTGAAGCTACCTCCACTGGAGGAGCTAGCCTGCGGAGCCAAGTGAGTGCAGTGCCTTTCTTTTTAGCTTAAAGCAGCAGCTTCTAGGCAGCCCCATGACCCAAGGCCTGTACTTCAGCCTGCTCATGTTGTTGGATGTGATCAGTCATCCTCTTTCCTCCTTGAAGCTACCTCCACTGGAGGAGCTAGCCTAAGGAGCCAAGTGAGTGCAGTGCCTTTCTTTTTAGCTTAAAGCAGCAGCTTCTAGGCAGCCCCATGACCCAAGGCGGCAAGGCCTGTACCCCGGCCTGCTCTTACTGGTGGATGAGATCTTGGATTGCTCATCCCTGTGTGAGTGGGTGAGTGGGTGAGAGAGAGGGGGGGGGGGGGGGGGGGGGGGGGGGGGGGATGTGATCAGTCATCCTCTTCCTCCTTGAAGCTACCTCCACTGGAGGACCTAGCCTGCCAAGCCAAGTGAGTGCAGTGCCTTTCTTTTTAGCTTAAAGCAGCAGCTTCTAGGCAGCCCCATGACCCAAGGCCTGTACTTCAGCCTGCTCATGTTGTGGGATGTGATCAGCCGTCCTGTTTCCTTCTTGAAGCTACCTCCACTGGAGGAGCTAGCCTGCCAAGCCAAGTAAGTGCAGTTTTTTTTTTTTTAGCTTAAAGCAGCAGCTTCTAGGCAGCCCCATGACCCAAGGCCTGTACTTCAGCCTGCTCATGTTGTTGGATGTGATCAGTCATCCTCTTTCCTCCTTGAAGCTACCTCCACCGGAGGAGCTAGCCTGCGGAGCCAAGTGAGTGCAGTGCCTTTCTTTTTAGCTTAAACCAGCAGCTTCTAGGCAGCCCCATGACCCAAGGCTGTAAGGCCTGTACCCCGGCCTGCTCTTACTGGTGGATGAGATCTTGGATTGCTCATCCTTGTGTGAGTGGGTGAGTGGGTGATAGAGAGGGGGGGGGGGGGGGGGGGGGGGGGGGGGGGAGGGCGATGTGATCAGTCATCCTCTTTTCTCCTTGAAGCTACCTCCACTGGAGGAGCTAGCCTGCGCAGCCAAGTGAGTGCAGTGCCTTATTTTTAGCTTAAAGCAGCAGCTTCTAGGCAGCCCCATGACCCAAGGCCTGTGCTTCAGCCTGATCATGTTGTGGAATGTGATCAGTAATCCTGTTTCCTCCTTGAAGCTACCTCCACTGGAGAAGCTAGCCTGCGGAGCCATGTGAGTGCAGTGCCTTTCTTTTTAGCTTAAAGCAGCAGCTTCTAGGCAGCCCCATGACCCAAGGCCTGTGCTTCAGCCTGCTCATGTTGTGGGATGTGATCAGCCATCCACTTTCCTCCTTGAAGCTACCTCCACTGGAGGAGCTAGCCTGCCAAGCCAAGTGAGTGCGTGTTTTCTTTTAGCTTCTCTAAAGCGCGCTTCTAGCAGCCCCAGGAACCACGGCCTGTACTTAAGGGCTGCTCTGTCTGGTGTGATCAGTCATCCTCTTTCCTATTGAAGCTACCTCCAGGAGGAGCTTAGCCTGCGGAGCAAGTGAGGCAGTTAGTTGCCTTGCTTTTTAGCCTCTAAAGCAGCAGCTTCTAGGCAGCCCCATGACCCAAGGCTTACTTCAGCCATGCTCATGTTGTGGATTGTGATCAGTCATCCTTTTCCTCCTTGAAGCACTCCATGGAGGGGAGCTAGCTGCGGAGCCAAAGTGAGTGCAGTGCCTTTTCCTTTTTAGCTTAACCGCACTTTCTCTAGGCACCCCCCTGACCCAAGCCTGTGCTTCAGCCTGTCGCTGTTGTGATGTGATCAGCCATCCACTTTCCCCTGAGCTACCTCCACTGGATGATCGAGCCCTGCCAACCAAGTGAGTGCATGTTTTCTTTTTAGCTTAAAGCAGCCGCTGCTAGGCATCCGCCCCATGCCCAAGTCCTGTACTCAGCCGGCTCATGTTCTTGGATGTGATCAGTTCATCTCTTCCTCCTTGCAGCTACCTCCCACGGAGGAGCTAGCCTGCGGAGCCAAGTGATTGCAGTGCTTTCTTTTTAGCTTAAGCAGCACGCTTTCTAGGCAGCCCCATGACCCAAGGCCTGTACTTCAGCCTGCTCATGTTGTTGGATGTGATCAGTCCCTCTTCCGCCTTGAGCTACCATCACTGAGGATCTAGCCTGCGAGGCCAAGTGAGTGCAGTGCCTTCTTTGAGCGTACGCAGCAGCTTCTAGGCTACCAACATACCTCATGAGGCCTGTGCGTTCAGCTGCTCATGTTGTGGGATGTGATCAGCGTCTTGTTTCCTCCTCCTCCTTGAAACTACTCCCCATATTAAGACGCTAGCCTCGGAAAGCCAAGTGAGTGGCAGTGCCTTGGCTTTTTAGCTTAATGCAGCAGTCACTTCAGGCAGCCCCATGACCCAAGTCCTGTGCTTCAGCCGATCATGTTGTGGGATGTGCGCAGCCATCCCTTTCCTCCTTGAAGCTACCCACTGCAGAGCTAGCCTTCCCATCCAAGCCAAGTGAGTGCAGTGTTTTTCTTTTTTAATCTTAAAGCAGCAGCTTTAGGCGCCCCATGCCCAAGGCCTGTACTTCAGCCTGCTCCTGTTGTGGGATTTGAGCAGTCATCCTCTTTCCTCCTTGACGCTACCATCCACTGGGAGATGCTAGCCTGCGGAGCCACGTGAGTGTATTGCCTTTCTTTTTAGCTTAAGCAGCAGCTTCCTAGGCTACCTATAACCCCAGGACCCCAAGCCGTACTTTCAGCCTGCTCATGTTGTTGGATGTGATACCGGCCGTCTTGTTCCTCCTCCTGAAGCTTACCTCCACTGGCTGAAGCTAGCCTCGGAGCCAGTGAGTGCAGCAGTGCCTTTCTTTTTGCGTAATGCAGCAGCGTCAGGCTACCCCATGACCCAATGCCTGTACTTCATCCTGCTCTGTGTGGGATGTTATCCGCCTTCTTGTTTCCTCCTTGAAGCTACCTCCAGGGAGGAGCTAGCCCTGCAAGCAATGAGTGTGCAGTGTTTTTCTTTTAGCTTAAAGGCAGCAGCAGCTTGCTAGCCCCCCCGACCCCAGGCCTGGTGCTTCACCTCTCCTGTTGTGGATGTGATCAGCCATCCTCTTTCCTCCTTGAAGCAACCTCCACTGGAGAGTCTATGCCTGCCAGCCAGTGAGTGCAGTGTTTTTTTCATTTAGCTTAAAGCTGACAGCTTCTAGGCACCCCAGAACCCAAGGCAGTCCGGTGTACTTCCCTGCTCTGTTCTTCTTGGATGGTGAGTCAGTATCCTCTTTCCTCCTTGAAGCTACCTCCACGGGAGTAGCTAGCCTGCGAGCCAGTGAGTGCAGTGCCTTCTGTTCTTTTTAGCTTCAGCAGCGCTTCTAGGCAGGCCCCTGACCCAGCCTTACCTTCAGCCTGCTCATGTTGTTTATGTGATCTGCATCCTCTTTCCTTCCTCGTGAAGCTACCTCCACTGGAGGAGCTAAGCCTTCGGAGCCAAGTGGAGTGCATGCCTTTCTTTTTCAGCTTAAAGCCACTCTCGGCTACCCCAATGACCCAAGCCTTTACTTCACGCCTGCTCATATTTGTTGGCGTGTGATCACCGTCTTGTTTCCTCCTTTGAAACTCCTCCACTGGAGAACTCGCCTTCTACCAAGTGGTGCCAATGCCCTTTCTTTTAGCTTAATGCAGCAGCTTCTAGGAGCCACCATGACCCCAGGCTGTGCTTAGCCTGAGCATGTGGTGGGGATGATGTCATTCATCCGCGGTTCCATGCCCACATCTTTCCTCCTCCTTGAAGCTACCTCCACTGGAAGCTAGCCTCAATCCAAGTGAGTGGCAGTGTTTTTCTTTTAGCTAAGCCAGCAGCTTCTAGGCAGCCCCATGACCCAAGGCCTTAGCTTCGCCTGCTCTGTTGTGGGATTTGTCATCTCCTCTTTCTCTTGAAGCTACCTCCACTTGAGGAGCCTAGGCCTGCGGAGCCCATTGAGTGGCAGTGCCTTTCTTTTAGCTTAAAGCAAAGCAGCACTATCTTAGTGCTACCCCATGACCCAGGCCTGTACTTCAGCCTGCTCCTGTTGTTGGTGTGCAGCGTCTTGTGTCCTCCTTGACTACCTCCACTGGAGAAGGCTACCTCGAGCCAAGTGAGTGCGTGGGCCTTTCTTTGTAGCTAATTGCACAGCTTCTATGCTATACCCCAAATAACCTACCCCATGACCCAGGCCTGTACGTCATAGCTGCTCATGTGTGGATGGGATCAGCCGTCTTGTTTCCTCATTGAAGACTACCCCCCAATTAGCTACCTCCCTGAGAGAGCTAGCCCTGTTGCCAAGCCAAGTGGGTGCAGGGTTTTTTCTTTTTAGCTTAAGCAGGCAGCTTCTCAGGCCTAGAGCTAGAATCTTAGCAGGCCTGCCCCATGACCCAAGGCCTGTGCTTTCGACCTGCTCGGTTTGTGGGCATGTGATCACCCCCTCTTTCCCTCCCTTGAAGCGACCTCCACTGGAGGACTGCCTGCCAAAGCCAGTGAGTGCAGTGTTTTTTTTCATTTTTAGCTAAAGCAAAGCAGCTTCTTCTGCAGGCCCAGATAGCCCAATGACCCAAGGCCAGGCCTGTACGTTCAAAGCGGGGGGGGGGAGGAGGGGAGGGGGGGGGGGAGAAAGCTACCTCCACTGGAGGACCTAGCCTGCCGAGCCAAGTGAGTTGCAGTGCTTTCTTTTAGCTTAAAGCAGGCAGCTTCCTAGGCATCCCCAGGACCAAGGCCTGTACGTCAGCCGGCTCATGTTGTTGGATGTGATCAGCATCCTCTTTCCCCTCCTTGAAGCTACCTCCAATGGAGAAGCTAGCCTGCGCGCAAGTAGTGCAGTGCCTTTCTTTTTAGCTTTAAAGCAGCAGCTTCTAAGCAGCCCCAGGACCCAAGGCCTGTACTTCAGCCTGCTCATGTTGTTGGATGTGATCAGCCGTTTAGTTTCCTCCTTGAAGCTACCTCCACTGGAGGACCTGGCCTGCGGAGCCAAGTGAGTGCAGTGCCTTTCTTTTTAGCTTAAAGCAGCAGCTTCTAGGCAGCCCCATGACCCAAGGCCTGTACTTCAGCCTGCTCATGTTGTTGGATGTGATCAGTCATCCTGTTTCCTCCTTGAAGCTACCTCCACTGGAGAAGCTAGCCTGCGGAGCCAAGTGAGTGCAGTGCCTTTCTTTTTAGCTTAAAGCAGCAGCTTCTAGGCAGCCCTATGACCCAAGGCCTGTACTTCAGCCTGCTCATGTTGTTGGATGTGATCAGTCATCCTGTTTCCTCCTTGAAGCTACCTCCACTGGAGAAGCTAGCCTGCGGAGGCCTAAGTGAGTGCAGTGCCTTTCTTTTTAGCTTAAAGCAGCAGCTTCTAGGCAGCCCCATGACCCAAGGCGGCAAGGCCTGTACCCTGGCCTGCTCTTACTGGTGGATGAGATCTTGGATTGCTCATCCTGTGTGAGTGGGTGAGTGGGTTAGAGAGAGGGGGGGAGGGGGGGGGGGGAGGGAGAGGGGGATGTAATCAGTCTTCCTTCTTTCCTCCTTGAAGCTACCTCCACTGGAGGACCTGGCCTGCGGAGCCAAGTGAGTGCAGTGCCTTTCTTTTAGCATAAAGCAGCAGCTTTAGGCAGCCCCATGACCCAAGGCCTGTGCTTCAGCCTGCTCATGTTGTGGGATGTGATCAGCCATCCTCTTTCCTCCTTGAAGCTACCTCCACTGGAGGAGCTAGCCTGCCAAGCCAAGTGAGTGCAGTGTTTTTCATTTTAGCTTAAAGCAGCAGCTTCTAGGCAGCCCCATGACCCAAGGCCTGTGCTTCAGCCTGCTCATGTTCTTGGATGTGATCAGTCATCCTCTTTCCTCCTTGAAGCTACCTCCACTGGAGGAGCTAGCCTGCCAAGCCAAGTGAGTGCAGTGCCTTTCTTTTTAGCTTAAAGCAGCAGCTTCTAGGCAGCCCCATGACCCAAGGCCTGTACTTCAGCCTGCTCATGTTGTTGGATGTGATCAGTCATCCTCTTTCCTCCTTGAAGCTACCTCCACTGGAGGACCTGGCCTGCGGAGCCAAGTGAGTGCAGTGCCTTTCTTTTTAGCTTAAAGCAGCAGCTTCTAGGCAGCCCCATGACCGAAGGCCTGTGCTTCAGCCTGCTCATGTTGTGGGATGTGATCAGCCATCCTCTTTCCTCCTTGAAGCTACCTCCACTGGAGAAGCTAGCCTGCCAAGCCAAGTGAGTGCAGTGTTTTTCATTTAAGCTTAAAGCAGAAGCTTCTAGGCAGCCCCATGACCCAAGGCCTGTACTTCAGCCTGCTCATGTTGTTGGATGTGATCAGTCATCCTCTTTCCTCCTTGAAGCTACCTCTACTGGAGGAGCAAGCCTGCGGAGCCAAGTGTTTGCAGTGCCTTTCTTTTTAGCTTAAAGCAGCAGCTTCTAGGCAGCCCCATGACCCAAGGCCTGTACTTCAGCCTGCTCATGTTGTTGGATGTGATCAGTCATCCTCTTTCCTCCTTGAAGCTACCTCCACTGGAGGACCTGGCCTGCGGAGCCAAGTGAGTGCAGTGCCTTTCTTTTTAGCTTAAAGCAGCAGCTTCTAGGCAGCCCCATGACCCAAGGCCTGTGCTTCAGCCTGCTCATGTTGTGGGATGTGATCAGCCATCCTCTTTCCTCCTTGAAGCTACCTCCACTGGAGGAGCTAGCCTGCCAAGCCAAGTGAGTGCAGTGTTTTTCATTTTAGCTTAAAGCAGAAGCTTCTAGGCAGCCCCATGACCCAAGGCCTGTACTTCAGCCTGCTCATGTTCTTGGATGTGATCAGTCATCCTCTTTCCTCCTTGAAGCTACCTCCACTGGAGGAGCAAGCCTGCGGAGCCAAGTGTTTGCTGTGCCTTTCTTTTTAGCTTAAAGCAGCAGCTTCTAGGCAGCCCCATGACCCAAGGCCTGTACTTCAGCCTGCTCATGTTGTTGGATGTGATCAGTCATCCTCTTTCCTCCTTGAAGCTACCTCCACTGGAGGAGCTAGCCTGCGGAGCCAAGTGAGTGCAGTGCCTTTCTTTTTAGCTTAAAGCAGCAGCTTCTAAGCAGCCCCATGACCCAAGGCCTGTACTTCAGCCTGCTCATGTTGTTGGATGTGATCAGCCGTCTTGTTTCCTCCTTGAAGCTACCTCCACTGGAGGAGCTAGCCTGCGGAGCCAAGTGAGTGCAGTGCCTTTCTTTTTAGCTTAAAGCAGCAGCTTCTAAGCAGCCCCATGACCCAAGGCAGCAAGGCCTGTACCCCGGCCTACTCTTACTGGTGGATGAGATCTTGGATTGCTCATTCCTGTGTGAGTGGGTGAGTGGGTGAAAGAGAGGGGTGGGGTGGGGGGGGAGGGGGAGGGGGATGTGATCAGTCATCCTCTTTCCTCCTTGAAGCTACCTCCACTGGAGGACCTAGCCTGCCAAGCCAAGTGAGTGCAGTGTTTTTCTTTTTAGCTTAAAGCAGCAGCTTCTAGGCAGCCCCATGACCCAAGGCCTGTGCTTCAGCCTGCTCATGTTGTTGGATGTGATCAGTCATCCTCTTTCCTCCTTGAAGCTACCTCCACTGGTGGAGCTCGCCTTCCAAGCCAAGTGAGTGCAGTGTTTTTCTTTTTAGCTTAAAGCAGCAGCTTCTAGGCCGCCCCATGACCCAAGGCCTGTACTTCAGCCTGCTCATGTTCTTGGATGTGATCAGCCGTCCTGTTTCCTCCTTGAAGCTACCTCCACTGCTGGAGCTAGCCTGCGGAGCCAAGTGAGTGCAGTGCCTTTCTTTTTAGCTAAAAGCAGCAGCTTCTAGGCAGCCCCATGACCCAAGGCCTGTACTTCAGCCTGCTCATGTTATTGGATGTGATCAGTCATCCTCTTTCCTCCTTGAAGCTACCTCCACTGGAGGACCTGGCCTGCGGAGCCAAGTGAGTGCAGTGCCTTTCTTTTTAGCTTAAAGCAGCAGCTTCTAGGCAGCCCCATGACCCAAGGCCTGTGCTTCAGCCTGCTCATGTTGTGGGATGTGATCAGCCATCCTCTTTCCTCCTTGAAGCTACCTCCACTGGAGGAGCTAGCCTGCCAAGCCAAGTGAGTGCAGTGTTTTTCATTTTAGCTTAAAGCAGCAGCTTCTAGGCAGCCCCATGACCCAAGGCCTGTACTTCAGCCTGCTCATGTTGTTGGATGTGATCAGTCATCCTCTTTCCTCCTTGAAGCTACCTCCACTGGAGGAGCAAGCCTGCGGAGCCAAGTGTTTGCAGTGCCTTTCTTTTTAGCTTAATGCAGCAGCTTCTAGGCAGCCCCATGACCCAAGGCCTGTGCTTCAGCCTGATCATGTTGTTGGATGTGATCAGTCATCCTCTTTCCTCCTTGAAGCTACCTCCACTGGAAGAGCTAGCCTTCCAAGCCAAGTGAGTGCAGTGTTTTTCTTTTTAGCTTAAAGCAGCAGCTTCTAGGCAGCCCCATGACCCAAGGCCTGTACTTCAGCCTGCTCATGTTGTTGGATGTGATCAGTCATCCTCTTTCCTCCTTGAAGCTACCTCCACTGGAGGAGCTAGCCTGGGGAGCCAAGTGAGTGCAGTGCCTTTCTTTTTAGCTTAAAGCAGCAGCTTCTAAGCAGCCCCATGACCCAAGGCCTGTACTTCAGCCTGCTCATGTTGTTGGATGTGATCAGCCGTCTTGTTTCCTCCTTGAAGCTACCTCCACTGGAGGAGCTAGCCTGCGGAGCCAAGTGAGTGCAGTGCCTTTCTTTTTAGCTTAAAGCAGCAGCTTCTAGGCAGCCCCATGACCCAAGGCAGCAAGGCCTGTACCCCGGCCTGCTCTTACTAGTG
The DNA here is from genome assembly GCA_013435795.1 of Chlamydomonas sp. ICE-L. Lineage (NCBI taxonomy): Eukaryota > Viridiplantae > Chlorophyta > Chlorophyceae > Chlamydomonadales > Chlamydomonadaceae > Chlamydomonas > Chlamydomonas sp. ICE-L. The sequence continues at coordinate 4,741,703 of JACBWV010000552.1, read as the reverse complement.
GATGAGATCTTGGATTGCTCATTCCTGTGTGAGTGGGTGAGTGGGTGAAAGAGAGGGGTGGGGTGGGGGGGGAGGGGGAGGGGGATGTGAGCAGTCATCCTCTTTCCTCCTTGAAGCTACCTCCACTGGAGGACCTAGCCTGCCAAGCCAAGTGAGTGCAGTGTTTTTCTTTTTAGCTTAAAGCAGCAGCTTCTAGGCAGCCCCATGACCCAAGGCCTGTGCTTCAGCCTGCTCATGTTGTTGGATGTGATCAGTCATCCTCTTTCCTCCTTGAAGCTACCTCCACTGGTGGAGCTAGCCTTCCAAGCCAAGTGAGTGCAGTGTTTTTCTTTTTAGCTTAAAGCAGCAGCTTCTAGGCAGCCCCATGACCCAAGGCCTGTACTTCAGCCTGCTCATGTTCTTGGATGTGATCAGCCGTCCTGTTTCCTCCTTGAAGCTACCTCCACTGCAGGAGCTAGCCTGCGGAGGCAAGTGAGTGCAGTGCCTTTCTTTTTAGCTAAAAGCAGCAGCTTCTAGGCAGCCCCATGACCCAAGGCCTGTACTTCAGCCTGCTCATGTTGTTGGATGTGATCAGCCGTCTTGTTTCCTCCTTGAAGCTACCTCCACTGGAGGAGCTAGCCTGCGGAGCCAAGTGAGTGCAGTGCCTTTCTTTTTAGCTTAAAGCAGCAGCTTCTAGGCAGCCCCATGACCCAAGGCCTGTACTTCAGCCTGCTCATGTTGTTGGATGTGATCAGTCATCCTGTTTCCTCCTTGAAGCTACCTCCACTGGAGAAGCTAGCCTGCGGAGCCAAGTGAGTGCAGTGCCTTTCTTTTTAGCTTAAAGCAGCAGCTTCTAGGCAGCCCCATGACCCAAGGCGGCAAGGCCTGTAGCCTGGCCTGCTCTTACTGGTGGATGAGATCTTGGATTGCTCATCCCTGTGTGAGTGGGTGAGTGGGTGAGAGAGAGGGGGGGGGAAGGGGGGGGGAGGGAGAGGGGGATGTGATCAGTCTTCCTCTTTCCTCCTTGAAGCTACCTCCACTGGAGGACCTGGCCTGCGGAGCCAAGTGAGTGCAGTGCCTTTCTTTTTAGCATAAAGCAGCAGCTTCTAGGCAGCCCCATGACCCAAGGCCTGTGCTTCAGCCTGCTCATGTTGTGGGATGTGATCAGCCATCCTCTTTCCTCCTTGAAGCTACCTCCACTGGAGGAGCTAGCCTGCCAAGCCAAGTGAGTGCAGTGTTTTTCATTTTAGTTTAAAGCAGCAGCTTCTAGGCAGCCCCATGACCCAAGGCCTGTACTTCAGCCTGCTCATGTTCTTGGATGTGATCAGTCATCCTCTTTCTTCCTTGAAGCTACCTCCACTGGAGGAGCTAGCCTGCCAAGCCAAGTGAGTGCAGTGCCTTTCTTTTTAGCTTAAAGCAGCAGCTTCTAGGCAGCCCCATGACCCAAGGCCTGTACTTCAGCCTGCTCATGTTATTGGATGTGATCAGTCATCCTCTTTCCTCCTTGAAGCTACCTCCACTGGAGGACCTGGCCTGCGGAGCCAAGTGAGTGCAGTGCCTTTCTTTTTAGCTTAAAGCAGCAGCTTCTAGGCAGCCCCATGACCCAAGGCCTGTGCTTCAGCCTGCTCATGTTGTGGGATGTGATCAGCCATCCTCTTTCCTCCTTGAAGCTACCTCCACTGGAGGAGCTAGCCTGCCAAGCCAAGTGAGTGCAGTGTTTTTCATTTTAGCTTAAAGCAGAAGCTTCTAGGCAGCCCCATGACCCAAGTCCTGTACTTCAGCCTGCTCATGTTCTTGGATGTGATCAGTCATCCTCTTTCCTCCTTGAAGCTACCTCCACTGGAGGAGCAAGCCTGCGGAGCCAAGTGTTTGCAGTGCCTTTCTTTTTAGCTTAATGCAGCAGCTTCTAGGCAGCCCCATGACCCAAGGCCTGTGCTTCAGCCTGATCATGTTGTTGGATGTGATCAGTCATCCTCTTTCCTCCTTGAAGCTACCTCCACTGGAAGAGCTAGCCTTCCAAGCCAAGTGAGTGCAGTGTTTTTCTTTTTAGCTTAAAGCAGCAGCTTCTAGGCAGCCCCATGACCCAAGGCCTGTACTTCAGCCTGCTCATGTTGTTGGATGTGATCAGTCATCCTCTTTCCTCCTTGAAGCTACCTCCACTGGAGGAGCTAGCCTGCGGAACTAGTGAGTGCAGTGCCTTTCTTTTTAGCTTAAAGCAGCAGCTTCTAAGCAGCCCCATGACCCAAGGCCTGTACTTCAGCCTGCTCATGTTGTTGGATGTGATCAGCCGTCTTGTTTCCTCCTTGAAGCTACCTCCACTGGAGGAGCTAGCCTGCGGAGCCAAGTGAGTGCAGTGCCTTTCTTTTTAGCTTAAAGCAGCAGCTTCTAGGCAGCCCCATGACCCAAGGCAGCAAGGCCTGTACCCCGGCCTGCTCTTACTAGTGGATGAGATCTTTGATTGCTCATTCCTGTGTGAGTGGGTGAGTGGGTGAGAGAGAGGGGTGGGGTGGGGGGGGAGGGGGAGGGGGATGTGATCAGTCATCCTCTTTCCTCCTTGAAGCTACCTCCACTGGAGGACCTAGCCTGCCAAGCCAAGTGAGTGCAGTGTTTTTCTTTTTAGCTTAAAGCAGCAGCTTCTAGGCAGCCCCATGACCCAAGGCCTGTGCTTCAGCCTGCTCATGTTGTTGGATGTGATCAGTCATCCTCTTTCCTCCTTGAAGCTACCTCCACTGGTGGAGCTCGCCTTCCAAGCCAAGTGAGTGCAGTGTTTTTCTTTTTAGCTTAAAGCAGCAGCTTCTAGGCAGCCCCATGACCCAAGGCCTGTACTTCAGCCTGCTCATGTTCTTGGATGTGATCAGCCGTCCTGTTTCCTCCTTGAAGCTACCTCCACTGCAGGAGCTAGTCTGCGGAGCCAAGTGAGTGCAGTGCCTTTCTTTTTAGCTTAAAGCAGCAGCTTCTAGGCAGCCCCATGACCCAAGGCCTGTACTTCAGCCTGCTCATGTTGTTGGATGTGATCAGCCGTCTTGTTTCCTCCTTGAAGCTACCTCCACTGGAGGAGCTAGCCTGCGGAGCCAAGTGAGTGCAGTGCCTTTCTTTTTAGCTTAAAGCAGCAGCTTCTAGGCAGCCCCATGACCCAAGGCCTGTACTTCAGCCTGCTCATGTTGTTGGATGTGATCAGTCATCCTGTTTCCTCCTTGAAGCTACCTCCACTGGAGAAGCTAGCCTGCGGAGCCAAGTGAGTGCAGTGCCTTTCTTTTTAGCTTAAAGCAGCAGCTTCTAGGCAGCCCCATGACCCAAGGCGGCAAGGCCTGTAGCCTGGCCTGCTCTTACTGGTGAATGAGATCTTGGATTGCTCATCCCTGTGTGAGTGGGTGAGTGGGTGAGAGGTAGGGGGGGGGAAGGGGGGGGGGAGGGAGAGGGGGATGTGATCAGTCTTCCTCTTTCCTCCTTGAAGCTACCTCCACTGGAGGACCTGGCCTGCGGAGCCAAGTGAGTGCAGTGCCTTTCTTTTTAGCATAAAGCAGCAGCTTCTAGGCAGCCCCATGACTGAAGGCCTGTGCTTCAGCCTGCTCATGTTGTGGGATGTGATCAGCCATCCTCTTTCCTCCTTGAAGCTACCTCCACTAGAGGAGCTAGCCTGCCAAGCCAAGTGAGTGCAGTGTTTTTCATTTTAGTTTAAAGCAGCAGCTTCTAGGCAGCCCCATGACCCAAGGCCTGTACTTCAGCCTGCTCATGTTCTTGGATGTGATCAGTCATCCTCTTTCTTCCTTGAAGCTACCTCCACTGGAGGAGCTAGCCTGCGGAGCCAAGTGAGTGCAGTGCCTTTCTTTTTAGCTTAAAGCAGCAGCTTCTAGGCAGCCCCATGACCCAAGGCCTGTACTTCAGCCTGCTCATGTTGTTGGATGTGATCAGTCATCCTGTTTCCTCCTTGAAGCTACCTCCACTGGAGGACCTGGCCTGCGGAGCCAAGTGAGTGCAGTGCCTTTCTTTTTAGCTTAAAGCAGCAGCTTCTAGGCAGCCCCATGACCCAAGGCCTGTGCTTCAGCCTGCTCATGTTGTGGGATGTGATCAGCCATCCTCTTTCCTCCTTGAAGCTACCTCCACTGGAGGAGCTAGCCTGCCAAGCCAAGTGAGTGCAGTGTTTTTCATTTTAGCTTAAAGCAGCAGCTTCTAGGCAGCCCCATGACCCAAGGCCTGTACTTCAGCCTGCTCATGTTCTTGGATGTGATCAGTCATCCTCTTTCCTCCTTGAAGCTACCTCCACTGGAGGAGCAAGCCTGCGGAGCCAAGTGTTTGCAGTGCCTTTCTTTTTAGCTTAATGCAGCAGCTTCTAGGCAGCCCCATGACCCAAGGCCTGTGCTTCAGCCTGATCATGTTGTTGGATGTGATCAGTCATTCTCTTTCCTCCTTGAAGCTACCTCCACTGGAAGAGCTAGCCTTCCAAGCCAAGTGAGTGCAGTGTTTTTCTCTTTAGCTTAAAGCAGCAGCTTCTAGGCAGCCCCATGACCCAAGGCCTGTACTTCAGCCTGCTCATGTTGTTGGATGTGATCAGTCATCCTCTTTCCTCCTTGAAGCTACCTCCACTGGAGGAGCTAGCCTGCGGAGCCAAGTGAGTGCAGTGCCTTTCTTTTTAGCTTAAAGCAGCAGCTTCTAGGCAGCCCCATGACCCAAGGCCTGTACTTCAGCCTGCTCATGTTGTTGGATGTGATCAGTCATCCTGTTTCCTCCTTGAAGCTACCTCCACTGGAGAAGCTAGCCTGCGGAGCCAAGTGAGTGCAGTGCCTTTCTTTTTAGCTTAAAGCAGCAGCTTCTAGGCAGCCCCATGACCCAAGGCAGCAAGGCCTGTACCCCGGCCTGCTCTTACTGGTGGATGAGATCTTGGATTGCTCATTCCTGTGTGAGTGGGTGAGTGGGTGAGAGAGAGGGGTGGGGTGGGGGGGGAGGGGAAGGGGGATGTGATCAGTCATCCTCTTTCCTCCTTGAAGCTACCTCCACTGGAGGACCTAGCCTGCCAAGCCAAGTGAGTGCAGTGCCTTTCTTTTTAGCTTAAAGCAGCAGCTTCTAGGCAGCCCCATGACCCAAGGCCTGTGCTTCAGCCTGCTCATGTTGTGGGATGTGATCAGTCATCCTCTTTCCTCCTTGAAGCTACCTCCACTGGTGGAGCTCGCCTTCCAAGCCAAGTGAGTGCAGTGTTTTTCTTTTTAGCTTAAAGCAGCAGCTTCTAGGCAGCCCCATGACCCAAGGCCTGTACTTCAGCCTGCTCATGTTCTTGGATGTGATCAGCCGTCCTGTTTCCTCCTTGAAGCTACCTCCACTGCAGGAGCTAGCCTGCGGAGCCAAGTGAGTGCAGTGCCTTTCTTTTTAGCTTAAAGCAGCAGCTTCTAGGCAGCCCCATGACCCAAGGCCTGTGCTTCAGCCTGATCATGTTGTGGGATGTGATCAGTCATCCTCTTTCCTCCTTGAAGCTACCTCCACTGGAGAAGCTAGCCTGCGGAGCCAAGTGAGTGCAGTGCCTTTCTTTTTAGCTTAAAGCAGCAGCTTCTAGGTAGCCCCATGACCCAAGGCGGCAAGGCCTTTACCCCGGCCTGCTCTTACTGGTGGATGAGATCTTGGATTGCTCATCCCTGTGTGAGTGGGTGAGTGGGTGAGAGAGAGGGGGGGGGGGGGGGGGGGGGGGGGGGGGGGGAGGGGGATGTGATCAGTCATCCTCTTTCCTCCTTGAAGCTACCTCAACTGGAGGACCTAGCCTGCCAAGCCAAGTGAGTGCAGTGCCTTTCTTTTTAGCTTAAAGCAGCAGCTTCTAGGCAGCCCCATGACCCAAGGCCTGTGCTTCAGCCTGCTCATGTTGTGGAATGTGATCAGTCATCCTCTTTCCTCCTTGAAGCTACCTCCACTGGAAGAGCTAGCCTTCCAAGCCAAGTGAGTGCAGTGCCTTTCTTTTTAGCTTAAAGCAGCAGCTTAAAGCAGCAGCTTAAAGCAGCAGCTTCTAGGCAGCCCCATGACCCAAGGCCTGTACTTCAGCCTGCTCATGTTCTTGGATGTGATCAGTCATCCTCTTTCCTCCTTGAAGCTACCTCTACTGGAGGAGCTACCCTGCGGAGCCAAGTGAGTGCAGTGCCTTTCTTTTTAGCTTAAAGCAGCAGCTTCTAGGCAGCCCCATGACCCAAGGCCTGTGCTTCAGCCTGCTCATGTTGTTGGATGTGATCAGCCGTCCTGTTTTCTCCTTGAAGCTACCTCCACTGGAGGAGCTAGCCTGCGGAGCCAAGTGAGTGCAGTGCCTTTCTTTTTAGCTTAAAGCAGCAGCTTCTAGGCAGCCTCAGGACCCAAGGCCTGTACTTCAGCCTGCTCATGTTGTTGGATGTGATCAGTCATCCTCTTTCCTCCTTAAAGTTACCTCCATTGGAAGAGCTAGCCTTCCAAGCCAAGTGAGTGCAGTGTTTTTCTTTTTAGCTTAAAGCAGAAGCTTCTAGGCAGCCCCATGACCCAAGGCCTGTACTTCAGCCTGCTCATGTTGTTGGATGTGATCAGTCATCCTCTTTCCTCCTTGAAGCTACCTCCACTGGAGGAGCTAGCCTGTGGAGCCAAGTGAGTGCAGTGCCTTTCTTTTTAGCTTAAAGCAGCAGCTTCTAGGCAGCCTCATGACCCAAGGCCTGTACTTCAGCCTGCTCATGTTGTTGGATGTGATCAGTCATCCTGTTTCCTCCTTGAAGCTACCTCCACTGGAGAAGCTAGCCTGCGGAGCCAAGTGAGTGCAGTGCCTTTCTTTTTAGCTTAAAGCAGCAGCTTCTAGGCAGCCCCATGACCCAAGGCGGCAAGGCCTGTACCCCGGCCTGCTCTTACTGGTGGATGAGATCTTGGATTGCTCATCCCTGTGTGAGTGGGTGAGTGGGTTAGAGAGAGGGGGGGGGGGGGGGGGGGGGGAGGGGGATGTGATCAGTCATCCTCTTTCCTCCTTAAAGCTACCTCCACTGGAGGACCTGGCCTGCGGAGCCAAGTGAGTGCAGTGTTTTTCTTTCTAGCTTAAAGCAGCATCTTCTAGGCAGCCCCATGACCCAAGGCCTGTGCTTCAGCCTGCTCATGTTGTTGGATGTGATCAGCCGTCCTGTTTCCTCCTTGAAGCAACCTCCACTGGAGGAGCTAGCCTGCCAAGCCAAGTGAGTGCAGTGCCTTTCTTTTTAGCTTAAAGCAGCAGCTTCTAGGCAGCCCCATGACCCAAGGCCTGTGCTTCAGCCTGATCATGTTGTTGGATGTGATCAGTCATCCTCTTTCCTCCATGACGCTACCTCCACTGGAAGCTAGTCTGCGGAGCCAAGTGAGTGCAGTGCCTTTCTTTTTAGCTTAAAGCAGCAGCTTCTAGGCAGCCCCATGACCCAAGGCGGCAAGGCCTGTACCCCGGCCTGCTCTTACTGGTGGATGAGATCTTGGATTGCTCATCCCTGTGTGAGTGGGTGAGTGGATGAGAGAGAGGGGGGGGGGGGGGGGGGGGGGGGGGGGGGGAGGGGGAGGAGGATGTGATCAGTCATCCTCTTTCCTCCTTGAAGCTACCTTCACTGGAGGACCTGGCCTGCCAAGCCAAGTGAGTGCAGTGTTTTTCTTTTTAGCTTAAAGCAGCAGCTTAAAGGCAGCCCCATGACCCAAGGCCTGTGCTTCAGCCTGATCATGTTGTGGGATGTGATCAGTCATCCTCTTTCCTCCTTGAAGCTACCTTCACTGGTGGAGCTAGCCTGCCAAGCCAAGTGAGTGCAGTGTTTTTCTTTTTATCTTAAAGCAGCAGCTTCTAGGGAGCCCCATGACCCAAGGCCTGTACTTCAGCCTGCTCATGTTGTTGGATGTGATCAGCCGTCCTGTTTCCTCCATGATGCTACCTCCACTGGAGGTGCTAGCCTTCCAAGCCAAGTGAGTGCAGTGTTTTTCTTTTTAGCTTAAAGCAGCAGCTTCTAGGCAGCCCCATGACCCAAGGCCTGTACTTCAGCCTGCTCGTGTTGTTGGATGTGATCAGTCATCCTCTTTCCTCCTTGAAGCTATCTCCACTGGAGGAGCTAGCCTGCGGAGCCAAGTGAGTGCAGTGCCTTTCTTTTTAGCTTAAAGCAGCAGCTTCTAAGCAGCCCCATGACCCAAGGCCTGTACTTCAGCCTGCTCATGTTCTTGGATGTGATCAGCCGTCCTGTTTCCTCCTTGAAGCTACCTCCACTGGAGGAGCTAGCCTGCGGAGCCAAGTGAGTGCAGTGCCTTTCTTTTTAGCTTAAAGCAGCAGCTTCTAGGCAGCCCCATGACCCAAGGCCTGTGCTTCAGCCTGATCATGTTGTGGGATGTGATCAGTCATCCTCTTTCCTCCTTGAAGCTACCTCCACTGGAAGAGCTCGCCTTCCAAGCCAAGTGAGTGCAGTGCCTTTCTTTTTAGCTTAAAGCAGCAGCTTCTAGGAAGCCCCATGACCCAAGGCCTGTACTTCAGCCTGCTCATGTTGTTGGATGTGATCAGCCGTCCTGTTTCCTCCTTGAAGCTACCTCCACTGCAGGAGCTAGCCTGCGGAGCCAAGTGAGTGCAGTGTTTTTCTTTTTAGCTTAAAGCAGCAGCTTCTAGGCAGCCCCATGACCCAAGGCCTGTACTTCAGCCTGCTCATGTTGTTGGATGTGATCAGTCATCCTGTTTCCTCCTTGAAGCTACCTCCACTGGAGAAGCTAGCCTGCGGAGCCAAGTGAGTGCAGTGCCTTTCTTTTTAGCTTAAAGCAGCAGCTTCTAGGCAGCCCCATGACCCAAGGTGGCAAGGCCTGTACCCCGGCCTGCTCTTACTGGTGGATGAGATCTTGGATTGCTCATCCCTGTGTGAGTGGGTGAGTGGGTGAGAGTGAGGGGGGGGGGGGGGGGGGAGGGGGATGTGATCAGCCATCCTCTTTCCTCCTTGAAGCTACCTCCACTGGAGGAGCTAGTCTGCCAAGCCAAGAGAGTGCAGTGTCTTTCTTTCTAGCTTAAAGCAGCAGCTTCTAGGCAGCCCCATGACCCAAGGCCTGTACTCCGGCCTGCTCTAGCTGTTGGATGAGATCTTGGATTGCTCATCACTGTGTGAGTGAGTGAGTGGGTTGGAGAGAGAGAGGAGGGGTGATGAGTGGGTGATTGGTTTGGAGAGAGAGAGGAGGGGTGATGAGTGGGTGAGTGGGTTGGAGAGAGAGAGGAGGGGTGATGAGTGGGTGAATGGGTTGGAGAGAGAGAGGAGGGGTGAGTGGGTGAGTGGGTTGGAGAGAGATGTCCTATTTCCCTGTTGAAGCTGCCATCACTGTAGGAGCTAGCTTGCAACGCCAAGTAAGCTATTGCTACTGTTTTGTTTGGTATACACATAGCAGCTTTTAGGCAGCTCCCTTTCCTTGTCATTGGGCCAAAGCTGTAGGAGCTAGCTTGCAACGCCAAGTAAGTCATTGCTACTGTTTTGTTTGGTATACACATAGCAGCTTCTAGGCAGCTCCCTTTCCTTGTCATTGGGCCAAAGCTGTAGGAGCTAGCTTGCAACGCCAAGTAAGCTATTGCTACTGTTTTGTTTGGTATACACATAGCAGCTTCTAGGCAGCTCCCTTTCCTTGTCATTGGGCCAAAGCTGTAGGAGCTAGCTTGCAACGCCAAGTAAGCTATTGCTACTGTTTTGTTTGGTATATACATAGCAGCTTCTAGGCAGCTCCCTTTTACTTGTCATTGGGCCAAAGCTGAAGCTACCTGCACTGGAGGAGCGAGCCTGCAAAGCCAAGTAAGCTTTTTGCATATTTAAAGTGTGAGCGTTTTTGGCGGAGCCCTCCCTTCTGGGGGGCAGGAGCCCCCAGGATCACCCCATTGTCTGTTTGTTTGTGCGACCGACCGACGGAACAACGTGCGACCGAGACAAAGCCTGACACATCAGCCAGCTGTCTTATAACTAACCGGCCCTGTCCGCTCAATTCTGTTGCCACCTGCCGTTCCATTGCCATTTTCCACGCCGCAAGCTGCACATGACTTGTTACTTGGGCCTGCTCTTGCTGATGCTTGTGATGGACAGACCTGTGTCCTCCTCACAGCTACCAACACTAGAGGAGCTAGCTTGCAAAGCCAAGTAAGATATTGCAACTGTTTTATTTTACCTACACGTAGCAGCTTCTAGGCAGCTCCCATTCCTTTACATTGGGCCAAAGCTGGAGGAGCTAGCTTGCAAAGCCAAGTAAGCGATTGCCACTGTTTTGTTTGGCCTACACGTAGCAGCTTCTAGGCAGCTCCCTTTCCTTGTCATTGGGCCATAGCTGGAGGAGCTACCTTGCAAAGCCAAGTAAGCGATTGCCACTGTTTTGTTTGGCCTACACGTGGCAGCTTCTAGGCAGCTCCCTTTCCTTGTCATTGGGCCAAAGCTGAAGCTACCTGCAAAGCTAAGTAAGCTGTTGCCACTGCTTTTTTTCTTCTACATGTAGCAGCTTCTAGGCAGCTCCTTTTCCTTGTCTCTGGGCTAGAGCTGTAGCTACCTTCACTGGATGAGCAAGCCTGCGAAGCTCAGTGAGCTATTGCCACTTTTTTTGTTTTACTCCATGTAGTAGCTTCTAGGTAGCTCCACTGTCTTTTTATCTGCCCCTGCACTGTAAGAATCACACACAAGTATTGTTCTCCAGTGTGGTAACCCCCTTGCTGTGTGGTAACCCCTTTGCATCTGGCCCCCATCATCACCACCTAGAGCACCCTTATCTACCCCTGCACTGTAACACACACAAACACACACACGAGCTATGTTCTTAAGTGCGCTCCTGTGTGTCAACCCCCTTGCATCCGCCCACCACCATCACCCATGGCATTTTGATCACCACCTAGAGCACCCTTATCTACCCCTGCACTGTAACACACACAAACACACACACGCAAGCTCCGTTCTCGAGTGAGCTCCTGTGATTATATTCTCTTGCATCCGCCCCTTACCATCCCCCATGGCGTTCTGATCACCACCTTGAGCATTATTATCTATGCCTGCACAATTTTACACACACACACACGCACACAAACAAGCATTTAAGCACACACACACACAAACAAGCATTCAAGCACACACACACACAAGCACACAAGCACACATACACACAAGCAAACAAACAAACAAACAAACAAACAAATAAATAAACAAACAAACAAGCAACGACAACACACACAAACACAACAAGCACACCCACAACAACAAACAAACAAACAAACAACAAACAAACAAACAAACAACAGAACAAACATAAAACAAACAAACAAACAAACAAACAGAGACAACAAACAAACAACAAACAAACAAAACAATACAACAAACTAACAAACAAAACAATACTAAACAAACAAACAAGAAACGAAACAATACAACAACAATAACAACAAACAAACAAACAAACAGAACAAACCAATACAACACAAACAAACAAACAAACAACAAACAAAAACAAACAACAAACAACAAAAAACAAACAAACGAAAGGTAAAACAAACAAAACAACAACAAACAAACAAACAAACAAACAAACAAACAATACAAATCAAACAGAACAACAACAAACAAACATAACAAACAAACAACAACGAAACCACAAAAATACAAACAAACAAACAAACAAGACAAACAAACAAACAACAACAAACAACAACAAACAATAACAAACAAACAACACAACAAACAAACAAACAAACAAACCAACAACAAACCAACAAACAAACAAACAACAAACCAACAACAAACCAACAACCAACAACAAACCAACAGCAAACAACAAACCAACAACAAACAACAAACAAACAACAAACCAACAACAAACAAACAAACAAACCAACAACAAACCACCACCCAAACCAACAAACACACAAACAACAAACAACCAACCAACAAACAAACAACAAACAACACACAAACAAACCAACAACAACAAACAAACAAACAAACCACACAAACAACAACCACACACCACCAAACTAACAAACAACCCCACAAACAACCAACAACACAAACCCCACACTACCAACAAACAAACAAACCAACAGACAAACAACCCCCACAAACACCACAACAACAACCCAACCCACCAAACAACAAACAAACACAACAACCCACAAACAAAGAACAAACCAACAAACAAACAAACCAACAACCCCAAACCACAACCAACAAGCAAAACCAAACTCACACACCAACAACAAACACCCTACAAACTCACCACACAACCGCCTCCAAACCCACCACACAATCCACACCCCCACCACACAACACCCCACACAAACACCCAAACAAACAACCAACAAACAAACAAACCAATTACCCACCCCCCACCCCAACCACACAAACAAATACACAACAACCAAACCCCCACACAGCACAATAAGCCCACGCCTCCATGACAAACACACACAACACAAACCACACCCACACACCCCCCACCCCCACACACCCACACCCCCCCCCAGAAACACCCCAACACCCCCACACCTCACCCCCACCCCCCACACAGCCCCCACCAACCCCCACCCCCCCCCCCACGCTTGCACCCACACACACACAACAAACAAGCCCACCAACAAACAAACAAAAAACATTCACACCCACACACACACAACACACAAGCAAAAACAAACAAACAAACAATCACATACACAACTCCACAACAAACAAACAAGCACACACACACGCACACACACACACAAACAAACACAAACACTGTTCTTTAGTCTGCACCTATTTTTTTACCCCTCTAGGAGCTCTAGCCTGTCCTATTCATCGCCCAAGGCTTTCTCAGCGTCATCTACATCTTACCCTGAGCTCAAGACACCTCGAGAGGGCCGGATCCAGGCTTCAGCAAGCACATCCTGCAACTGCCAGAACGTTACCAACTACCAATACAATGCTCCCACAGCAGCCTCTGCATCACCCCAACCCAAGCCAGAGACCAAGCCAGAGACCAAGCCAGAGACCAAGCCGGAGACCAAACCAAACGCCAAGCCAGAGACTAAGCCAGAAACCAAGCCAGAGACCAAGCCAGAGACCAAGCCAGATGCCAAGCCAGACGCCAAGCCAGAGACCAAGCCAGAGACCAAGCCAGAGACCAAGCCAGATACCAAGCCCAGCCTGGGTGCAGTCAACCACGTCATACCCGCACCTGTGTCCCCACCCCTCCAGCTGGACCCATTTGATCCTACAGGCAGCAGCTATGTGCCAGTGCTGCCCAATCATGACTTTCAGAACATCTACCTCGAGGACGACACTGGCTGTGTCGTTCAGTCTCAGGCATGCACAGGTAGGATAGGTGGGTGGGTGTGGGTGGGAGTCTGTGTGTTGTTTTTGTGTGTGTGGGGGGGGGGGGGGGGGGAGGGATGCCCTGACATTATATGCTGCCCAATCACAACTTTCGGAACATTTACCTCGAGGCGACATTGGCTGCGTCGTTCAGTCCCAGGCATGCACAGGTAGGATAGGTGGGTGGGTGGGTAGGTGGATGTGTGTGTGGGGGGGGGGATGCCCTGACAATTATATGCTGCCATACACGACTTTCAGAACATCTAACTCGAGGACGACATTGGCTGCGTCGTTCAGTCCCGGGCATGCACAGGTAGGATGGGTGGTTGTGTGGGTGGGGGGTTGGGTGGGGGGGGATGCCCTGACATTATATGCTGCCCAATCATGCCTTTGAGAACACAGGGTGGTTGGGGTGGGGGGGGGGGGGGGGGTGGGTGGGGAGGGGGGGAATGCCCCTGACATTTATGCTGCCCAATCCGAATTTCAGAACATCGACCGCGAGGACGACATGGCCGCCGTCGTTCAGTCCCAGGCATTCACAGGTCTTATGTGTTGGGTGGGTGGGTGTGGGAGTCTTGTGGGTGGGTGGGTGGTTGGGGTACGGGAGCCCTGGCATTATATCTTGCCAATCCACGACTTCCACATCGACCTCTCGCGGACGACATTGGCCTTGCTCCTTCAGACCCAGGCATGCACAGGTAGATAGGTGTGTGTGTGTGTGTTGGGGGGGGGGGGGGGGGGGAGGGGGGGGGTGGGGGGGAATGCCCTGACATTATAATGCTGCCCAATCACGACTTTCAGAACATCGACCTGAGGACTACGTGGCCGCTCGTTCAGTCCCAGGCATGCACAAGTAGGATGGGTGGGTGGGGTGGGGGTGGGAGTCTGTGTGGGTGGGTGGGTGGGTGGGGGTGAGGGGATGCCCTGGCATTATATGCTGCCCAATCACGACTTTCAGAACATCGACCTCGAGGACGACATTGGCTGCGTTGTTCAGTCCCAGGCATGCACAGGTAGGATAGGTGGGTGTGGGTGTGGGGGGGGGGGGGGGGGAATGCCCTGACTTATGTGGTGGTGTGGGGGTGGGAGGGGAATGCCCCTGAATTATATGCTGCCCAGGTCAATGACTTTCAGAAGCAGATCGATAGCCTCTAGAGGCTATTGTGGCGCTCGTTCCAGATCCCAGGCATGCGCGCTGTAAGTACAGGGTGGGTGGGGAGGGGGGGTTTGAGTCTGGTGTTGGGTGGGTGTGTGGGTATGGGGTGAGCATATGTGCGTGTGCCGGCATCATGCCTTTTGGGAGAATATCGACCTCGAGGACACATTTTGCTGAGTCCGTTCAGGGGTCCCCAGGGGCATGCACGGTGAGGAATAGGT